>JAUNZM010001599.1:0-12695 GCA_033459285.1 Clamator glandarius
AAAAAATGAGGGGAAAGGGTGAAAATGTGGAAAAGGGGACAAAAAGGCTGAGAAATGAGGGAAAAAAGGTGAAAAATCTGGGGAAAAAGGTGAAAATGAGGGGGAAAGGGTGAAAATGAGGAAAAAAAGATAGAACTGGTCTAAAGTGGAGAGAAAAGGCTGGGAAAATGAGAATAAAATAGGAAAAATGATGGGAAAATGAGAATAAAATAGAGAAAATGATGGGAAAATGAGAATAAAATAGAGAAAAGGCTGGGGAAATGAGAATAAAATTAAGAAAATGATGGGAAAATGAGAATAAAATAGGGAAAAGCCAGGGAAATGAGAATAAAATAGAGAAAATGATGGGAAAATGAGAATAAAACAGGGAAAAGCCGGGAAAATGAGAATAAAATAGAGAAAAGGCTGGGAAAACGAGAATAAAATACAGAAAATGATGGGAAAATGAGACTAAAATAGGGAAAAGGCTGGAAAAATGAGACTGAAATAGGGAAAGTGAGATATAAGACGGATTGTGGGTGTCAGGGGGGTTTTGGGGCGCAGCGGTTTTTGGGGTACCTGGGTGGGACAGTGTCCGTCGGCGTCGAGGAAGGCGAAGAGCCCCCCGTGCTGGGGGTCCCAGCCCCACGCCAGGGGTCCCGTCACCAGCGCCCCCAGCGCCCGAGTCCCCAGCGCCGCCTCCCCCCGGCGCCCCGAGAACCCCAGCAGCAGCCACCCCGCCTCCAGAGCGTGCCCTGCGGGGACCCCAAAATCAAGGGGGGGGGGGGACCCCAACATGGAGACACCCCTCACGGACCCCAAAATGAGGATTCCCCCAACCCTTGGATCCCAAAATGGGGAACCCCTCATGGATCCCAAAATGGGGAACCCCCCCCTCATGGATCCCAAAATGGGGAACCCCCCCCTCATGGACCCCAAAATGGGGACCCCTCCACCCTTGGATCCCAAAATGGGGAACCCCCCCCTCATGGACCCCAAAATGGGGAACCCCCCTCATGGACCCCAAAATAGGGACCCCTCCACCCTTGGACCCCAAAATGGGGACCCCCCCCCTTATGGACCCCAAAATAGGGACCCCCCCCCCCCATGGACCCCAAAATGGGGACCCCCCCCTCATGGACCCCAAAATGGGGACCCCTCCACCCTTGGATCCCAAAATGGGGAACCCCCCCTCATGGACCCCAAAATGGGGAACCCCCCTCATGGACCCCAAAATAGGGACCCCTCCACCCTTGGACCCCAAAATGGGGACACCCCCCCTCATGGACCCCAAAATGGGGAACCCCCCTCATGGACCCCAAAATAGGGACCCCTCCACCCTTGGACCCCAAAATGGGGACACCCCCCCTCATGGACACCAAAATGGGGACCTTTCCACCCTTGGACCTCAAAATGGGGACCCCTTCATGGACCCCAAAATAGGGACCCCCCCCCCCCCCATGGACCCCAAAATGAGGACACCCCCCCCTCATGGACACCAAAATGGGGACCTCTCCACCCTTGGACCTCAAAATGGGGACCCCTTCATGGACCCCAAAATAGGGACCCCCCCACCCTTGGACCCCAAAATGGGGACCCCTCCCTCATGGACCCCAAAATAGGGACCCCCCCCCCCCATGGACCCCAAAATGGGGACCCCCCCCCTCATGGACCCCAAAATGGGGACCCCTCCACCCTTGGATCCCAAAATGGGGAACCCCCCTCATGGACCCCAAAATAGGGACCCCTCCACCCTTGGACCCCAAAATGGGGACCTCTCCCTCATGGACCCCAAAATAGGGACCTCCCCCCCATGGACCCCAAAATGGGGACCCCCCCCTCATGGACCCCAAAATGGGGACCTCTCCACCCTTGGATCCCAAAATGGGGAACCCCCACTCATGGACCCCAAAATAGGGACCCCTCCACCTTTGGACCCCAAAATGGGGACCCCCCCCCCCTCATGGACACCAAAATGGGGACCCCCCCTCATGGACCCCAAAATGGGGACCCCCCCACCCTTGGACCTCAAAATGGGGACCCCCCCCCATGGACCCCAAAATGGGGAACCCCCCTCATGGACCCCAAAATGGGGACCCCCCCACCCTTGGACCTCAAAATGGGGACCCCCCCCATGGACCCCAAAATGGGGACCCCTCCACCCTTGGACCTCAAAATGGGGACCCCTTCATGGACCCCAAAATAGGGACCCCCCCACCCTTGGACCCCAAAATGGGGACCCCCCCCATGGACCCCAAAATGGGGACCCCCTCCACGAACCCCAGAGTGTGGGGGACCCCAAAATGGAGACCGCCCCCCCCCCACTCATGGACTCCAAAGTGGGGACCCCACCCCATCCCCCATGGATCTGAAAGTGGGGACCCCCCTATGGATTCCAGAGAGAGGGGGGACCCCAAAATGGGGCCCTCCCCATGGATCCCAAAGTGGGGACCCCAAAATGGGGACACCTCCCACCATGAACCCCAGAGTGTGGGGGACCCCAAAATGGAGACCCCCCCACTCATGGACTCCAAAGTGGGGATCCCCTCATCCCCCATGGATCTGAAAGTGGGGACCCCCCTATGGATTCCAGAGAGAGGGGGGACCCCAAAACGGGGAACTCCCCCCTCATAGACCCCAAAGTGGGGACCCCCCTATGGATTCCAGAGAGAGGGGGGACCCCAAAACGGGGAACTCCCCCCTCATAGACCCCAAAGTGGGGACCCCCCTATGGATTCCAGAGAGAGGGGGGACCCCAAAAAGGGGACCTCCCCTCCCATAGACCCCAAAGTGGGGATCCCCCTATGGATTCCAGAGAGAGGGGGGACCCCAAAAAGGGGACCTCCCCTCCCATAGACCCCAAAGTGGGGACCCCCCTATGGATTCCAGAGAGAGGGGGGACCCCAAAAAGGGGACCTCCCCTCCCATAGACCCCAAAGTGGGGATCCCCCTATGGATTCCAGAGAGAGGGGGACCCCAAAAAGGGGACCTCCCCATGGATCTCAAAGTGGGGACCCCCTCATGGACCCCAAAATGAGGACCCCCATGAATCTCAAAATGGGGTCCCCCCTACAGACCCCAGAGTGAGGGGAACGCCAAAATGGGGACCCCTCCCTCCTCATGGACCCCAAAATGGGGACCCCCCCATAGATCTCAAAGCAGGGACCCCCCATGGATCCCAGAGTGAGGGGAGGGGGACCCCAAAACGGGGGAACCCCCTGGACCCCATGAGCCTCCAGCCAGGGGAGACCCCGATGTGGGGAGGGGGACCCCAAAAGTGGAGAAGGGGTACTCGAAAAATAAGGGGGAGCACCCTAAAAATAGGGAAAGGGACCCCAAAAATGGAGAAGGGACACCCCAAAAGAGGGGGGAACCCCCCCTATGGATCCCAAGAGCAGACACCCCACTTCCAGCCACCCAGAAGTGGGGAGAGGGACCCCAAAAGTGAGGAGGGGGACCCCGAAAGTGGGGAGGGGGGACCCCAAAAGCAAGGGGGGACCCCAAAAATGGGAAAGGGGACCCGAAAAATAGCAGAGACACCCCATAAAAGGGGAAAGGGACCTCCCAAAAATGGGGGGGACACCCCAAAAGTGGGTCCAGGGGAGCAGTGGGGAAAAGGAGGGGGCCTCCAAAAAGTGGGGGGGACCCCCAAACTTACCGGGGTTCATGAGGCGCCCCAGGCTCCCCGGCAGCTCCCGACCCTCGGGGGAGACGTTCTCCAGCACCACCGAGTCGCCCCGCTGGGATTTTGGGGTGCGGGGAGGGGTTGAGGGGAAGGTTTTGGGGTGCAGGGGCAGGTTTCGGGGTGCAGGAGAGTTTTGGGGTGCAGGTTTTGGGGTGCAGGCTTCAAGGTGCAAGGGGGTTTCAGGGGGCAGGGGCAGATTCTGAGCTGCAGGAGCAGGTTTTGGGGTGCAGGGGGGTTTTGGGGTGCAGGTTTCAGGGTGTGGGGGGGTCTTGGGATGCAGGTTTTGGGGTGCAGGTTTCAGGGTGTGGGGGGGCCTTGGGATGCAGGTTTTGGGGTGCAGGGGGTTTCAGGGTGCGGGGGGGTTGGAGTGCAGGTTTTGGGGTGCAGGGGCAGGTTTCGGGGTACAGAGAGGTTTTGGGGTGCAGGTTTGGGGTGCAGGTATAGATTTCGGGGTGCAGGTTTCAGGATGCAGGAGTGGATTTCGGGGTGCAGGTTTCGGAGTGCAGGGGTGGATTCTGACTTACAGGTTTTGGGGTGCAAGAGGGTTTTGGGGTGCAGAGGGTTTAGGAGCAGGTTTCAGAGGGCAGGTTTTGGGGTGCAGGTTTCAGGGGGCAGGTTTTGGGGTGCAGCAGTGGATTTCGAAGTGCAGGGGTGGATTCTGAGTTACAGGTTTTGGGGTGCAGATCTGGGGGTGCAGGGGGGAGATTTCGGGGTGCAGGGGGGTTTTGAGGTGCAGGTTTGGGGGTGCAAGTTTCAGGGTGCAATGCGGGGAGTTTGGGGTTCAGATTTCGGGGTGCGGGGGGGGGGGGGGAGGTTTGGGGTACCTGGAGGTGTCGGAGCACAGCACGGGCCCCCCACTCGGCCAGCTCCTCGATTTGGGGGTCCCCCCCCGGCTCCTGGGTTTTGGGGTCCCCCCCCAGCAGCTGCTCGGCCACCGTCAGGGCCATGAGGGGCAGCGCCAGCGCCTGCCGGGGGGGGGACCCCGAAAACTCGGGGGGTCCCAACTCCAGGGGGGCCCCCCGAACCCAGCCCAGCAGCGCCAGGGCCCACGAGCGCCCCGCGGCCTAGAGGGGACCCCAAAAGTGAGAGGGGACCCCAAAACAGGGGGGGAACTCTAAAAGTGAGAGGAGACCCCAAAACAGGGAGGGAACCCCAAAAGTGAGAAGGGACCCCAAACAGGGGGGGAACCCTAAAAGTGAGAGGAGACCCCAAAACAGGGGGGGAACCCCAAAAGTGGAGGGGGATCCCGAAAGGGAAGGGGAACCCCAAAAGGGGAGGGGAGACCCCAAATGTGAGGAGGGGACCAAAAGGGAGGGAGGGGGACCCCGAAACGGGAAAGGGGACTCAAAGGTGAGTGGGGGACCCCAAAAGTGAAGGGGGGGACCCTAAAATTGGGGACGGGACCCCAAAGAGGAGGGGGGACCCTACGGGCGGCGGGGGGGGAGAAACCTCAAAGGTGAGGGGGGACCCCAAATGTGAGGGTGGGGGGACTCAAAGTGGAGGGGGGGACCCCAAAAGTGAGGGGGGGACCCTAAAGTTGCAAGGGGGACACCCAAAGGGGTGGGACCCCAAAAGAGAGGGGGACCCCGAAATGGGGGGGGGGGGACGACCCTAAAGGTGAGAGGGGACCCTGCAAAGAGGGGGGGGGGAATCCTAAGGGTAGGGGAGACCCCGAAACAGGAGGGGGACCCCGAAAGTGAGGGGGGGACTCTGAAGGGGGGGGGCCTAAAGGTGGAGGGTGGGACCCAAAGGGGAAGGGGGACCCTAAAACAGGGAGGGGGACCCCGAAGTGCAGGGGGCCCCCAAAGGTAAGGTGGGGGGGAACTCAAAGTGGGGGGGGGGGGACTCAAATGGAAGGAGGGGACAACAAAAGTGAGGAGGGACCCCAAAAGTGAGGGGGGGACCTTAAAGGTGGGGACCTCAAAGAGGGGGGACCCTGAAATGAGAGGGGACACCCCAAAGGTGACAGAGACCCCCCAAAACAGGGGGAGGGAACCCCAAAATGGGGGGGGATCCTAAAGGTGAAAAGTGGAACCCCAAAAGTGAACGGAGGGACCCCAAAGGTGGGAAAGGACTCGAAAAGGGGGTCCCCAAAATGAGGGAAAGGAGCCCCAAAATGGGGTTGGGGGGCCCTCGGGGGGGGATCTGAGGGGCAGGGGCTCCGCTATGGGGCAGGACTGGGGGTCCCTTGAGGGGGGACCCCAATATTGGGTGAGGGGAACCCCAATAGTGGGTGGGGGGACCCCAAAATGGGTCAATAGGTCCCTAAAATGAGGCCAAGGAGGCCCAAAATGGGGTCGTGGGGCCCTCGGGGGGGGGAATGTGTGGGGCAGGGGCTCCGCTGTGGGGCAGGATTGGGGGGTCCTTTGGGGGGGTCCCCAATATTGGGTGAGAGGAACCCCAACAGTGGGTGGGGGGGACCCCAAAATGGGTCAATAGGTCCCTAAAATGAGTCCAAGGAGCCCCAAAATGGGGTCGTGGGGCCCTCGGGGGGGGGAATGTGTGGGGCAGGGGCTCCTCTATGGGGCAGGGGCTCCTCTATGGGGCAGGATTGGGAGTCCCTTGTGGGGGGGACCCCAAAATTGGGTGAGGGGGGACCCCAAAATGGGGGTAGAAGAGCCACAAAATGAGGCCAAGGAGGCCCAAAATGGGGTCGTGGGACCCTCGGGGGGGGCATGTGTGGGGCAGGGGCTCCGCTATGGGGCAGGGGCTCCTCTATGGGGCAGGATTGGGAGTCCCTTGTGGGGGGGACCCCAAAATTGGGTGAGGGGGGACCCCAAAATGGGGGTAGAAGAGCCACAAAATGAGGCCAAGGAGGCCCAAAATGGGGTCGGGGGACCCTCGGGGGGGGATGTGTGGGGCAGGGGCTCCTCTATGGGGCAGGGGCTCCTCTATGGGGCAGGATTGGGGGGTCCTTTGGGGGGGGTCCCCAATATTGGGTGAAAGGAACCCCAACAGTGGGTGGGGGGGACCCCAAAATGGGTCAATAGGTCCCTAAAATGAGTCCAAGGAGCCCCAAAATGGGGTCGTGGGACCCTCGGGGGGGGGAATGTGTGGGGCAGGGGCTCAGCTATGGGGCAGGGGCTCCTCTATGGGGCAGGATTGGGAGTCCCTTGTGGGGGGGACCCCAATATTGGGTGAGGGGGGACCCCAAAATGGGGGTAGAAGAGCCACAAAATGAGGCCAAGGAGGCCCAAAATGGGGTCGTGGGACCCTCGGGGGGGGCATGTGTGGGGCAGGGGCTCCTCTATGGGGCAGGGGCTCCTCTATGGGGCAGGATTGGGAGTCCCTTGTGGGGGGGACCCCAAAATTGGGTGAGGGGGGACCCCAAAATGGGGGTAGAAGAGCCACAAAATGAGGCCAAGGAGGCCCAAAATGGGGTCGGGGGGCCCTCGGGGGGGGGGAATGTGTGGGGCAGGGGCTCCTCTATGGGGCAGGATTGGGGGGTCCTTTGGGGGGGGGTCCCCAATATTGGGTGAGAGGAACCCCAACAGTGGGTGGGGGGGACCCCAAAATGGGTCAATAGGTCCCTAAAATGAGTCCAAGGAGCCCCAAAATGGGGTCGTGGGACCCTCGGGGGGGGGAATGTGTGGGGCAGGGGCTCCGCTATGGGGCAGGGGCTCCTCTATGGGGCAGGATTGGGAGTCCCTTGTGGGGGGGACCCCAATATTGGGTGAGGGGGGACCCCAAAATGGGGGTAGAAGAGCCACAAAATGAGGCCAAGGAGGCCCAAAATGGGGTTGTGGGGCCCTCGGGGGGGGGGAATGTGTGGGGCAGGGGCTCCTCTATGGGGCAGGGGCTCCTCTATGGGGCAGGATTGGGGGGTCCTTTGGGGGGGGTCCCCAATATTGGGTGAGAGGAACCCCAACAGTGGGTGGGGGGGACCCCAAAATGGGTCAATAGGTCCCTAAAATGAGTCCAAGGAGCCCCAAAATGGGGTCGTGGGACCCTCGGGGGGGGGCATGTGTGGGGCAGGGGCTCCGCTATGGGGCAGGGGCTCCTCTATGGGGCAGGGGCTCCTCTATGGGGCAGGATTGGGAGTCCCTTGTGGGGGGGACCCCAATATTGGGTGAGGGGGGACCCCAAAATGGGGGTAGAAGAGCCACAAAATGAGGCCAAGGAGGCCCAAAATGGGGTTGTGGGGCCCTCGGGGGGGGGGAATGTGTGGGGCAGGGGCTCCTCTATGGGGCAGGGGCTCCGCTATGGGGCAGGGCCCCCCTGACCCGGTATCGGGGCTCCCCCGAGGCGCGCCCCAGCTCGTCCAGCCCCACGGCGACGAAGGCCTCGCTGTACGGGTTCCTCTGGGCCCTGACGGGGCGTCCGTCCCGCGTCAGCGCGAAGGCCACGCGGGGCGAGTCGGGGCCCAGGGGGGCGAAGCGCAGCAGGAACTCGCCCCCTGGGGACAGAAAGGGCTTGGGGGGCTGCCCCATAGCGCCCCACGGCTGCCCCATAGCGACCCACGGCGACCCCAGTCCCAGAGAACCCAGCGGGAGCCAATGGGAACCAACCAAAGTCAATGGGACCCAACGAGACTCAATGGGACCCGTAGCGCCCCACGGCTGCCCCATAGCGACCCACGGCTGCCCCATAGCGACCCACGGCTGCCCCATAGCGACCCACGGCGACCCCAGCCCCAGAGAACCCAGTGGGAGCCAATGGGAGCCAATGGGAACCAACCAAAGTCAATGGGACCCAACGAGACTCAATGGGACCCGTAGCGCCCCACGGCTGCCCCATAGCGACCCACGGCTGCCCCATAGCGACCCACGGCTGCCCCATAGCGACCCACAGCTGCCCCATAGCGACCCACGGCTGCCCCATAGCGACCCACGGCGACCCCAGCCCCAGAGAACCCAGTGGGAGCCAATGGGAGCCAATGGGAACCAACCAAAGTCAATGGGACCCAACGAGACTCAATGGGACCCGTAGCGCCCCACGGCTGCCCCATAGCGACCCACGGCTGCCCCATAGCGACCCACGGCTGCCCCATAGCGACCTACGGCTGCCCCATAGCGCCCCACAGCTGCCCCATAGCGACCCACGGCTGCCCCATAGTGCCCCACGGCTGCCCCATAGCGACCCACGGCTGCCCCATAGCGACCCACGGCAACCCCAGCCCCAGAGAACCCAGTGGGAGCCAATGGGAACCAACCAAAGTCAATGGGACCCAACGAGACTCAAAGGGACCCGTAGCGCCCCACGGCTGCCCCATAGCGACCCACAGCTGCCCCATAGCGACCCACAGCTGCCCCATAGCGCCCCACAGCTGCCCCATAGCGACCCACAGCTGCCCCATAGCGACCCACAGCTGCCCCATAGCGACCCACAGCTGCCCCATAGCGACCCACGGCTGCCCCATAGCGACCCACGGCTGCCCCATAGTGCCCCACGGCTGCCCCATAGCGACCCACGGCTGCCCCATAGCGACCCACGGCTGCCCCACAGCGACCCACGGCGACCCCAGCCCCAGAGAACCCAATGGGACCCAATGGGAACCAACCAAAGTCAATGGGACCCAACGAGACTCAATGGGACCCGTAGCGCCCCACGGCTGCCCCATAGCGACCCACGGCTGCCCCATAGCGACCCACAGCTGCCCCATAGCGCCCCACGGCTGCCCCATAGCGACCCACAGCTGCCCCATAGCGACCCACGGCTGCCCCATAGCGACCCACGGCTGCCCCATAGCGACCCACGGCTGCCCCACAGCGACCCACGGCGACCCCAGCCCCAGAGAACCCAATGGGACCCAATGGGAACCAACCAAAGTCAATGGGACCCAACGAGACTCAATGGGACCCGTAGCGCCCCACGGCTGCCCCATAGCGACCCACGGCTGCCCCATAGTGCCCCACGGCTGCCCCATAGCGACCCACGGCTGCCCCATAGCGCCCCACGGCTGCCCCATAGCGACCCACGGCTGCCCCATAGCGACCCACGGCTGCCCCATAGTGCCCCACGGCTGCCCCATAGCGACCCACGGCTGCCCCATAGCGACCCACGGCTGCCCCACAGCGACCCACGGCGACCCCAGCCCCAGAGAACCCAATGGGACCCAATGGGAACCAACCAAAGTCAATGGGACCCAACGAGACTCAATGGGACCCGTAGCGCCCCACGGCTGCCCCATAGCGACCCACGGCTGCCCCATAGCGACCCACAGCTGCCCCATAGCGCCCCACGGCTGCCCCATAGCGACCCACAGCTGCCCCATAGCGACCCACGGCTGCCCCATAGCGACCCACGGCTGCCCCATAGCGACCCACAGCTGCCCCATAGCGACCCACGGCTGCCCCATAGCGACCCACAGCTGCCCCATAGCGCCCCACGGCTGCCCCATAGCGACCCACAGCTGCCCCATAGCGACCCACGGCTGCCCCATAGCAACCCACGGTGACCCAGAACACCCCACGGCTGCCCCATAGCGACCCACGGCTGCCCCATAGTGCCCCACGGCTGCCCCATAGCGACCCACGGCTGCCCCACAGCGACCCACGGCGACCCCAGCCCCAGAGAACCCAATGGGACCCAATGGGAACCAACCAAAGTCAATGGGACCCAACGAGACTCAATGGGACCCGTAGCGCCCCACGGCTGCCCCATAGCGACCCACAGCTGCCCCATAGCGACCTACGGCTGCCCCATAGCGACCCACGGCGACCCAGAACACCCCACGGCTGCCCCATAGCGACCCATAGCACCCCATAGAGCGCCCAGCCCCATAGCGACCAATGGGACCCAAAGGGACTCACAGGATCCAATGGGACCCAACGAGACTCAATGGGACCCATAGCGCCCCATGGCTGCCCCATAGCGACCCACAGCGACCCATAGCGACCCACAGCTGCCCCATAGCGACCTACGGCTGCCCCATAGCGACCCACAGCGACCCAGAACGACCCACGGCTGCCCCATAGCGACCCACGGTGACCCAGAACGACCCACGGCTGCCCCATAGCGACCCACGGTGACCCAGAACGACCCACGGCTGCCCCATAGCGACCCACGGTGACCCAGAACGACCCACGGCTGCCCCATAGCGACCCACAGCGACCCAGAACGACCCACGGCTGCCCCATAGCGACCCACGGCGACCCAGAACGACCCACGGCTGCCCCATAGCGACCCACGGCGACCCAGAACGACCCACGGCTGCCCCATAGCGACCCACGGCGACCCAGAACGACCCACGGCTGCCCCATAGCGACCCACAGCGACCCAGAACGACCCACGGCTGCCCCATAGCGACCCATGGTGACCCAGAACGACCCACGGCTGCCCCATAGCGACCCACGGTGACCCAGAACGACCCACGGCTGCCCCATAGCGACCCACGGCGACCCAGAACGACCCACGGCTGCCCCATAGCGACCCACAGCGACCCAGAACGACCCACGGCTGCCCCATAGCGACCCACGGCGACCCAGAACGACCCATGGCTGCCCCATAGCGACCCACGGCGACCCAGAACGACCCACGGCTGCCCCATAGCGACCCACGGCGACCCAGAACGACCCATGGCTGCCCCATAGCGACCCACGGCGACCCCAGCCCCATAGCAACCAATGGGATCCAATGGGATTCAATGGGACCCAATGGGAACCAACCAAAGTCAATGAGACCCAATGAGGCTCAGGGGGACCCATAGCGACCCACGGCGACCCATAGCGACCCACAGCTGCCCCATAGCGACCTACGGCTGCCCCATAGCGACCCACGGCGACCCACAGCTGCCCCATAGAGACCTACGGCTGCCCCATAGCGACCCACGGCGACCCATAGCGCCCCATAGAGCCCCCAGCCCCATAGCGACCAACGGGACCCAATGGGACCCAACAGGACTCAAAGAGACCCAAGGAAACTCAATGGGACCCATGGCTGCCCCATAGCGACCCACAGCGACCCATAGCGACCCACAGCGACCCATAGTGACCCACAGAGCCCCCAGCCCCATAGAGACCCATGGGACACAATGGGACCCAAGGAAACCCAATGGGAACCAAGCAAAGTCAATGGGACCCAATGAGGCTCAACGGGACCCATAGGACCCCATAGCTGCCCCATAGCGACCCACGGCTGCCCCATAGCTGCCCCATAGCTCACCGGCTCGCGCGGCCTCCAGCAGCTCGGGGCGTCGGAAGCGAGGGACGGTTCGATAGAGGCGGGAATAGACCCACACCTGGGGGGCAGCGTGTGGGGCGCCCCATAGATCCCAGCCTGCCCCCACACAGCCTGCCCCACATCTCCTGCGCCCACACGTCCCGCCCCACATCTCCCCACCCCACACATCCCCCCTCCCCCCCACATCTCCTGCCCCACATCATCTCCCCACACACCCCCCCCCCCCGCCCCACATCTCCTGCCCCACACCTGCCGTCCCTGCATCCAGACGTATTTGGTGTCATCGTAGACGTTGCCCTCACGGCTCAAGCACGAGAAGAAACCCCTGGGGGGGGGCACTTGGGGGTCAGGATGTGGGGCAGGGGGTGGGTTGGGTGTCTCTACGGGACCCTGTGGGGTCTCTATGGGTCCCAGTGGGGTCTCTCTGGGATCCCTATGGGTCTCTACGGAGTCTCTAGGGGGTCTCTATAGGATCCCTGTGGGTCCTTGTGGGTCCCTGTGGGGTCTCTATGGGTCCCTATAGGTCTCTATGGGGTCTCTATGGGTCCCTATGAGTCTCTATGTGTCCCTATGAGTGTCTATGGGTCAATCTATGGGTCTCTATGGGTCCCTATGGGTCCCTATGGGTCGCTGTGGGTCCCTATGGATCAATCTATGGGTCCCTATGGGTCCCTATGGGTCAATCTATGGGTCTCTATGAGTCCCTATGGGTCCCTATGGGTCCCTATGGGTCCCTATGGGTCAATCTATGGGTCAATCTATGGGTCCCTATGGGTCAATCTATGAGTCTCTATGGGTCCCTATGGGTCCCTATGGGTCAATCTATGGGTCTCTATGGGGTCCCTATGGGTCAATCTATGGGTCTCTATGAGTCTCTATGGGTCCCTATGGGTCAATCTATGGGTCTCTA
>JAUNZM010001600.1:0-59423 GCA_033459285.1 Clamator glandarius
GGAGAGAGGAGGGAGGGGACGGAGAGAGGAGGGAGGACGGAGAGAGGAGGGAGGGACGGAGAGAGGGAGGGAGGGACGGAGAGAGGAGGGGAGGGACGGAGAGAGGAGGGAGGGACGGAGAGAGGAGGGAGGGACGGAGAGAGGAGGGAGGGACGGAGAGAGGAGGGAGGGACGGAGAGAGGAGGGAGGGACGGAGAGAGGAGGGAGGGACGGAGAGAGGAGGGAGGGACGGAGAGAGGAGGGAGGGACGGAGAGGAGGAGGGGAGGGACGGAGAGAGGAGGGGAGGGACGGAGAGAGGAGGGAGGGACGGAGAGAGGGAGGGAGGGACGGAGAGAGGGAGGGAGGGACGGAGAGAGGGAGGGGAGGGACGGAGAGAGGGAGGGAGGGACGGAGAGAGGGAGGGAGGGACGGAGAGAGGGAGGGAGGGACGGAGAGAGGGAGGGAGGGACGGAGAGAGGGAGGGAGGGACGGAGAGAGGAGGGAGGGACGGAGAGAGGAGGGAGGGACGGAGAGAGGAGGGAGGGACGGAGAGAGGAGGGAGGGACGGAGAAGAGGAGGGAGGGACGGAGAGAGGAGGGAGGGACGGAGAGAGGAGGGGAGGGACGGAGAGAGGAGGGAGGGACGGAGAGAGGAGGGAGGGACGGAGAGAGGAGGGAGGGACGGAGAGAGGAGGGAGGGAGACGGAGAGAGGAGGGAGGGGACGGAGAGAGAGGGAGGGACGGAGAGAGGAGGGTAGTGGACGGAGAGAGAGGAGGGAGGGACGGAGAGAGGAGGGAGGGACGGAGAGAGGAGGGAGGGACGGAGAGAGGAGGGAGGGACGGAGAGAGGAGGGAGGGACTGGAGAGAGGAGGGAGGGACGGAGAGAGGGAGGGAGGGACGGAGAGAGGAGGGAGGGACGGAGAGAGGGAGGGAGGGACGGAGAGAGAGGAGGGAGGGACGGAGAGAGTGAGGGAGGGACGGAGAGAGGAGGAGGATGGAGAGAGGGAGGGAGGGATGGAGAGAGGAGGGAGGGACGGAGAGGAGGGAGGGACGGAGAGAGGAGGGAGGGAGGAGGGAGGGAGAGGAGGGACGGAGAGAGGAGGGAGGGACGGAGAGAGGAGGGAGGGACGGAGAGAGGAGGGAGAGGATGGAGAGGAGGAAGGAGACGAGGAGGAGAGAGGGAGGAGCTGAGATGGAGCTGCTGGAACGGGGCCAGAGGAGGCTCCGAGGATGATGCGAGGGCTGGAGAACCTCCCGTCCCAGGCCAGGCTGGGAGAGTTGGGCTTGTTCAGCCTGAGAGAGGAGGAAGGCACCGAGGAGACCTTAGAGAGACCTTCCAGCACCTGAAGGGGCTCCAGGAAAGCTGGGGAGATGCTCTTGGTCAAGGAGGGATGGGACAGGAGGAGGTGGAGAACAGTTTTTGAGCTGCAAGAGGGGGAGATGGAGACGAGATCTTGGGGAGAAACGTTCTCCTGGGAGGGTTTGGGAGGTCCTGGAACAGGTTGCCCGGGTTGCCCCGTCCCTGGAGGGGTTCAAGGCCACGTTGGATGGAGCTTGGAGCCCCGGATCCAGCGGGAGGTGTCCCTGCCCGGGAGAACTGGGTGGGCTTGGAGGTTCCTTTCAACGATCCAAGTTGGGTTTGAGGTCACGGGGGTGACTGAGGAGCGTCCCTGCTCCGGCCGGCTTGAGGAGAAACATCTGCTGGGGGTGAGGAGGAAGCTGAGGTTGAGCAGATCCCTCTGCAGATCCTCCCTGCCCTCCAGACATGGATCCAGATCCCTTTGCAGATCCTCCTGCCCTCCAGCCATGGATCCAGATCCCTCTGCAGATCCTCCTGCCCTCCAGCCATGGATCCACATCCCTCTGCAGATCCTCCTGCCCTCCAGCCATGGATCCAGATCCCTCTGCACATCCTCCTGCCCTCCAGCCAGGGATCCAGATCCCTCTGCAGATCCTCCTGCCCTCCAGCCATGGATCCAGATCCCTCTGCAGATCCTCCTGCCCTCCAGCCATGGATCCAGATCCCTCTGCAGATCCTCCTGCCCTCCAGCCATGGATCCAGATCCCTCTGCAGATCCTCCTGCCCTCCAGCCAGGGATCCAGATCCCTCTGCAGATCCTCCTGCCCTCCAGCCATGGATCCAGATCCCTCTGCAGATCCTCCTGCCCTCCAGCCAGGGATCCAGATCCCTCTGCAGATCCTCCTGCCCTCCAGCCATGGATCCAGATCCCTCTGCTGATCCTCCTGCCCTCCAGCCATGGATCCAGATCCCTCTGCAGATCCTCCTGCCCTCCAGCCATGGATCCAGATCCCTCTGCTGATCCTCCTGCCCTCCAGCCATGGATCCAGATCCCTCTGCAGATCCTCCTGCCCTCCAGCCATGGATCCAGATCCCTCTGCAGATCCTTCTGCCCTCCAGCCATGGATCCAGATCCCTCTGCAGATCCTCCTGCCCTCCAGCCATGGATCCAGATCCCTCTGCAGATCCTCCTGCCCTCCAGCCATGGATCCAGATCCCTCTGTAGATCCTCCTGCCCTCCAGCCAGGGATCCAGATCCCTCTGCAGATCCTGCTGCCCTCCAGCCATGGATCCAGATCCCTCTGCAGATCCTCCTGCCCTCCAGCCAGGGATCCAGATCCCTCTGCAGATCCTCCTGCCCTCCAGCCAGGGATCCAGATCCCTCTGCAGATCCTCCTGCCCTCCAGCCATGGATCCAGATCCCTCTGCAGATCCTCCTGCCCTCCAGCCAGGGATCCAGATCCCTCTGCAGATCCTCCTGCCCTCCAGCCATGGATCCAGATCCCTCTGCACATCCTCCTGCCCTCCAGCCAGGGATCCAGATCCTTCTGCAGATCCTCCTGCCCTCCAGCCATGGATCCAGATCCCTCTGCAGATCCTCCTGCACTCCAGCCATGGATCCAGATCCCTCTGCAGATCCTCCTGCCCTCCAGCCATGGATCCAGATCCCTCTGCAGATCCTCCTGCCCTCCAGCCATGGATCCAGATCCCTCTGCAGATCCTCCTGCACTCCAGCCATGGATCCAGATCCCTCTGTAGATCCTCCTGCCCTCCAGCCATGGATCCAGATCCCTCTGCAGATCCTCCTGCCCTCCAGCCATGGATCCAGATCCTTCTGCTGATCCTCCTGCCCTCCAGCCATGGATCCAGATCCCTCTGCAGATCCTCCTGCCCTCCAGCCATGGATCCAGATCCCTCTGCAGATCCTCCTGCCCTCCAGCCATGGATCCAGATCCTTCTGCTGATCCTCCTGCCCTCCAGCCATGGATCCAGATCCCTCTGCAGATCCTCCTGCCCTCCAGCCATGGATCCAGATCCCTCTGCAGATCCTCCTGCCCTCCAGCCATGGATCCAAGCCCATGAGATGGTTTGAGTTGGAAGGGACCTTAAAGTCCATCCAGTTCCACCCCTGGATGAGCAGAGACACCTCCCGCTGGATCAGGAGCTCCAAGCTCCATCCAACGTGGCCTTGAACCCCTCCAGGGATGGGACGGCCACCACGGCTCTGGACAACCTCTTCCAGCATCTCCTCACCCTCCCAGGAGAACGTTTCTCCCCAAGATCTCGTCTCCATCTCCCCTCTTGCAGCTCCAAACTCTTCTCCTCCCCCTGTCCCATCCCTCCTTGACCAAGAGCATCTCCCCGGCTTCCTTGGAGCCCCTTTCCCTGCTAAGTTCTCCTCGGAGCCTTCTCCCTCACCCCATCCTCATACGGGAGGTTCTCCAGCCCTTGGATCATCTCCGTGTCCTCCTCTGGTTCCTCTCCAACATCTCCACGTCCTCCAGAGGTGGACGGAGAACTCCAGGTGGGATCCAGGTGGGATCTAACCCCTTCTCCCTCTCCCTCTCGTAGCTCTTCAGCACTTCAGCGAGAGCATCCAGGAGTACCTGGCCAACCTGGACAAAGCTCCAGACCCCACGGTGAGGAAGGACACCTTCTCCAACGAGATCTTCAGCGCCTACGAGGTCCTCTTCAACAGCTGGTTGCAACACCGAGAAGCCAAGGTGGGGACGTCGCGCCGGGTGGGACCTTCCTGAAGGTTCCGGCTTAGGGGTTTGCGAGTCCCAAACCCCCAAGCTGAGAAGATCCTTCCATGAGGACGTGGTCCTAGAAGAAGAAGAAGCTCCAGCTTCGGATTGAGGGCTGGAGGCTTCTTCTCTTCGTGTCGCGGTGTCTCCGCGCGGGGAAGCGGAGCTTGAGGTCCTTCCACGACCTGTTGAGGTTCCTCTGGGTCATCTCTGCAGCCAAATTCCCCTCTTTCCGAGCTCCCCATGGGGTTGAGGTGTCACCACCTCCACCCAGCACCTCTGGTTGACTCCGACTCTTCCTCTGAGCTGCTTCTTGGAAGCTTCCGGAAGGACGAGCATCTCCGAGGCTTGACCTCCCGCTTCCGTGTCCTCCTGGCAGCTCCGATTGGCCGTGGTGGAAGCTCTAGAACCTTCCACGACCCGTTGAGGTTCCTCCGGGTCTTCTCCGCAGCCAAATTCCCCTCTTTCCGAGCTCCCTTGGGGTTGAGGTGTCGCCACCTCCACCCAGCACCTCTGGTTGACTCCGACTCTTCCTCCGAGCTGCTTCTTGGAAGCTTCCGGAAGGACGAGCATCTCCGAGGCTTGACCTCCCGGTTCCGTGTCCCCCTGGCAGCCGCGATTAGCCGTGGTGGAAGCTCTAGAACCTTCCACGACCCGTTGAGGTTCCTCTGGGTCATCTCCGCAGCCAAATTCCCCTCTTTCCGAGCTCTCCATGGGGTTGAGGTGTCATCACCTCCACCCAGCACCTCTGGTTGACTCCGACTCTTCCTCCGAGCTGCTTCTTGGAAGCTTCCGGAAGGACGAGCATCTCCGAGGCTTGACCTCCCGCTTCCGTGTCCCCCTGGCAGCCGCGATTAGCCGCGGTGGAAGCTCTAGAACCTTCCATGACCCGTTGAGGTTCCTCTGGGTCATCTCCGCAGCCAAATTCCCCTCTTTCCGAGCTCCCCATGGGGTTGAGGTGTCGCCACCTCCACCCAGCACCTCTGGTTGACTCCGACTCTTCCTCCGAGCTGCTTCTTGGAAGCTTCCGGAAGGACGAGCATCTCCGAGGCTTGACCTCCCGCTTCCGTGTCCCCCTGGCAGCTCCGATTGGCCGTGGTGGAAGCTCTAGAACCTTCCACGACCCGTTGAGGTTCCTCTGGGT
The DNA here is from genome assembly GCA_033459285.1 of Clamator glandarius. NCBI lineage: Eukaryota > Metazoa > Chordata > Aves > Cuculiformes > Cuculidae > Clamator > Clamator glandarius. Next base: position 5,172 of record JAUNZM010001600.1, read on the forward strand.
CATCTCCGCAGCCAAATTCCCCTCTTTCCGAGCTCCCTTGGGGTTGAGGTGTCACCACCTCCACCCAGCACCACTGGTTGACTCCGACTCTTCCTCCGAGCTGCTTCTTGGAAGCTTCCGGAAGGACGAGCATCTCCGAGGCTTGACCTCCCGCTTCCATGTCCCCCTGGCAGCCGCGATTAGCCGTGGTGGAAGCTCTAGAACCTTCCACGACCCGTTGAGGTCCCTCCGGGTCATCTCCGCAGCCAAATTCCCCTCTTTCCGAGCTCCCCATGGGGTTGAGGTGTCACCACCTCCACCCAGCACCACTGGTTGACTCCGACTCTTCCTCCGAGCTGCTTCTTGGAAGCTTCCAGAAGGACGAGCATCTCCGAGGCTTGACCTCCCGCTTCCGTGTCCCCCTGGCAGCCGCGATTAGCCGTGGTGGAAGCTCTAGAACCTTCCACGACCCGTTGAGGTTCCTCTGGGTCATCTCCGCAGCCAAATTCCCCTCTTTCCGAGCTCCCCATGGGGTTGAGGTGTCGCCACCTCCACCCAGCACCTCTGGTTGACTCCGACTCTTCCTCTGAGCTGCTTCTTGGAAGCTTCCGGAAGGACGAGCATCTCCGAGGCTTGACCTCCCGCTTCCGTGTCCCCCTGGCAGCCACGATTAGCCGCGGTGGAAGCTCTAGAACCTTCCATGACCCGTTGAGGTTCCTCTGGGTCATCTCCGCAGCCAAATTCCCCTCTTTCCGAGCCCCCCATGGGGTTGAGGTGTCGCCACCTCCACCCAGCACCTCTGGTTGACTCCGACTCTTCCTCCGAGCTGCTTCTTGGAAGCTTCCGGAAGGACGAGCATCTCCGAGGCTTGACCTCCCGCTTCCGTGTCCCCCTGGCAGCCGCGATTAGCCGTGGTGGAAGCTCTAGAACCTTCCACCACCCGTTGAGGTTCCTCCGGGTCATCTCCGCAGCCAAATTCCCCTCTTTCCGAGCTCCCCATGGGGTTGAGGTGTCGCCACCTCCACCCAGCACCTCTGGTTGACTCCGACTCTTCCTCCGAGCTGCTTCTTGGAAGCTTCCGGAAGGACGAGCATCTCCGAGGCTTGACCTCCCGCTTCCGTGTCCTCCTGGCAGCTCCGATTGGCCGTGGTGGAAGCTCTAGAACCTTCCACGACCCGTTGAGGTTCCTCTGGGTCATCTCCGCAGCCAAATTCCCCTCTTTCCGAGCTCCCTTGGGGTTGAGGTGTCGCCACCTCCACCCAGCACCACTGGTTGACTCCGACTCTTCCTCCGAGCTGCTTCTTGGAAGCTTCTGGAAGGACGAGCATCTCCGAGGCTTGACCTCCCGCTTCCGTGTCCCCCTGGCAGCCGCGATTAGCCGTGGTGGAAGCTCTAGAACCTTCCACGACCCGTTGAGGTTCCTCTGGGTCATCTCCGCAGCCAAATTCCCCTCTTTCCGAGCTCCCCATGGGGTTGAGGTGTCGCCACCTCCACCCAGCACCACTGGTTGACTCCGACTCTTCCTCCGAGCTGCTTCTTGGAAGCTTCCAGAAGGACGAGCATCTCCGAGGCTTGACCTCCCGCTTCCGTGTCCTCCTGGCAGCCGCGATTAGCCATGGTGGAAGCTCTAGAACCTTCCACGACCCGTTGAGGTTCCTCCGGGTCTTCTCCGCAGCCAAATTCCCCTCTTTCCGAGCTCCCCATGGGGTTGAGGTGTCTCCACCTCCACCCAGCACCTCTGGTTGACTCCGACTTTTCCTCCAAGCTTCTTCTTGGAAGCTTCCGGAAGGACGAGCATCTCCGAGGCTTGACCTCCCGGTTCCGTGTCCCCCTGGCAGCCGCGATTAGCCGTGGTGGAAGCTCTAGAACCTTCCACCACCCGTTGAGGTTCCTCCGGGTCATCTCCGCAGCCAAATTCCCCTCTTTCCGAGCTCTCCATGGGGTTGAGGTGTCATCACCTCCACCCAGCACCTCTGGTTGACTCCGACTCTTCCTCCGAGCTGCTTCTTGGAAGCTTCCGGAAGGACGAGCATCTCCGAGGCTTGACCTCCCGCTTCCGTGTCCCCCTGGCAGCCGCGATTAGCCGCGGTGGAAGCTCTAGAACCTTCCATGACCCGTTGAGGTTCCTCTGGGTCATCTCCGCAGCCAAATTCCCCTCTTTCCGAGCTCCCCATGGGGTTGAGGTGTCGCCACCTCCACCCAGCACCTCTGGTTGACTCCGACTCTTCCTCCGAGCTGCTTCTTGGAAGCTTCCGGAAGGACGAGCATCTCCGAGGCTTGACCTCCCGCTTCCGTGTCCCCCTGGCAGCCGCGATTAGCCGCGGTGGAAGCTCTAGAACCTTCCACGACCCGTTGAGGTTCCTCTGGGTCATCTCCGCAGCCAAATTCCCTGCTTTCCGAGCTCCCCATGGGGTTGAGGTGTCTCCACCTCCACCCAGCACCTCTGGTTGACTCCGACTCTTCCTCCGAGCTGCTTCTTGGAAGCTTCCGGAAGGACGAGCATCTCCGAGGCTTGACCTCCCGCTTCCGTGTCCCCCTGGCAGCCGCGATTAGCCATGGTGGAAGCTCTAGAACCTTCCACGACCCGTTGAGGTTCCTCCGGGTCTTCTCCGCAGCCAAATTCCCCTCTTTCCGAGCTCCCCATGGGGTTGAGGTGTCACCACCTCCACCCAGCACCTCTGGTTGACTCCGACTCTTCCTCCGAGCTGCTTCTTGGAAGCTTCCGGAAGGACGAGCATCTCCGAGGCTTGACCTCCCGCTTCCGTGTCCCCCTGGCAGACGCGATTAGCCATGTTGGAAGCTCTAGAACCTTCCACGACCCGTTGAGGTTCCTCTGGGTCATCTCTGCAGCCAAATTCCCCTCTTTCCGAGCTCCCTTGGGGTTGAGGTGTCTCCACCTCCACCCAGCACCTCTGGTTGACTCCGACTCTTCCTCCGAGCTGCTTCTTGGAAGCTTCCGGAAGGACGAGCATCTCCGAGGCTTGACCTCCCGCTTCCGTGTCCCCCTGGCAGCCGCGATTAGCCGCGGTGGAAGCTCTAGAACCTTCCACGACCCGTTGAGGTTCCTCTGGGTCATCTCCGCAGCCAAATTCCCTGCTTTCCGAGCTCCCCATGGGGTTGAGGTGTCACCATCTCCACCCAGCACCACTGGTTGACTCCGACTCTTCCTCCGAGCTGCTTCTTGGAAGCTTCCGGAAGGACGAGCATCTCCGAGGCTTGACCTCCCGCTTCCGTGTCCCCCTGGCAGCCGCGATTAGCCGTGGTGGAAGCTCTAGAACCTTCCACGACCCGTTGAGGTTCCTCTGGGTCATCTCCGCAGCCAAATTCCCCTCTTTCCGAGCTCCCCATGGGGTTGAGGTGTCACCACCTCCACCCAGCACCTCTGGTTGACTCCGACTCTTCCTCCGAGCTTCTTCTTGGAGGCTTCCGGAAGGACGAGCATCTCCGAGGCTTGACCTCCCGCTTCCGTGTCCTCCTGGCAGCTCCGATTGGCCGTGGTGGAAGCTCTAGAACCTTCCACGACCCGTTGAGGTTCCTCTGGGTCATCTCCGCAGCCAAATTCCCCTCTTTCCGAGCTCCCTTGGGGTTGAGGTGTCGCCACCTCCACCCAGCACCTCTGGTTGACTCCGACTCTTCCTCTGAGCTGCTTCTTGGAAGCTTCCGGAAGGACGAGCATCTCCGAGGCTTGACCTCCCGCTTCCGTGTCCCCCTGGCAGCCGCGATTAGCCGTGGTGGAAGCTCTAGAACCTTCCACGACCCGTTGAGGTTCCTCCGGGTCTTCTCCGCAGCCAAATTCCCCTCTTTCCGAGCTCCCCATGGGGTTGAGGTGTCGCCACCTCCACCCAGCACCTCTGGTTGACTCCGACTCTTCCTCCGAGCTGCTTCTTGGAAGCTTCTGGAAGGACGAGCATCTCCGAGGCTTGACCTCCCGGTTCCGAGTCCCCCTGGCAGCTGCGATTAGCCGCGGTGGAAGCTCTAGAACCTTCCACGACCCGTTGAGGTTCCTCCGGGTCTTCTCCGCAGCCAAATTCCCCTCTTTCCGAGCTCCCCATGGGGTTGAGGTGTCGCCACCTCCACCCAGCACCTCTGGTTGACTCCGACTCTTCCTCCGAGCTGCTTCTTGGAAGCTTCCGGAAGGACGAGCATCTCCGTGGCTTGACCTCCCGCTTCCGTGTCCCCCTGGCAGCCGCGATTAGCCGTGGTGGAAGCTCTAGAACCTTCCACCACCCGTTGAGGTTCCTCCGGGTCATCTCCGCAGCCAAATTCCCCTCTTTCCGAGCTCCCCATGGGGTTGAGGTGTCTCCACCTCCACCCAGCACCTCTGGTTGACTCCGACTCTTCCTCCGAGCTGCTTCTTGGAAGCTTCCGGAAGGACGAGCATCTCCGAGGCTTGACCTCCCGCTTCCGTGTCCCCCTGGCAGCCGCGATTAGCCGTGGTGGAAGCTCTAGAACCTTCCACGACCCGTTGAGGTTCCTCCGGGTCATCTCCGCAGCCAAATTCCCCTCTTTCCGAGCTCCCCATGGGGTTGAGGTGTCACCACCTCCACCCAGCACCACTGGTTGACTCCGACTCTTCCTCCGAGCTGCTTCTTGGAAGCTTCCGGAAGGACGAGCATCTCCGAGGCTTGACCTCCCGCTTCCGTGTCCCCCTGGCAGCCGCGATTAGCCGTGGTGGAAGCTCTAGAACCTTCCACGACCCGTTGAGGTTCCTCCGGGTCATCTCCGCAGCCAAATTCCCCTCTTTCCGAGCTCCCCATGGGGTTGAGGTGTCACCACCTCCACCCAGCACCACTGGTTGACTCCGACTCTTCCTCCGAGCTGCTTCTTGGAAGCTTCCGGAAGGACGAGCATCTCCGAGGCTTGACCTCCCGCTTCCGTGTCCCCCTGGCAGCTCCGATTGGCCGTGGTGGAAGCTCTTGGCCCCATGAGCTCCTTGATGCCTGGAGAGAAGCTGGACGAGCAGCTCCCCAAGCTCATTCCCGGCGTCCTCGGCCTCTACAAGAAGCACCCGGAGACCTTCTCCATCTCCAAGGTGAGAGACTCTCGGTGGCCAACGGTCCCTCCCCGTGACCCGTGTCCCTCTCCGCCTTCTTCACCGCCTTTCGGTGGCCAACGGTGCCTCACGGTGGCCAACGGTTCCTCTCCATGGTCATTTGTGCCTCTCAGTGGCCAACGGTGCCTCTCGGTGGCCACTGGTGCCTCTCAATGGCCAACGGTGCCTCTCGGTGGCCAGTGGTGCCTCTCAGTGACCACTGGTGCCTCTCAGTGGCCAATGGTGCCTCTCGGTGGCCAACGGTGCCTCTCAATGGCCAAACGTGCCTCTCGGTGGCCAGTGGTGCCTCTCAGTGGCCAACGCTGCCTCTCAGTGGCCAGCGGTGCCTCTCAGTGGCCAGTGGTGCCTCTCAGTGGCCAACGGTGCCTCTCGGTGGCCAGCGGTGCCTCTCAGTGGCCAACGGTGCCTCTCAGTGGTCAGTGGTTCCTCTCGGTGGCCAACGGTCCCTCTCAGTGGCCAATGGTCCCTCTCAGTGACCAACGGTGCCTCTGAGTGGCCAATGGTGCTTCTCAGTGACCAGTTGTCCCTCTCAGTGACCAACGGTGCCTCTCAGTGGCCAATGGTCCCTCTCAGTGGCCAACGGTGCCTCTCAGTGGTCAGTGGTTCCTCTCGGTGGCCAACGGTCCCTCTCAGTGGCCAATGGTCCCTCTCAGTGACCAACGGTGCCTCTGAGTGGCCAACGGTGCCTCTCAGTGACCAGTTGTCCCTCTCAGTGACCAACGGTGCCTCTCAGTGGCCAACGGTGCCTCTCAGTGACCAGTTGTCCCTCTCAGTGACCAACGGTGCCTCTCAGTGGCCAACGGTGCCTCTCAGTGGCCAACGGTGGCTCTCAGTGACCAGTTGTCCCTCTCAGTGACCAACGGTGCCTCTCAGTGACCAACGGTGCCTCTCAGTGGCCAACGGTGCCTCTCAGTGGCCAGCGGTCCCTCTCAGTGGCCAACGGTGGCTCTCAGTGACCAGTTGTCCCTCTCAGTGACCAACGGTGCCTCTCAGTGGCCAACGGTGCCTCTCAGTGGCCAACGGTGGCTCTCAGTGACCAGTTGTCCCTCTCAGTGACCAACGGTGCCTCTCAGTGGCCAACGGTGCCTCTCAGTGGCCAGCGGTCCCTCTCAGTGGCCAACGGTGCCTCTCAGTGACCAGTTGTCCCTCTCAGTGACCAACGGTGCCTCTCAGTGACCAACGGTGCCTCTCAGTGACCAGTTGTCCCTCTCAGTGACCAACGGTGCCTCTCAGTGGCCAACGGTGCCTCTCAGTGGCCAGCGGTCCCTCTCAGTGGCCAACGGTGCCTCTCAGTGACCAGTTGTCCCTCTCAGTGGCCAACGGTACCTCTCGGTGGCCAAGGGTCCCTCTCCATGGTCATCCTCCCCGTGGCTCCCACCACCCCGCGGGGTTGGTGCCTCCACCCGAGGGGGTTTCTCCTCAGCCGGAGCTGCCCCCCCCCCACCCTCTTCCCGTCCCCGGCTTCCGAGGTCCTCCCGGTGGCCACCACGCGGCGGGTTTCTCTCCGAGCAGAGTCTCTGCCAGGTGCTGGAAGCCTCCGTGGCCATCGGAAGCCGCAGCCTGGACCTCCAGTTGGATCCTCTCCTGGCCACCTTGCACCCCCAGGTAAAAGGTTGAGAAGGTGCCGGGACGGGTTGGGGCGGGAAGGACCTGGAATCGTGGAATCACCAGGTTGGAAAAGACCCAGCGGATCGTGGAGTCCGAGCGTTCCCATCAAGCACTAACCCGGGTCCCTCAGCGCCTCGTCCACCCGGCCCTCAAACCCCTCCAGGATGGGGACTCAACCCCCTCCCTGGTGCCTCCACCAGGGACCGATCACCCTTTCCATGGAAAGTTCTTCCCGGAGCTTGAGGTCGTTCCACCTCGTTTTGTGTCCCCCTGTCCCTTGGGAGAAGAGCCCAGCTCCCTCCTCTCCACAACCTCCTCTCAGGGAGTTGGAGAGAGCAACGAGGTCTCCCCTCAGCCTCCTCTTCTCCAGGCTGAACCCCCCCAGGTTCCTCACGTGCTCCTCTTCTTCTCCAGCCCCTTCCCCAGCTTCGTTGCTCTTCTCTGCACTCGCTCCAGCTCCTCAAGGTCCTTCTCGGAGTGAGGAACCCAAAACTGAGCTCAGATTCGAGATGTGGCCTCACCGAGTCCCTTAATCCCCTCCCTGGCCCTACTGGCCACACCATGGCTGCTCCAAGCCAAGATGCCCTTGGCCTCCTTGGCCACCTGGGCCCCTTCTGGCTCCTGTTCAACCAACCCCTCCCAAGTCCTTCTCCTCCAGGGACCTTTCCAGCTGCTCTTCTCCTAGTCTGGAGCTACTCGGGGTTGGTGGGACCCAAGACTTGGCCTTGGTGAACCTCATCCCATTGCCCTTGGCCCATGGATCCAAGCCCAGAACCCTCTGCAGATCCTCCTGCCCTCCAGCCATGGATCCAGATCCCTCTGCAGATCCTCCTTCCCTCCAGCCATGGATCCAGATCCCTCTGCAGATCCTCCTGCCCTCCAGCCATGGATCCAGATCCCTCTGTGGATCCTCCTGCCCTCCAGACATGGATCCAGATCCCTCTGCAGATCCTCCTGCCCTCCAGCCATGGATCCAGATCCCTCTGCACATCCTCCTGCCCTCCAGCCATGGATCCAGATCCCTCTCTAGATCCTCCTGCCCTCCAGCCATGGATCCAGATCCCTCTGCGGATCCTCCTGCCCTCCAGCCATGGATCCACATCCCTCTGCAGATCCTCCTGCCCTCCAGCCATGGATCCAGATCCCTCTGCAGATCCTCCTGCCCTCCAGCCATGGATCCAGATCCCTCTGCAGATCCTCCTGCCCTCCAGCCATGGATCCAGATCCCTCTCTAGATCCTCCTGCCCTCCAGCCATGGATCCAGATCCCTCTCCACATCCTCCTGCCCTCCAGCCATGGATCCAGATCCCTCTGCAGATCCTCCTGCCCTCCAGCCATGGATCCAGATCCCTCTGCAGATCCTCCTGCCCTCCAGCCATGGATCCAGATCCCTCTGCAGATCCTCCTGCCCTCCAGCCAGGGATCCAGATCCCTCTGCAGATCCTCCTGCCCTCCAGCCATGGATCCAGATCCCTCTGCAGATCCTCCTGCCCTCCAGCCATGGATCCAGATCCCTCTGCAAATCCTCCTGCCCTCCAGCCAGGGATCCAGATCCCTCTGTGGATCCTCCTGCCCTCCAGCCATGGATCCAGATCCCTCTGCAGATCCTCCTGCCCTCCAGCCATGGATCCAGATCCCTCTGCACATCCTCCTGCCCTCCAGCCATGGATCCAGATCCCTCTCTAGATCCTCCTGCCCTCCAGCCATGGATCCAGATCCCTCTGCAGATCCTCCTGCCCTCCAGCCATGGATCCAGATCCCTCTGCAGATCCTCCTGCCCTCCTGCCATGGATCCAGATCCCTCTGCAGATCCTCCTGCCCTCCAGCCATGGATCCAGATCCCTCTGCAGATCCTCCAGCCATGGATCCACACGTGGCTCGGCCTCTCCACCCCCTCCCAGCTAGGACCCTCCCTGACCACGTCTCTTCTCCCCCCAGATCTGTTCTCCCACCGACCCCTCGGCTCCTCTGACGGTGAAGAACCACACCGAGGTCCTTCGCTGCTTCACCGTCCTGGGTAAGGTCCACTTGGACCCCTTGGAGAAGTGTGGGTGGGGGTTTTCCCCAACGTTCCTTGGTCTTCTCCGTGAGTTGCGTACGATGGATGGAGAAGAACCTTCCAATGGGCCTGGAGAGGTCTCCATGAGCGAGGAGAACCTTCTCATGAGCCAGGAGAACCTCCCTGTGGGCCTGCAGAACCTCCCTGTGGGCCTGGAGAGCTCTCCATGAGCCAGGAGAACCTCCATGTGGGCCTGGAGAGCTCTCCATGAGCCAGGAGAACCTTCTCTTGAGCCAGGAGAACCTCCCTGTGGGCCTGGAGAACCTCCCTGTGGGCCTGGAGAGCTCTCCATGAGCCAGGAGAACCTCCCTGTGGGCCTGGAGAACCTCCCTGTGGGCCTGGAGAGCTCTCCATGATCCAGGAAAACCTTCTCATGAGCCAGGAGAACCTCCATGTGGGCCTGGAGAGCTCTCCATGAGCCAGGAGAACCTTCCCTTGAGCCAGGAGAACCTCCCGGTGGGCCAGGAGAGCTCTCCATGGGCTAGGAGAACCTTCCTGTGGGCCTGGAGAACCTCCCTGTGGGCCTGGAGAGGTCTCCATGGGCCAGGAGAACCTTCTCATGAGCCAGGAGAACCTCCCTGTGGGCCTGGAGAGCTCTCCATGAGCCAGGAGAACCTTCTCTTGAGCCAGGAGAACCTCCCTGTGGGCCTGGAGAGCTCTCCATGAGCCAGGAGAACCTTCTCTTGAGCCAGGAGAACCTCCCTGTGGGCCTGGAGAACCTCCCTGTGGGCCTGGAGAGCTCTCCATGAGCCAGGAGAACCTCCCTGTGGGCCTGGAGAACCTCCCTGTGGGCCTGGAGAGCTCTCCATGAGCCAGGAGAACCTCCCTGTGGGCCTGGAGAACCTCCCGGTGGGCCTGGAGAGGTCTCCATGAGCCAGGAGAACCTTCCCATGAGCCAGGAGAACCTCCCTGTGGGCCTGGAGAGCACTCCATGGGCCAGGAGAACCTTCCCATGAGCCAGGAGAACCTTCCAATGGGCCTGGAGAGGTCTCCATGAGCCAGGAGAACCTTCCCATGAGCCAGGAGAACCTCCCTGTGGGCCTGGAGAACCTCCCTGGGGGCCGGGAGAGCTCTCCATGAGCCAGGAGAACCTCCATGTGGGCCTGGAGAACCTCCCTGTGGGCCTGGAGAGCTCTCCATGAGCCAGGAGAACCTTCCCATGGGCCTGGAGAACCTCCCTGTGGACCTGGAGAGCTCTCCATGAGCCAGGAGAACCTTCCCATGAGCCAGGAGAACCTCCCTGTAGGCCTGGAGAGCACTCCATGGGCCAGGAGAACCTTCCCATGAGCCAGGAGAACCTCCCTGTGGGCCTGGAGAGGTCTCCATGAGCCAGGAGAACCTTCCCATGAGCCAGGAGAACCTTCCAATGGGCCTGGAGAGGTCTCCATGAGCCAGGAGAACCTTCCCATGAGCCAGGAGAACCTCCCTGTGGGCCTGGAGAACCTCCCTGGGGGCCTGGAGAGCTCTCCATGAGCCAGGAGAACCTCCATGTGGGCCTGGAGAACCTCCCTGTGGGCCTGGAGAGCTCTCCATGAGCCAGGAGAACCTTCCCATGGGCCTGGAGAACCTCCCTGTGGACCTGGAGAGCTCTCCATGAGCCAGGAGAACCTTCCCATGAGCCAGGAGAACCTCCCTGTGGGCCTGGAGAACCTCCCTGGGGGCCGGGAGAGCTCTCCATGAGCCAGGAGAACCTCCATGTGGGCCTGGAGAACCTACCTGTGGGCCTGGAGAGCTCTCCATGAGCCAGGAGAACCTTCCCATGGGCCTGGAGAACCTCCCTGTGGACCTGGAGAGCTCTCCATGAGCCAGGAGAACCTTCCCATGAGCCAGGAGAACCTCCCTGTAGGCCTGGAGAGCACTCCATGGGCCAGGAGAACCTTCCCATGAGCCAGGAGAACCTTCCAATGGGCCTGGAGAGGTCTCCATGAGCCAGGAGAACCTTCCCATGAGCCAGGAGAACCTCCCTGTGGGCCTGGAGAACCTCCCTGTGGGCCTGGAGAGGTCTCCATGAGGCAGGAGAACCTTCCCATGGGCCTCCAGGAGGTCCCTGAGGGTGGCTTTGGTTCTCCTCAGCCTGCTCCTTCCCGGACCGCGTCCTCGCCTTCCTCCTGCCGAAGCTGGAGAGCAGCAACGAGAGGACCCGGGTGGGGACTCTCCTCATCATGAGGCAGATCATCAACAGCGCCCGTGAGTAGCAGCCTGGGGGCTCGGAGCAGGAGACCCGGAGGAGACCTTCTCCTTCCTCCCACGGTCCCTTCCGATGAGTCTCCTCCTTGTCCTGCTGGGATCCCGGAGCGGGAGACCCGGAGGAGACCTTCTCCTTCCTCCCACGGTCCCTTCCCATGAGTCTCCTCGTTGTCCTGCTGGGATCCCGGAGCAGGAGACCCGGAGGAGACCTTCTCCTTCCTGCCACGGTCCCTTCCCATGAGTCTCCTCCTTGTCCTGCTGGGATCCCGGAGCAGGAGACCCGGAGGAGACCTTCTCCTTCCTCCCACGGTCCCTTCCCATGAGTCTCCTCGTTGTCCTGCTGGGATCCCGGAGCGGGAGACCCGGAGGAGACCTTCTCCTTCCTCCCACGGTCCCTTCCCATGAGTCTCCTCCTTGTCCTGCTGGGATCCCGGAGCAGGAGACCCGGAGGAGACCTTCTCCTTCCTCCCACGGTCCCTTCCCATGAGTCTCCTCCTTGTCCTGCTGGGATCCCGGAGCAGGAGACCCGGAGGAGACCTTCTCCTTCCTCCCACGGTCCCTTCCCATGAGTCTCCTCCTTGTCCTGCTGGGATCCCGGAGCAGGAGACCCGGAGGAGACCTTCTCCTTCCTCCCACGGTCCCTTCCCATGAGTCTCCTCCTTGTCCTGCTGGGATCTCGGAGCAGGAGACCCGGAGGAGACCTTCTCCTTCCTCCCACGGTCCCTTCCCATGAGTCTCCTCCTTGTCCTGCTGGGATCCCGGAGCAGGAGACCCGGAGGAGACCTTCTCCTTCCTCCCACGGTCCCTTCCCATGAGTCTCCTCCTTGTCCTGCTGGGATCTCGGAGCAGGAGACCCGGAGGAGACCTTCTCCTTCCTCCCACGGTCCCTTCCCATGAGTCTCCTCCTTGTCCTGCTGGGATCTCGGAGCAGGAGACCCGGAGGAGACCTTCTCCTTCCTCCCACGGTCCCTTCCCATGAGTCTCCTCCTTGTCCTGCTGGGATCCCGGAGCAGGAGACCCGGAGGAGACCTTCTCCTTCCTCCCACGGTCCCTTCCCATGAGTCTCCTCGTTGTCCTGCTGGGATCTCGGAGCAGGAGACCCAGAGGAGACCTTCTCCTTCCTCCCACGGTCCCTTCCCATGAGTCTCCTCCTTGTCCTGCTGGGATCCCGGAGCAGGAGACCCGGAGGAGACCTTCTCCTTCCTCCCACGGTCCCTTCCCATGAGTCTCCTCCTTGTCCTGCTGGGATCCCGGAGCAGGAGACCCGGAGGAGACCTTCTCCTTCCTCCCACGGTCCCTTCCCATGAGTCTCCTCCTTGTCCTGCTGGGATCCCGGAGCAGGAGACCCGGAGGAGACCCTGAGGTCCTCTTCTCTTTTCCAGCCTCCCAGATGGAGCCTAAGAAGCCCTTCATCCTCTCCTCCATGAAGTTACCTCTGCAGGACAACAACAACAAGGTATTCCAAGCTTCCATGGGATCTTCCAAGGGTCGGAAGTTCTTCCTCGGAGCCACCACCCGTCATCTCCCACCATCTCCTCTTCCTCATCCTTCTCCCGGTTGGGTTTTTGGGAAGCGAGGAACCCCCGGCAGCTTCTCTTCCGTCTGCGTCTCATGCGAAGCCGGTGGTGCCACCGCGAGGGATAAAAAGTGGGTTGGAGGGTCCTTTTTCCGAGCGTAGCGGTCAAGGGCTCCAAATCCAGATGGAGATCCGTCATGAGCCGTGTCCGCCAGGTGGTCCCTACGAGGACCGGTGGAGATGAATCTCTTCATCGATGACACGGAGAGCGAGGGCAACCTCGGCAAGTTTGGAGGTGACGCCAAGCTGAGCGGATGCCACGTGGGAAGGTCGGGAGGGATCCAGAGGGACCTGGATGGGCTGGAGAAGCGGGGCCGGGAGAACCTCCGGAGGTTCAACAAGGGCGAGGTCCTACACTTGGGGTTGGGACAATCCATGGTTTCCATCCAGGATGGGGGAGGATGGATGGAGAGCAGCTCCCCCGAGGAGAAGGACTCGGGGTGGTGGGTGATGAGAAGCTCGAGAGGCCGGCAGGGAGGGAGGGGATTGTCCCCTCGGTTCCTCTCCGAGGAGACCTCAGCCGGAGGGTTGGGTCCAGCTCTGGAATCCTCAGCAGAAGGAGGAGATGGAGCTGCTGGAACGGGACAGGAGGAGGCTCCGAGGATGATGCGAGGGCTGGAGAACCTCCCGTCCCAGGCCAGGCTGGGAGAGTTGGGCTTGTTCAGCCTGGAGGTCTCCAAGAACACCTCGTAGCGACCTTCCAAGAGCCTAAGAGGCTCCAAGAAAGCTTGGGAGTGTCTTTTTCCAAGATCATGGAATGATGGGACGATGGGGAACGGGGATAAACTGGAGAGGAGCACATTTAGGTTGGACACGAGGAGGAATTTCTTCACCATGAGGACGAGGAGACCCTGGAACAGGTTGTCCAGGGAAGCTGTGGCCGCCTCATCCCTGGAGGGGTTCAAGGCCACGTTGGATGGAGCTTGGAGCCCCTGATCCAGCGGGAGGTGTCCCTGCCCAGGGCAGGAGGTGGAACTGGACGGGCTTGGAGATCCCTTCCAACCCAAACCAGTCTATGATTCCATGAGCTGGGTTGGGACAATCCATGGTTTCCATCCAGGATGGAGAGAAGCCCTGGGGAGAAGGACTTGGGGCATGACAGAGGGGATTGTCCCCTCTGCTCCTCTCCAGGGAGACCTCAGCCGGAGGGTTGGGTCCAGCTCCTGAATCTCCAGGAGAAGGAGGAGATGGAGCTGCTGGAACGGGGCCAGAGGAGGCTCCGAGGATGATGCGAGGGCTGGAGAACCTCCCGTCCCAGGCCAGGCTGGGAGAGTTGGGCTTGTTCAGTCTGGAGGTCTCCAAGAACACCTCGTAGCGACCTTCCAGGAGCCTAAGAGGCTCCAAGAAAGCTGGGGAGGGTCTTTTTCCAAGATCATGGAATGATGGGACGATGGGGAACGGGGATAAACTGGAGAGGAGCAGATTTAGGTTGGACACGAGGAGGAATTTCTTCACCATGAGAGTGAGGAAACCCTGGAATAAGTTGTCCAGGGAAGCTGTGGCCGCCCCATCCCTGAAGGGGTTCAAGGCCACGTTGGATGGAGCTTGGAGCCCCTGATCCAGCGGGAGGTGTCCCTGCCCAGGGCAGGAGGTGGAACTGGACGGGCTTGGAGATCCCTTCCAACCCAAACCAGTCTATGATTCCATGAGCTGGGTTGGGACAATCCATGGTTTCCATCCAGGATGGAGAGAAGCCCTGGGGAGAAGGACTTGGGGCATGACGGAGGGGATTGTCCCCTCCGCTCCTCTCCGGGGAGACCTCAGCCGGAGGGTTGGGTCCAGCTCTGGAATCCTCAGCAGAAGGAGGAGATGGAGCTGCTGGAACGGGGCCAGAGGAGGCTCCGAGGATGATGCGAGGGCTGGAGAACCTCCCATCCCAGGCCAGGCTGGGAGAGTTGGGCTTGTTCAGCCTGGAGGTCTCCAAGAACACCTCGTAGCGACCTTCCAGGAGCCTAAGAGGCTCCCAAGAAAGCTGGGGAGGGACTTTTTCCAAGGTCACGGAATGATGGGACGATGGGGAACGGGGATAAACTGGAGAGGAGCACATTTAGGTTGGACACGAGGAGGAATTTCTTCACCATGAGGGTGAGGAAACCCTGGAATAAGTTGTCCAGGGAAGCTATGGCCGCCTCATCCCTGAAGGGGTTGAAGGCCACGTTGGATGGAGCTTGGAGCCCCTGATCCAGCGGGAGGTGTCCCTGCCCGTGGCCGGAGGTGGGACTGGATCATCTTTGAGGTCCTTCCCAACCCAAAGAACGTTCGCTGAGGAGGAGGAGGAGGAGGAGGAGGAGGAGGAGGAGGAGGAGGAGGAAGAGGAGGAGGAGGAGGAGATGATGAAGGTGGCTCCACCAGCGTTTCCAAGGCTGCTGAAGCTTCTTCTCCCCGCGCAGGTGAAACGGGCGCTGGTGCAGGTGATCAGCGCCATGGCTCATCACGGCTACCTGGAGCAACCCGGCGGCGAGGCCATGCTGGAATTCCTCGTCCGCCAGTGCTCCCTGTCCTCGTCCGCGGTGAGAACATCCCCACGGGATCCAACTCCATGGGAGAAGGAGCTGGGGTGGGATCGGGTCCATCCCGGTTTGGGGAAAGGGGTCGGAGAACCAGAGGAGCATGTGAGGAACCTCTCGAGGTGGTTCCACCTGGAGAAGAGGAGGCTGAGGGGTGACCTCGTGGCTCTCTCCAGCTCCTTGGAAGGAGGTTGTGGAGAGGAGGGAGCCGGGCTTTTCTCCCAAGGAACGGGATGAGGTTGGAATGACCTCGAGCTCCACCAGGGGAAGGTCGGAGTGGACATCAGGAAGAGCTTCTTCACGGGAAGGGTCATCAAGCCCTGGTGGAAGCGCCCAGGGAGGTGGTGAAGCCACCAGCCCTGGAGATGTTTGGACGCCGTGTGGCGCTCGGGGACAGGGACTCGCTGGGCGGGTGGTTGGACTGGAAAGAGCCAAGAGGTCTCTTCCAACCCCCATGATCCCACGATCCTGCAGAACTCTTCCCATCCCACCTCCGGAGGGAGGACCTCAGGGGAGGACCTTGAGCCCTTTCTGGGGCAGCCCTGGCTCTCCAGCTGGTTCTTCCAGCGTGGTGGCTTCACGATATGGACCTTCGGGACGTTCTCCTGGCCATTGCCACCACCTCAACCCTAGAGATTTGTCCCCTCCTCTCTCCTGGTGGCACCTCGTGGTTCTTGCCTCTGGAGCGAGGAGGAGCGGAAGCAAAACTCGAGGGTGACGGTCTCAAAGGTGTTGTCCCCGCGTCCGAGGACACCAAGCTGGACCCCAGGGACCGTGGTGGCAGCTTCTTCACCTCCCGCTGGCTCCGCGGAGCTGGGATGGGCCAGGTTGGTGCCCTCAGGGTGGAGGTGAAGCCACCTACGGGGGCTCGGTAGCTCCAGCCGGGCTGCGGAGACACCAAAACGACTAAACCCATCCTGGTTTCTCCTCCAAAAGAAGTCGGAGTGACCGTTTGGGCTGCTCTGGAGAAGGTGGCGAACGTGCTGGAGATGGGTTATGAACCAAGAGGGCTTCAGGTTCTACCCCTTCTTCTAGTCTTGAGGGCTTGGAGGCCACGTTCTCTACGGGAGCCACCTGGAGGGGCATCCCACCTCCTGGTTCTGCTGCAAGGTCCACGCTGACCCGTGTTTCTCCTTCTCTTCCAGCAACCCAAGAAGCAACCGCCGGACGCCGAGGACCTCACCGGCGACGGCGTCCGGAGCATCAGCGTCAACACCCTCTTTCTTCTCAGCACGACGGTCGATAGGATGAACCACGTGAGTCTGGACCTTTCCGAGAATCAAGGGAATCGCCAGGTCGGACGAGACCCAGCGGATCGTGGGGTCCGAGCGTTCCCACCAACCACTAACCCGAGTCCCTCAGCGCCTCGTCCACCCGGCCCTCAAACCCCTCCAGGGATGGGGACTCAACCCCCTCCCTGGTGCCTCCACCAGGGACCAATCACCCTTTCCATGAAGAAGCTCATCCCGATGTCCAGCCTGGAGGAGCTTGAGGTCGTTCCACCTCGTTTTATGTCCCCCTGTCCCTTGGGAGAAGATCCCAGCTCCCTCATCTCCACAACCTCCTCTCAGGGAGCTGGAGAGAGCAACGAGGTCTCCCCTCAGCCTCCTCTTCTCCAGGCTGAACCCCCCCAGGTTCCTCACACGCTCCTCTTCTTCTCCAGCCCCTTCCCCAGCTTCGTTGCTCTTCTCTGCACTCGCTCCAGAGCCTCAAGGTCCTTCTCGGAGCGAGGAATCCAAAACTGAGCTCAGATTCGAGATGTGGCCTCACCGAGTCCCTAAATTCCCTCCCTGGCCCTGCTGGCCACGCCGTGGCTGCTCCAAGCCAAGATGCCCTTGGCCTCCTTGGCCACCTGGGCCCCTGCTGGCTCCTGTTCCACCAACCCCCCCAGGTCCTTCACCTCCAGGGACCTTTCCAGCTGCTCTTCCCCAAGCCTGAAGCTGCTCAGGGTTGATGGGACCCAAGATTTGGCCTTGGTGAACCTCATCCCATTGCCCTTGGCCCATGGATCCAAGCCCAGAACCCTCTGCAGATCCTCCTGCCCTCCAGCCCTGGATCCAGATCCCTCTGCAGATCCTCCTGCCCTCCAGCCATGGATCCAGATCCCTCTGCAGATCCTCCTGCCCTCCAGCCATGGATCCAGATCCCTCTGCAGATCCTCCTGCCCTCCAGCCATGGATCCAGATCCCTCTGCAGATCCTCCTGCCCTCCAGCCAGGGATCCAGATCCCTCTGCAGATCCTCCTGCCCTCCAGCCATGGATCCAGATCCCTCTGCAGATCCTCCTGCCCTCCAGCCACGGATCCAGATCCCTCTGCAGATCCTCCTGCCCTCCAGCCATGGATCCAGATCCCTCTGCAGATCCTCCTTCTCCTCCAGGGACCTTTCCAGCTGCTCTTCTCCTAGTCTGGAGCTGCTCGGGGTTGTTGAGACCCAAGGGCAGGACCCGCCGTTTGGCCTCGTTAACCCTCATCCCGTTGGTCTCAGCCCATGGATCCAGCCTGTTTGGATCCCTTTGGAGAACCTCCAAACCCTCCAGCAGATCCGGCTTCCACCCAGCTCTGTGTCATCTCCAAACTCGCTCAGGGTGCCCTCGATGCCTTCATCCAGGTCCTTGATGAAGACATCCAGCAGGGCTAGAGCCACCAAGCCCTGTGGCCACCGCTTGTCCCTGGCCTCCAGCTGGAGGTCGCTCCATCTCCCACCACCCTCTGGGCCCTCCAGCCAACCGGTTTTCCACCTCCAGCGTGGTCAATCCTGGTCCCGGAGTTTCCAAGAGGCTTGTTCTTCCACGTGGGATGGGTTGTCACCACCCCCGGGGCCTCGTAGGAGTCATTGTCACCATCCCCATCCCTCTGAGAGCCCATTCGCGAAGTCGTCTTCTCCGAAGGTCCATGCCGACCCTCCCCGTGAGCCGGGAGCAAGGGAGCGGTGCTGGAAGCATCCGTGGAGAAAGACGTGGACCTGTTGGAAAGGGGTGGGGGGGGGCGTTGGAGGAGATCCAAGAGTTGGGACACCTCCGCTATGAAGAAAGGACGGAAGAGTTGGGGTTCCTCAGCCTGGAGAAGGCTGCGTGGACACCTGGTGCCCTTCCAGTAGAGAAAAGGGGTTGGATGAAAAAGATGGAGATGAAACTTTTAGGAGGACCTGGAGTGATGGGACGATTGTCCCTGGAAGAGGGGAGGCGGATGAAACCCTCAGGTTCCTCAGAGGGGTGGGAGATGCCTCATCCCTGGGAACGTTCCAGGTTGGGTTGGATGGAGCTCTGAGCATCCTGATCCACTTGGAGATGCTCCTGGACTAGGTGGGCTTCAAGGTCCCTTCCAACCCAACCCATTCCATGTTTCTATGGTCTGGAGATGTTGAAGGCCACGTTGGATGGAGCTTGGAGCCCCTGATCCAGCGGGAGGTGGCCTTCCCCATCCCGGGAGGTGGAACTGGATGGTCTTTGAGGTCCCTTCCAACCCAAACCATCTCATGCTTCCACGATTCCCACTTCCCATCAACCAGATCCCCCAGATCCCATCCCTGGAGGTGTTGAAGGCCACGTTGGATGGAGCTTGGAGCCCCTGATCCAGCGGGAGGTGTCTCTGCTTATCCAGGAGGTGGAACTGGATGGACTTTGAGGTCCCTTCCAACCCAAACCATCTCATGCTTCCACGATTCCCAATTCCCATCAACCAGAACCCCCAGATCCCATCCCTGGAGGTGCTGAAGGCCACGTTGGATGGAGCTTGGAGCCCCTGATCCAGCAGGAGGTGTCCCTGCTCATCCAGGAGGTGGAACTGGATGGTCTTTGAGGTCCCTTCCAACCCAAACCACCTCGTGCTTCCACGATTCCCACTTCCCATCAACCAGATCCCCCAGATCCCATCCCTGGAGGTGCTGAAGGCCACGTTGGATGGAGCTTGGAGCCCCTGATCCAGCAGGAGGTGTCTCTGCTCATCCAGGAGGTGGAACTGGATGGACTTTGAGGTCCCTTCCAACCCAAACCACCTCGTGCTTCCACGATTCCCACTTCCCATCAACCAGATCCCCCAGATCCCATCCCTGGAGGTGCTGAAGGCCACGTTGGATGGAGCTTGGAGCCCCTGATCCAGCAGGAGGTGTCTCTGCTCATCCAGGAGGTGGAACTGGATGGACTTTGAGGTCCCTTCCAACCCAAACCACCTCGTGCTTCCACAATTCCCACATCCCATCAACCAGAACCCCCAGATCCCATCCCTGGAGGTGCTGAAGGCCACGTTGGATGGAGCTTGGAGCCCCTGATCCAGCAGGAGGTGTCTCTGCTCATCCAGGAGGTGGAACTGGATGGTCTTTGAGGTCCCTTCCAACCCAAACCATCTCATGGTTCCACGATTCCCAATTCCCATCAACCAGAACCCCCAGATCCCATCCCGAGGTGGGGTTGAAGGCCACGTTGGATGGACTTTGGAGCTCCTGATCCAAGTGGGAAGGGCCCTGGATGGAACTGGATGATCTTTGAGGTCCCTTCCAACCCAAACCATCTCGTAGTTCCACGATTGCCACTTCCCATCAACCAGAACCCCCAGATCCCATCCCTGGAGACGCTGGTGGAACCGAATGATCTTGAAGGTTCCTTCCCACCATCTCCACGTTTCTCCATCTCCCCCAGGTCCTCTGGCCGTACCTGCTGGAGTTTGTCACCCCCATCCAGTTCACCAACGCCTTGACCCCTCTCTGCAAGAGCCTCACGTACCTGGCCCTGAAGAAGCAAGAAGAAGGTGACAACGCGGCCTTGATCCGTTATGACCTGAACGGTCAGTGCTGGTGGCCCCAGGAGCTCGGGACGCGTCTCCAGGCTTCCTCGAGGGGTGGTGGAAACGTCCCCTCATCCTTCTTTCTCTTCTCGTTCGTAGCAAACCTGCCCTCGCCCTACGCGCTAACGACGAGATTGCTGGTGAGTGGCCTGCGGGCAACGTTCTTCCTTTCTCCAAGGCCAAAAGAAGGTCCTCTCCTCCTCTTCCAAGTGGAAGGAGAGAGACCTGCTGGGAGCAGGGGGGAGGATGCCCTCTTGGACCTCTTGGAGAAGGAGGATCTCCATCACCTCCATGCGGAGCTGGTTGGGAAAGCTCAGACTCCACCTCCAACTCCAGAGGTACCTAAGAAGGGTGTGAGATGTTCCTCAAGGCAGAGAGGTTGGGATTGGCTCATCCGGGGGCGGATCCAGGGTCTGGAGAGACGTTCTCCATAGGAGCAGGAGAGTTGTTCTCCAAGGAGCAGGGGAGACGTTCTCCATAGGAGCAGGAGAGACGTTCTCCAAGGAGCAGGGGAGACGTTCTCCATAGGAGCAGGAGAGACGTTCTGAATAGGAGCAGGAGAGACGTTCTCCAAGGAGCAGGGGAGACGTTCTCCATAGGAGCAGGAGAGACGTTCTCCATAGGAGCAGGGGAGACGTTCTCCATAGGAGCAGCAGAGACGTTCTCCATAGGAGCAGGAGAGACGTTCTCCATAGGAGCAGGAGAGACGTTCTCCAAGGAGCAGGGGAGACGTTCTCCATAGGAGCAGGAGAGACGTTCTCCATAGGAGCAGCAGAGACGTTCTCCATAGGAGCAGGAGAGACGTTCTCCATAGGAGCAGGGGAGACGTTCTCCATAGGAGCAGGGGAGACGTTCTCCATAGGAGCAGCAGAGACGTTCTCCATAGGAGCAGCAGAGACGTTCTCCATAGGAGCAGGAGAGACGTTCTCCATAGGAGCAGCAGAGACGTTCTCCATAGGAGCAGCAGAGACGTTCTCCATAGGAGCAGGAGAGACGTTCTCCATAGGAGCAGGAGAGACGTTCTCCATAGGAGCAGCAGAGACGTTCTCCATAGGAGCAGCAGAGACGTTCTCCATAGGAGCAGGGGAGACGTTCTCCATAGGAGCAGGAGAGACGTTCTCCATAGGAGCAGGGGAGACGTTCTCCATAGGAGCAGGAGAGACGTTCTCCATAGGAGCAGGGGAGACGTTCTCCATAGGAGCAGGAGAGACGTTCTCCATAGGAGCAGGAGAGACGTTCTCCATAGGAGCAGGAGAGACGTTCTCCATAGGAGCAGGAGAGACGTTCTCCATAGGAGCAGGAGAGACGTTCTCCATAGGAGCAGCGGAGACGTTCTCCATAGGAGCAGGAGAGACGTTCTCCATAGGAGCAGGAGAGACGTTCTCCATAGGAGCAGCAGAGACGTTCTCCATAGGAGCAGCAGAGACGTTCTCCATAGGAGCAGCGGAGACGTTCTCCATAGGAGCAGCAGAGACGTTCTCCATAGGAGCAGCAGAGACGTTCTCCATAGGAGCAGCAGAGACGTTCTCCATAGGAGCAGGAGAGACGTTCTCCATAGGAGCAGCAGAGACGTTCTCCATAGGAGCAGCAGAGACGTTCTCCATAGGAGCAGCAGAGACGTTCTCCATAGGAGCAGGGGAGACGTTCTCCATAGGAGCAGCAGAGACGTTCTCCATAGGAGCAGGGGAGACGTTCTCCATAGGAGCAGCAGAGACGTTCTCCATAGGAGCAGCAGAGACGTTCTCCTTAGGAGCAGGAGAGACGTTCTCCATAGGAGCAGCAGAGACGTTCTCCATAGGAGCAGCAGAGACGTTCTCCATAGGAGCAGGAGAGACGTTCTCCATAGGAGCAGGGAGACGTTCTCCATAGGAGCAGGAGAGACGTTCTCCATAGGAGCAGGAGAGACGTTCTCCATAGGAGCAGGAGAGACGTTCTCCATAGGAGCAGCAGAGACGTTCTCCATAGGAGCAGCAGAGACGTTCTCCATAGGAGCAGCAGAGACGTTCTCCATAGGAGCAGCAGAGACGTTCTCCATAGGAGCAGGAGACACGTTCTCCATAGGAGCAGGGGAGACGTTCTCCATAGGAGCAGGAGAGACGTTCTCCATAGGAGCAGCAGAGACGTTCTCCATAGGAGCAGGAGAGACGTTCTCCATAGGAGCAGGGGAGACGTTCTCCATAGGAGCAGGAGAGACGTTCTCCATAGGAGCAGGAGAGACGTTCTCCATAGGAGCAGGGGAGACGTTCTCCATAGGAGCAGGAGAGACGTTCTCCATAGGAGCAGCAGAGACCTTCTCCATAGGAGCAGGAGAGACGTTCTCCATAGGAGCAGGAGAGACGTTCTCCATAGGAGCAGGAGAGACGTTCTCCATAGGAGCAGCAGAGACGTTCTCCATAGGAGCAGCAGAGACGTTCTCCATAGGAGCAGCAGAGACGTTCTCCATAGGAGCAGGAGAGACGTTCTCCATAGGAGCAGGAGAGACGTTCTCCATAGGAGCAGGGGAGACGTTCTCCATAGGAGCAGGAGAGACGTTCTCCATAGGAGCAGGGGAGACGTTCTCCATAGGAGCAGCAGAGACGTTCTCCATAGGAGCAGGAGAGACGTTCTCCATAGGAGCAGGAGAGACGTTCTCCATAGGAGCAGCGGAGACGTTCTCCATAGGAGCAGGAGAGACGTTCTCCATAGGAGCAGCAGAGACGTTCTCCATAGGAGCAGCAGAGACGTTCTCCATAGGAGCAGGAGAGACGTTCTCCATAGGAGCAGCAGAGACGTTCTCCATAGGAGCAGGGGAGACGTTCTCCATAGGAGCAGGAGAGACGTTCTCCATAGGAGCAGGAGAGACGTTCTCCATAGGAGCAGGAGAGACGTTCTCCATAGGAGCAGCAGAGACGTTCTCCATAGGAGCAGCAGAGACGTTCTCCATAGGAGCAGCAGAGACGTTCTCCATAGGAGCAGCAGAGACGTTCTCCATAGGGGCAGGGGAGACGTTCTCCATAGGAGCAGGGGAGACGTTCTCCATAGGAGCAGCAGAGACGTTCTCCATAGGAGCAGGAGAGACGTTCTCCATAGGAGCAGGGGAGACGTTCTCCATAGGAGCAGCAGAGACGTTCTCCATAGGAGCAGCGGAGACGTTCTCCATAGGAGCAGGGGAGACGTTCTCCATAGGAGCAGGGGAGACGTTCTCCATAGGAGCAGGGGAGACGTTCTCCATAGGAGCAGCAGAGAGACGTTCTCCATAGGAGCAGCAGAGACGTTCTCCATAGGAGCAGCAGAGACGTTCTCCATAGGAGCAGGGAGACGTTCTCCATAGGAGCAGGGGAGACGTTCTCCATAGGAGCAGCAGAGACGTTCTCCATAGGAGCAGGAGAGACGTTCTCCATAGGAGCAGGGAGACGTTCTCCATAGGAGCAGCAGAGACGTTCTCCATAGGAGCAGCAGAGACGTTCTCCATAGGAGCAGCAGAGACGTTCTCCATAGGAGCAGGGGAGACGTTCTCCATAGGAGCAGGAGAGACGTTCTCCATAGGAGCAGGAGAGACGTTCTCCATAGGAGCAGCAGAGACGTTCTCCATAGGAGCAGGGGAGACGTTCTCCATAGGAGCAGGGGAGACGTTCTCCATAGGAGCAGCAGAGACGTTCTCCATAGGAGCAGCAGAGACGTTCTCCATAGGAGCAGCAGAGACGTTCTCCATAGGAGCAGCAGAGACGTTCTCCATAGGAGCAGGAGAGACGTTCTCCAAGGAGCAGGGGAGACGTTCTCCATAGGAGCAGCAGAGACGTTCTCCATAGGAGCAGGAGAGACGTTCTCCATAGGAGCAGCAGAGACGTTCTCCAAGGAGCAGGGGAGACGTTCTCCATAGGAGCAGCAGAGACGTTCTCCATAGGAGCAGGGGAGACGTTCTCCATAGGAGCAGGAGAGACGTTCTCCATAGGAGCAGGAGAGACGTTCTCCATAGGAGCAGCAGAGACGTTCTCCATAGGAGCAGCAGAGACGTTCTCCATAGGAGCAGGACAGACGTTCTCCATAGGAGCAGCAGAGACGTTCTCCATAGGAGCAGGGGAGACGTTCTCCATAGGAGCAGCAGAGACGTTCTCCATAGGAGCAGCAGAGACGTTCTCCATAGGAGCAGGAGAGACGTTCTCCATAGGAGCAGGGGAGACGTTCTCCATAGGAGCAGGGGAGACGTTCTCCATAGGAGCAGGAGAGACGTTCTCCATAGGAGCAGCAGAGACGTTCTCCATAGGAGCAGCAGAGACGTTCTCCATAGGAGCAGCAGAGACGTTCTCCAAGGAGCAGGGGAGACGTTCTCCATAGGAGCAGCAGAGACGTTCTCCATAGGAGCAGGGGAGACGTTCTCCATAGGAGCAGGAGAGACGTTCTCCATAGGAGCAGGAGAGACGTTCTCCATAGGAGCAGCAGAGACGTTCTCCATAGGAGCAGCAGAGACGTTCTCCATAGGAGCAGGGGAGACGTTCTCCATAGGAGCAGGAGAGACGTTCTCCATAGGAGCAGGAGAGACGTTCTCCATAGGAGCAGGAGAGACGTTCTCCATAGGAGCAGGGGAGACGTTCTCCATAGGAGCAGCGGAGACGTTCTCCATAGGAGCAGCAGAGACGTTCTCCATAGGAGCAGCAGAGACGTTCTCCATAGGAGCAGCAGAGACGTTCTCCATAGGAGCAGGGGAGACGTTCTCCATAGGAGCAGCAGAGACGTTCTCCATAGGAGCAGCAGAGACGTTCTCCATAGGAGCAGCAGAGACGTTCTCCATAGGAGCAGCAGAGACGTTCTCCATAGGAGCAGGAGAGACGTTCTCCAAGGAGCAGGGGAGACGTTCTCCATAGGAGCAGGAGAGACGTTCTCCATAGGTGCAGGAGAGACGTTCTCCATAGGAGCAGCAGAGACGTTCTCCATAGGAGCAGGAGAGACGTTCTCCATAGGAGCAGGAGAGACGTTCTCCATAGGAGCAGCAGAGACGTTCTCCATAGGAGCAGCAGAGACGTTCTCCATAGGAGCAGCAGAGACGTTCTCCATAGGAGCAGCAGAGACGTTCTCCATAGGAGCAGGAGAGACGTTCTCCAAGGAGCAGGGGAGACGTTCTCCATAGGAGCAGGAGAGACGTTCTCCATAGGAGCAGCAGAGACGTTCTCCATAGGAGCAGGGGAGACGTTCTCCATAGGAGCAGGAGAGACGTTCTCCATAGGAGCAGGAGAGACGTTCTCCATAGGAGCAGGGGAGACGTTCTCCATAGGAGCAGGAGAGACGTTCTCCATAGGAGCAGCAGAGACGTTCTCCAAGGAGCAGGGGAGACGTTCTCCATAGGAGCAGCAGAGACGTTCTCCATAGGAGCAGGGGAGACGTTCTCCATAGGAGCAGGAGAGACGTTCTCCATAGGAGCAGGAGAGACGTTCTCCATAGGAGCAGCAGAGACGTTCTCCATAGGAGCAGCAGAGACGTTCTCCATAGGAGCAGCAGAGACGTTCTCCATAGGAGCAGCAGAGACGTTCTCCATAGGAGCAGCAGAGACGTTCTCCATAGGAGCAGCAGAGACGTTCTCCATAGGAGCAGGAGAGACGTTCTCCATAGGAGCAGCAGAGACGTTCTCCATAGGAGCAGGGGAGACGTTCTCCATAGGAGCAGCAGAGACGTTCTCCATAGGAGCAGGAGAGACGTTCTCCATAGGAGCAGCAGAGACGTTCTCCATAGGAGCAGCAGAGACGTTCTCCATAGGAGCAGGAGAGACGTTCTCCATAGGAGCAGGGGAGACGTTCTCCATAGGAGCAGCAGAGACGTTCTCCATAGGAGCAGCAGAGACGTTCTCCATAGGAGCAGGAGAGACGTTCTCCATAGGAGCAGCAGAGACGTTCTCCATAGGAGCAGCAGAGACGTTCTCCATAGGAGCAGGAGAGACGTTCTCCATAGGAGCAGGAGAGACGTTCTCCATAGGAGCAGGGGAGACGTTCTCCATAGGAGCAGGAGAGACGTTCTCCATAGGAGCAGCAGAGACGTTCTCCATAGGAGCAGGAGAGACGTTCTCCATAGGAGCAGCAGAGACGTTCTCCATAGGAGCAGCAGAGACGTTCTCCATAGGAGCAGGGGAGACGTTCTCCATAGGAGCACGAGAGACGTTCTCCATAGGAGCAGGGGAGACGTTCTCCATAGGAGCAGCAGAGACGTTCTCCATAGGAGCAGGAGAGACGTTCTCCATAGGAGCAGGGGAGACGTTCTCCATAGGAGCAGCAGAGACGTTCTCCATAGGAGCAGGGGAGACGTTCTCCATAGGAGCAGGAGAGACGTTCTCCATAGGAGCAGCAGAGACGTTCTCCATAGGAGCAGGAGAGACGTTCTCCATAGGAGCAGCAGAGACGTTCTCCATAGGAGCAGCAGAGACGTTCTCCATAGGAGCAGCAGAGACGTTCTCCATAGGAGCAGGAGAGACGTTCTCCATAGGAGCAGCAGAGACGTTCTCCATAGGAGCAGCAGAGACGTTCTCCATAGGATCAGGAGAGACGTTCTCCATAGGAGCAGGAGAGACGTTCTCCATAGGAGCAGGAGAGACGTTCTCCATAGGAGCAGCAGAGACGTTCTCCAAGGAGCAGGAGAGACGTTCTCCATAGGAGCAGCAGAGACGTTCTCCATAGGAGCAGCAGAGACGTTCTCCATAGGAGCAGGAGAGACGTTCTCCATAGGAGCAGGAGAGACGTTCTCCATAGGAGCAGGAGAGACGTTCTCCATAGGAGCAGCAGAGACGTTCTCCATAGGAGCAGCAGAGACGTTCTCCATAGGAGCAGCAGAGACGTTCTCCATAGGAGCAGCAGAGACGTTCTCCATAGGAGCAGGGGAGACGTTCTCCATAGGAGCAGGAGAGACGTTCTCCATAGGAGCAGCAGAGACGTTCTCCATAGGAGCAGGAGAGACGTTCTCCATAGGAGCAGCAGAGACGTTCTCCATAGGAGCAGGAGAGACGTTCTCCATAGGAGCAGGGGAGACGTTCTCCATAGGAGCAGCAGAGACGTTCTCCATAGGAGCAGGAGAGACGTTCTCCATAGGAGCAGCAGAGACGTTCTCCATAGGAGCAGGAGAGACGTTCTCCATAGGAGCAGGGGAGACGTTCTCCATAGGAGCAGCAGAGACGTTCTCCATAGGAGCAGGAGAGACGTTCTCCATAGGAGCAGCAGAGACGTTCTCCATAGGAGCAGCAGAGACGTTCTCCATAGGAGCAGGGGAGACGTTCTCCATAGGAGCAGCAGAGACGTTCTCCATAGGAGCAGGAGAGACGTTCTC
Organism: Clamator glandarius; assembly: GCA_033459285.1. Classification (NCBI taxonomy): domain Eukaryota; kingdom Metazoa; phylum Chordata; class Aves; order Cuculiformes; family Cuculidae; genus Clamator; species Clamator glandarius. The sequence continues at coordinate 32,202 of JAUNZM010001600.1, forward strand.
CATAGGAGCAGCAGAGACGTTCTCCATAGGAGCAGGGGAGACGTTCTCCATAGGAGCAGGAGAGACGTTCTCCATAGGAGCAGGAGAGACGTTCTCCATAGGAGCAGGAGAGACGTTCTCCATAGGAGCAGGGGAGACGTTCTCCATAGGAGCAGGGGAGACGTTCTCCATAGGAGCAGGGGAGACGTTCTCCATAGGAGCAGGAGAGACGTTCTCCATAGGAGCAGGAGAGACGTTCTCCATAGGAGCAGCAGAGACGTTCTCCATAGGAGCAGGGGAGACGTTCTCCATAGGAGCAGCAGAGACGTTCTCCATAGGAGCAGGAGAGACGTTCTCCATAGGAGCAGCAGAGACGTTCTCCATAGGAGCAGGGGAGACGTTCTCCATAGGAGCAGCAGAGACGTTCTCCATAGGAGCAGGAGAGACGTTCTCCATAGGAGCAGGAGAGACGTTCTCCATAGGAGCAGCAGAGACGTTCTCCATAGGAGCAGGAGAGACGTTCTCCATAGGAGCAGGAGAGACGTTCTCCATAGGAGCAGCAGAGACGTTCTCCATAGGAGCAGGAGAGACGTTCTCCATAGGAGCAGCAGAGACGTTCTCCATAGGAGCAGCAGAGACGTTCTCCATAGGAGCAGCAGAGACGTTCTCCATAGGAGCAGGGGAGACGTTCTCCATAGGAGCAGGGGAGACGTTCTCCATAGGAGCAGCAGAGACGTTCTCCATAGGAGCAGGGGAGACGTTCTCCATAGGAGCAGGGGAGACGTTCTCCATAGGAGCAGCAGAGACGTTCTCCATAGGAGCAGCAGAGACGTTCGCCATAGGAGCAGCAGAGACGTTCTCCATAGGAGCAGCAGAGACGTTCTCCATAGGAGCAGCAGAGACGTTCTCCATAGGAGCAGCAGAGACGTTCTCCATAGGAGCAGGGGAGACGTTCTCCATAGGAGCAGGGGAGACGTTCTCCATAGGAGCAGCAGAGACGTTCTCCATAGGAGCAGCAGAGACGTTCTCCATAGGAGCAGGAGAGACGTTCTCCATAGGAGCAGGAGAGACGTTCTCCATAGGAGCAGGAGAGACGTTCTCCATAGGAGCAGCAGAGACGTTCTCCATAGGAGCAGCAGAGACGTTCTCCATAGGAGCAGCAGAGACGTTCTCCATAGGAGCAGCAGAGACGTTCTCCATAGGAGCAGGAGAGACGTTCTCCATAGGAGCAGGAGAGACGTTCTCCATAGGAGCAGCAGAGACGTTCTCCATAGGAGCAGCAGAGACGTTCTCCATAGGAGCAGCAGAGACGTTCTCCATAGGAGCAGCAGAGACGTTCTCCATAGGAGCAGGAGAGACGTTCTCCATAGGAGCAGGAGAGACGTTCTCCATAGGAGCAGCAGAGACGTTCTCCATAGGAGCAGGAGAGACGTTCTCCATAGGAGCAGGAGAGACGTTCTCCATAGGAGCAGCAGAGACGTTCTCCATAGGAGCAGCAGAGACCTTCTCCATAGGAGCAGCAGAGACGTTCTCCATAGGAGCAGGAGAGACGTTCTCCATAGGAGCAGGGGAGACGTTCTCCATAGGAGCAGCAGAGACGTTCTCCATAGGAGCAGGAGAGACGTTCTCCATAGGAGCAGGAGAGACGTTCTCCATAGGAGAAGGAGACACGTTCTCCATAGGAGAAGGAGACACGTTCTCCGTAGAAGCGGGAGACACCTTCTCCATAGGAATGCTCTTCTCCAACCTCTTTATTTCCATGATTCTTCCCTCACCACATTCTTCTCTCACGACCTGGTGGCTGAAGCTCAGTTGAGGCGTCCGTCCATCCCTCGCTTCCCGGAGCTTCGTTCCCGCGTTTTATCTTCTGCTTTCCAACTCTCAACCCAGTTTCCTCATTCTCCATCCCGTCTCCGTCCCCTCCAGGTGGTGTCTTCCCAACCGTTCCTCGGAGACTCCCGGGGAATCTCCTCCCTGCGTCTTCTGAACGTTCTGCGCTGCGTTGTCCACCCCGCGCTCGACCAGCTGTGGAGCAAGAAGGTTCCTCTCCTGGTGGAGCACCTAGAAGGTACGGAAGGTCTTCTTCTCACGGATCCAACTGCCTTCCAGGGTGCCGGATCCAGCTGGGGAGATGGAGAAGGGTGGGTGGTTTCCACCTCGGCTTCAGCAAAGGGTTTGGTGGCATCTCCCGTAAGATCCTCCTAGGGAAGCGTTGGAAGGGTGGGTTGAGGACCTTGGAGCTCCAAGGGTTGGGATCGGTGGCACAGAGTCCACTTGGAAACCTGTGGCCAACGGGGTTCCTGGGGATCCATACCGGTCCCAGTCTTCTCCGGCATCTTCATCCATGACCTGGATGAGGGAACGGAGATGACGTGACGCTGGGAGGAACCTCATGGAGTTCCACCACAGCACCCCAAGAGAAACAACCCCACGAACCAGGAGAGGTTGGGGTTGAGCGGCTGGGAAGCCGAGAAGAACCTGGGATCCTGGTGGCCACTGAGCCAACCGTGAGCCCGGAATGTGCCCCGGTGGCCAAGGAGGTCAAGGAGATCTTCGGGTTCCTGGAGCAGAGTGTGAGGAGCACATCGAGGGAGGTTCTCCTCCCCTTCTTCTCTGGCTTTAGGAGGCCCCATCCAGATACCGTGGCCAGTCCTGGGCTTCCCAGCTCCAGAAGGACCAGGAATGAGTGGGGAGAGTCCAGCAGAGGCCATGGAGATGAGGAGGAGCTGGAGCGTCTTTCCTGGGAGGAAAGGCTGGGAGCTCTGGCTCTGTCCCACCTGGAGAGGAGAAGGTGGAGAGAGGACCCCATCCTGGTCCATATCTGACCGGTCGGGGCAAGAGGAGGGACCAGAATCTACTCAGTGGGGCAGAGGGGTCCGTGGCTGGAGAGCAGGAGGATCTACAGAGGGATCTGGATCTATGGCTGGAGGGCAGGAGGATCTGCAGAGGGATCTGGATCCATGGCTGGAGGGCAGGAGGATCTGCAGAGGGATCTGGATCCATGGCTGGAGGGCAGGAGGATCTGCAGAGGGATCTGGATCCATGGCTGGAGGGCAGGAAGATCTGCAGAGGGATCTGGATCCATGGCTGGAGGGCAGGAGGATCTGCAGAGGGATCTGGATCCCTGGCTGGAGGGCAGGAGGATCTACAGAGGGATCTGGATCCCTGGCTGGAGGGCAGGAGGATCTGCAGAGGGATCTGGATCCATGGCTGGAGGGCAGGAGGATCTGCAGAGGGATCTGGATCCATGGCTGGAGGATCTGCAGAGGGATCTGGCCCTGGGTCCATGGTCTGGAGGGCATCATCATGGGGTTCCATGACCTCCAGAGGTCCCTTCCAACCCCACCATCCTGGGCTTCGCGGTTGGGATGAGAAACCAATGTCACCCGTGTCCTTTATCCTAGAGAACACGGAGAACTCCCTGGTCCAGAAGGAGTGGGAGGAGAAGCTGCTGCTGGTAAGGACCCTTGGGCTGTGGAGACAACGGGATGGTGGGAAGTTAAGTGGTTCCTCAAGCTCCTCTTGGGTGGGTTTGGTGGCTCGGTCAACTGGGTTGGATGTTGCCGTCACCCACCTTGGGATGAGATGACCAGTTCCCACCACGCTGCTTGGTCCTGTTGTTCCAGCCGCGTGGGAGAAGCTCAGAGGGAGGGTTCCTCAAGGGTTCCTCTAGGGAATCAGGTTGGATCCATGGCTGGAGGGCAGGAGGATGTGCAGAGGGATCTGGATCCATGGCTGGAGGGCAGGAGGATCTGCAGAGGGATCTGGATCCATGGCTGGAGGGCAGGAGGATCAGCAGAGGGATCTGGATCCATGGCTGGAGGGCAGGAGGATCCGCAGAGGGATCTGGATCCATGGCTGGAGGGCAGGAGGATCTGCAGAGGGATCTGGATCCATGGCTGGAGGGCAGGAGGATCTGCAGAGGGTTCTGGCCGTGGATCCATGGCTGGAGGATCTACAGAGGGATCTGGCCTCTGATGAGACACCTCGATGGCTTTTTCCTTCTCCAGTTCCTCCAGGAGACCCTGGTGGCCGTTCCGGATAACGCTTGGATTTGCCGTTTGGTCCTGGAGATGAGCAGGCAGCTGAGCAGCTACAACGGCTTCTCAAGCGAGAAGGTGCCGGTGGTGGGAACTGGGGGGAGCCGGGGGACATCTCCATCCCGGTGGGACGTGTCGGGAGGGGACAATCCAGCCCTTGGTGTCTTCAGCAGTTTGGGGAGGGGACGTTAGGAAAGGAAGAAGAAGGAGCGGGAGGCGGTTGGGGAGGGGGGGGTCTGAGAAGAAGGTTGAGATGATGATCCAAGTCTTGAGTCCACCAGGGACCTCGTGGAAGCTCTCGCGGAGGTGGTGAAGGAGCTACGAGGTAGAGCGTGGTGAGACCCAACCCGGAGCTCTTCGTCCTCACCACGAGGAGGAGACGGAGCTCTTGGAGCGAGGCCAGAGGAGGCCACGGAGATGATGCGAGGGCTGGAGAACCTCCTCTAGGAGGCCAGGCTGAGAGAGTCGGGGTTGTCCAGCCTGGAGAAGTGAAGGCTTCAAGGAGAACTTAGAGCAGCTTCCAGCAGGGAAAGGGGCTCCAAGAAAGTTGGGGAGATGCTCCTGGTCAGGGAGTGACGGGACAGGAGGAGGAGGAGAAGAGTTTTGAGCTGCAGGAGGGGAGATGGAGATGAGATGTTGGAGAGAAACGTTCTCCTGGGAGGGTGAGGAGACCTTGGACCAGGTTCCCTAGAGCAGTGGTGGCTTCTCCGTGCCTGGAGGGGTTGAAGACCAGGTTGGATGGAGGGACCTCAAAGCTCATCCAGTTCGAACCTCCTGCTAGATCAGGGGCTCCAAGCTCCATCCAGAGTCACCTTGAACCCCTCCAGGGGTGGGATCTGGGGGTTCTGGTGGACGCCAAGTGAGGATCATGGAACCATGAGATGGTTTGGGTTGGAAGGGACCTCCAAGCCCATCCAGTTCCATGGGCAGGGACACCTCCCGCTGGATCAGGAGCTCCAAGCTCCATCCAACCTCACCTTGAACCCCTTCAGGGGTGGGATCTGGGGGTTCTGGTGGACGCCAAGTGAGGATCATGGAACCATGAGGTGGTTTGGGTTGGAAGGGACCTCCAAGCCCATCCAGTTCCATGGGCAGGGACACCTCCCACTGGATCAAGAGCTCCAAGCTCCATCCAACCTGGTCTTGAACACCTCCAAGGGTGGGATCTGGGGGTTCGGGTGGACACCAAGTGAGAATCATGGAACCATGAGATGGTTTGGGTTGGAAGGGACCTCCAAGCCCATCCAGTTCCATGGGCAGGGACACCTCCCACTGGATCAGGAGCTCCAAGCTCCATCCAACCTCACCTTGAACCCCTTCAGGGGTGGGATCTGGGGGTTCTGGTGGACACCAAGTGAGGATCATGGAACCATGAGGTGGTTTGGGTTGGAAGGGACCTCCAAGCCCATCCAGTTCCATGGGCAGGGACACCTCCCGCTGGATCAGGAGCTCCAAGCTCCATCCAACCTGCTCTTGAACACCTCCAAGGGTGGGATCTGGGGGTTCGGGTGGACACCAAGTGAGAATCATGGAACCATGAGGTGGTTTGGGTTGGAAGGGACCTCCAAGCCCATCCAGTTCCATGGGCAGGGACACCTCCCACTGGATCAGGAGCTCCAAGCTCCATCCAACCTCACCTTGAACCCCTCCAGGGGTGGGATCTGGGGGTTCTGGTGGACACCAAGTGAGAATCATGGAACCATGAGATGGTTTGGGTTGGAAGGGACCTCAAAACCCATCCAGTTCCATGGGCAGGGACACCTCCCACTGGATCAGGAGCTCCAAGCTCCATCCAACCTCACCTTGAACCCCTTCAGGGGTGGGATCTGGGGGTTCTGGTGGACACCAAGTGAGGATCATGGAACCATGAGGTGGTTTGGGTTGGAAGGGACCTCCAAGCCCAGCCAGTTCCATGGGCAGGGACATCTCCCACTGGATCAGGAGCTCCAAGCTCCATCCAACCTGGTCTTGAACCCCTCCAGGGATGGGATCCGGGGTTTCTGGTGGACACCAAGTGAGAATCATGGAACCATGAGATGGTTTGGGTTGGAAGGGACCTCAAAACCCATCCAGTCCCACCCCCTGGATGAGCAGGGACACCTCCCTCTACATCAGGTTGCTCCAAACCTTTGTTTCTCCTAGAGGAGGAGCAAGAGGTTCATCAGACCCATTCCTGGTCTTGGCGGGTGCAGTTGGCTCGTCAAGGGTTGCTCGGTGGTGGAACTTCTATCCCAGAAGGTCCTGGTGCTCCAGGATGTCCCAGCTGCTCCTGAGCAGCCCGTGTCCTCCGCCTTTTGTTTTTGGGCTCGTACCTTCGAGGAGCTACAAGAAGGACCAAGCCTTGAGGGCCCTTCGCGGGGCTTCGCGAGGCGGCCACGTTCTTCTCGCTCTTCCAGAACTTTCTCTATAAATGCATCGGGACGACCCTCGGGGCGTGTGTCAGCAAGGACCTCGTACAGAAGCAGCTCCAGGAGCTTCTGGAAACAGCCAGATACCACGAGGAGGCAGAGAGGGAGGTGAGAAAGTCCTACCCGACGCGCTGGAGGTCATCGGGATGGACCAAGAGAGAGGTCCTACCACGCCGAGCTCTCCTTTCTGCTCCCACCGTACCCGAGATGGGCTTGTTCCTCCTCGAGAAGGGCCTGTAGGGTGGGTTGCGGCGTCTCCAACTGGATCGAGGTCCTCAAGGGCCTCGGCCGACACGGGTTAGAAGGTTTCTGGGGTGGAAATCAATCGCTTTGGAGGTCCTGGTGGGTCCTTGAGCCCCGCGGTGGGGTTGGGACGCCACGTTGAGGAGTGATGATCTCCAAGGATGATCCGAGAGCTGGAGAACCTCCCGTTACGAGGACAGGTTGAGAGAGTTGGGGGTTGTCCAACCTGGAGAAGGCTCCGTGGAGACCTTAGAGCGGCTTCCAACATGGAAAGGGGCTTCAGGAAAGCTCGGAAGGGACATTTTCCGAGGACCTGGAGTGACGGGATGAGACGGAACGTCCTGACATTGGAAGGGGGAAGATTTGGAGCGGACGGGAGGAGAAATTCTTCACGATGAAGGTGGGGAGACCCTGTCCCAGGTCGCCCCGAGACGTTGTGGCTGCTCCATCCCTGGAGGTGTTGAAGGCCACGTTGGATGAACCTTGGAGCATCTTCATCCAGTAGGAGGTGTCCGTACCCACGGCAGGAGGTTGGAACTGGATGGACTTGGAGGTCTCTTCCAACCCAAACCGTCTCACGGTGCCTGGGGTCACTCCAGCTTCTGCAACTCCCGAATCGGCTCGTTATGAGCTTCCACCCACCTCGTTGGACCTCTCGGAGGTCCAGTAGCAAGGCAGAACCTGCTTCATAGAATCGGAGGATGGGTTGGGTTGGAAGGGACCTCGAAGCTCATCCAGTTCCACCTCCGGCCACGGGCGGGGATACCTCCCGCTGGATCTGGTTGCTCCAAGCTCCATCCAACCTGGTCTTCAACATCTCCAGGGATGGAGCGGCCACAGCTTCCCTGGACGACCTGTTCCAGGGTCTCCTCACCCTCATCGTGAAGAAATTCCTCCTCGTGTCCAGCCTAAATCTGCTCCTCTCCAGTTTATCCACGTTCCCCCTCGTCCCATCACCTCAAGCTTTGGAGAACATTCTTCTCCACCTTTCCTGGAGCCCCTTCAGGTGCTGGAAGGTCTCTCTAAGGTCTCCTTGGAGCCTTCTCCAGGCTGAACAAGCCCAACTCTCCCAGCCTGGCCTGGGACGGGAGGTTCTCCAGCCCTCGCATCATCCTCGGAGCCCTCCTCTTCCAGCTGGAACCTTCCCATCTCCCACTGAGCCGTTGCCATCTGCTCATGGAGAACCTTCCGTGGCTTTGCTGCCCCTGCGGCTTCTCCTGAGCTGAGTCACCGGGTCCGGGACAACCTCGCTGTGTCCCCTGTCCCTGAGTCGTTCCTGGTGGGACGCGGCCCTCAGGCGGTGGGAACGAACCCACCAAACGGTTCCTCCTGGAGGGTCGGAGGATTAATTCCTTGAATCAATCGCCTTCTGCCGACACGTTCGGTCTCCTCCTTCCAGGGTCTCGCTTCCTGCTTCGGGATCTGTTCGATCCACCACCTGGAAGAGACCTTGGCCAAGCTGGAGGACTTTGTGAGGTCTGATGTGTTCAAGAAATCCGTGGGGCTCTTCAGTATCTTCAAGGTAAAGAGCTGAAAGCGCGTCCTGAAGCTCCTTCGGATTCTCCGCGAGGTCATCGCCTTCCTCGGAGCGTTTGGCTCCGAGCTTGGGTAGCTTCAGCTCTCTGGAGAGCGTCTCGGACTTGAACCTTCTTGGCTCCTTGACACGATCTCCTGTGGGTTGATAGAATCATCAGGTTGGAGAAGCCCCCGTGGGGTCCAACCATCGCTCCAAGAAGGACGTTGAGGTTCTGGAGCGAGTCCAGAGAAGAGCAACGAAGCTGGTGATGGGGATGGAGAACGAGGGTTATGGGGAGCATGTGAGGAACCTCTACAACCCCCTGAGAGGAGGTTGCGGAGAGGAGGGAGCTGGGCTCTTCTCCCAAGGGACAGGGGACAGGACGAGAGGGAACGGCCTCAAGCTCCACCAGGGGACGTTTGGAGTGGACATCAGGATGAACTTCTTCATGGAAAAGGGTCCTTGGGCCATGGAGCAGCTGCTCGGGGAGGAGGTTGACTCCCCTTCCCTGGAGGGGTTTGAGGGACGGGTAGACGAGGCGCTGAGGGACGCGGGTTAGTGGTTGGTGGGAATGGTCGGACTCCGTGATCCGCTGGGTCCTTTCCAACCTGGCGATTCCATGATTTTCTGATCCCTCTCTGCCCCTAAACCATGTCCTTAGGTGCCACATCTACTCGTCTTCTCAACCCCTCCAGGGATGGTGACTCCACCACCTCCCTGGGCAGCCTCTACCGGGGCCCCAATCACCCTTTCCATGAAGAAGCTCTTCCTGATGTCCAGCCTGGTGGATCTTGAGGCCGTTCCTTCTCGTCCTGTCCCGCGTCCCTTGGGAGAAGATCCCAGCTCCCTCCTCTCCGCAACCTCCTCTCAGGGAGCCGGAGAGAGCAACGAGGTCTCCCCTCAGCCTCCTCTTCTCCAGGCTGAACCCCACCAGGTTCCTCACGTGCTCCTCTTCTTCTCCAGCCCCTTCCCCAGCTCCGTTCTCTTCTCTGGAATCGCTCCAGAGCCTCAAGGTCCTTCTCGGAATGAGGACAGGGAAGGGCCCTCGGTCCAGGACGGAAAGGTCTCCAGAGCTTGGGAGCCTTGCTGAATCCCCATCCCGGCGTCTCACGCCGTGGTCCAAAGAGGTCAGCCAGGAGCTCCTCCCTGGGAAGATGTGGGTGAAGCCTCCCAGCAGGTGGTGCGGATATCATGGAATCATGGGATGGGTTGTGTTGGAAGGGACCTCCGAGCCCAGCCAGTTCCAACCTCCTGCCCCGGGCAGGGACACCTCCCGCTGGATCAGGGGCTCCAAGCTCCATCCAACGTGGCCTTGAACCCCTCCAGGGATGGGGCGGCCACCACGGCTCTGGGCAACCTGCCCCAGGGTCTCCTGGCCCTCCCAGGAGAACGTTTCTCCCCAAGATCTCGTCTTCATCTCCCCTCTTGCAGCTCAAAACTCTTCTCCTCCTCCTGTCCCATCATGCCCTGACCAAGAGCATCTCCCCGGCTTTCCTGGAGCCCCTTCAGGTGCTGGAAGGTCTCTCTAAGGTCTCCTGGGAGCCTTCTCCTCTCCAGGCTGAACAAGCCCAACTCTCCCAGCCTGGCCTGGGACGGGAGGTTCTCCAGCCCTCGCATCATCCTCGGAGCCTCCTCTGGCCCCGTTCCAGCAGCTCCATCTCCTCCTTCTGCTGAGGATTCCAGAGCTGGACCCAACCCTCCGGCTGAGGTCTCCTCGGAGAGGAGCGGAGGGGACAATCCCCTCCGTCACACCCCAAGTCCTTCTCCCCAGGGCTTCTCTCCATCCTGGATGGAAACCATGGATTGTCCCAACCCAGCTCATGGACTCATAGACTGGTTTGGGTTGGAAGGGATCTCCAAGCCCGTCCAGTTCCACCTCCTGCCCCGGGCAGGGACACCTCCCGCTGGATCAGGGGCTCCAAGCTCCATCCAACCTGGCTTTGAACCCCTCCAGGGATGGAGCAGCCCCAGCTTCCCTGGCTGACCTGGTCCAGGGTCTCCTCACCTTCCCAGGAGAACGTTTCTCCCCAAGATCTCGTCTCCGTCTCCCCTCTAGCAGCTCAAAACGGTTCCCCTCGTCCTCTCGCTGCCCTCCCTGCTGAGGAGCATCTCCCCAGCTTTCCTGGAGCCCCTTTCCCTACTGGAAGGGCTGGTGCTCAACCAGCAGTTCACCTGGTCAACTTGACCAAGGCTGCGGTCGACGAGCTTCCCCACCAGGCTCGTCGGGGATCCCCAACGTAAAGAAGGAGATGGAGCTGTTGGGCCGCGTCCAGAGCTTGAGGGATGGTTGATGGGTTGGACTCGAGGATCAGCTCCGGAGTCCTGAGCGCAGGAAGGACGCGGAGCTCTTGGAGCGAGGCCGCCGAGATGATCCAAGGGCTGGAGAACCTCCCGTACGAGGACAAACCGGGAGAGTTGGGCTTGTTCAACCCAGGCCATTCCATGATTCCATGAAAAAAGAGGATTGGCCGGAGCTCTTGGTGCTTCTCAAGCCCCTGAGATACCAGTAGGCGCTGCCGCCACTGAAAAGTTGGGAAACAAAGGTCCTAAAGCTACTTGGAAGGACCTTGACCTTGAGGTGACACCTTCAGCTGGTCATCAACCCTTGGTAGAACCAGCCCTGGTTCCTCCACCGTTAACTTCCTCACCTGGAGACACTCAAGGTCAAGTCGGATGAGGCTTTGAGCACCCGGCGTGGTTGAAGATGTCCCTGCCCGTGACGGGAGGCGGGGTGGGACCAGATGACCTTTCGTGGTCCTTTCCAAGCCGAGTGACGATCCCGCGATGATTGTGTCTCTCTGCTCGACCAGGACCGCAGCGACAACGAGGTGGAGAAGATCAAGAGCACCCTGATCCTCTGCTACGGCTACGTGGCCGCCCACGCGCCCAGGGAGCTGCTGCTCTCCCGCCTCGAAGCCGACGTCCTCAAGAACATCTTCCAGTACTTCAACACGAAGGTAAAGCCGCCGAGATGTCCCAAAGCTCTTCGGGACGCTCGGCCTCATCGGTGCTGGGGGAGGAGGTTGGGGGTGGTGGAGAAGGCGGAGGAGAAGGTGGTGGAGGAGCAGAAGGTGATGGTGGAGGAGAAGGTGGTGGAGGAGAAGGTGATGGTGAAGGAGGAGGAGGTGATGGTGGAGGAGGAGAAGGTGGAGGAGAAGGTGGTGGTGGAGGAGAAGGTGGTGGTGGAGAAGGAGGTGGAGGAGAAGGTGGTGGAGGAGGAGGTGATGGTGGAGGAGGAGGTGGTGGAGGAGAAGGTGTTGGAGGAGAAAGAGGTGGAGGAGAAGGAGGTGGAGGAGAAGGTGGTGGAGGAGAAGGAGGTGGAGGAGAAGGAGGTGGAGGAGAAGGTGGAGGAGAAGGTGGTGGAGGAGAAGGTGGAGGAGAAGGTGGAGGAGAAGGTGGTGGAGGAGAAGGTGGAGGAGAAGGTGGTGGTGGAGGAGAAGGAGGTGGAGGAGAAGGAGGTGGAGGAGAAGGTGGTGGAGGAGAAGGTGGAGGAGAAGGTGGTGGTGGAGGAGAAGGAGGTGGAGGAGAAGGAGGTGGAGGAGAAGGTGGTGGAGGAGAAGGTGCTGGAGGAGAAGGAGGTGGAGGAGGAGGAGGTGGAGGAGAAGGTGGTGGAGGAGAAGGTGGAGGAGAAGGTGGAGGAGAAGGTGGAGGAGAAGGTGGTGGAGGAGAAGGTGGAGGAGAAGGTGGTGGAGGAGAAGGTGGAGGAGAAGGTGGTGGAGGAGAAGGTGGAGGAGAAGGTGGAGGAGAAGGTGGTGGAGGAGAAGGTGGAGGAGAAGGAGGTGAAGGAGAAGGAGGTGGAGGAGGAGGAGGAGGAGAAGGTGGAGGAGAAGGTGGTGGAGGAGAGGGCGGAGGAGAAGGAGGTGGAGGAGAAGGTGGAGGAGAAGGTGATGGTGGAGGAGGAGGAGAAGGTGGAGGAGGAGGAGAAGGTGATGATGGAGGAGGAGGAGAAGGTGGAGGAGAAGGTGCAGGAGGAGGAGGAGGTGGAGGAGAAGGAGGTGGTGGAGAAGGAGGTGGAGGAGAAGGTGGAGGAGAAGGAGGTGGAGGAGAAGGTGGTGGAGGAGGAGAAGGTGATGGTGGAGGAGGAGGTGGAGGAGAAGGAGGTGGGGAAGAAGGTGGAGGAGAAGGAGGTGGAGGAGGAGGTGGAGGAAAAGGAGGTGGAGGAGGAGGTGGAGGAAAAGGAGGTGGGGGAGAAGGTGGTGGTGGAGAAGGTGGTGGTGGAGGAGGAGGAGAAGGTGGAGGAGAAGGTGGAGGAGAAGGAGGTGGAGGTGAAGGAGGTGGTGGAGAAGGTGGTGGTGGAGGAGGAGGAGAAGGTGGAGGAGAAGGTGGAGGAGAAGGAGGTGGAGGTGAAGGAGGTGGTGGAGAAGGAGGTGGTGGAGGAGGAGGTGGTGGAGGAGGAGGTGGTGGAGGAGGAGAAGGTGGAGGAGGAGAAGGTGGAGGAGGAGAAGGTGGAGGAGGAGAAGGTGGAGGAGAAGGAGGTGGAGGAGAAGGTGGTGGAGGAGGAGAAGGTGGTGGAGGAGGAGAAGGTGGTGGTGGAGGAGAAGGTGATGGTGGAGGAGGAGGTGGAGGAGAAGGAGGTGGGGAAGAAGGAGGTGGTGGAGAAGGTGGAGGAGAAGGAGGTGGAGGAGGAGGTGGAGGAAAAGGAGGTGGAGGAGAGGGCGGTGGAGAAGGTGGTGGAGGAGGAGGAGGTGGAGGAGAAGGAGGTGGAGGAGAAGAACGTGGAGGAGGAGAACGTGGAGGAGGAGAAGGTGATGGTGGAGGAGGAGGTGGAGGAGGAGAAGGAGGTGGTGGAGAAGGTGGAGGAGAAGGAGGTGGAGGAGAAGGTGGTGGAGGAGGAGAAGGTGGAGGAGGAGGAGATGGTGGAGGAGAAGGTGGTGGAGAAGAAGAAGGTGATGGTGGAGGAGGAGGAGAAGGTGGAGGAGAAGGAGGTGGAGGAGAAGGTGGAGGAGGAGAAGGTGGTGGAGGAGAAGGTGGTGGAGGAGGAGAAGGTGATGGAGGAGGAGGTGATGGTGGAGGAGGAGGTGATGGTGGAGAAGAAGGTGGAGGAGATGGTGCTGGAGGAGGAGAAGGTGGAGGGGAAGGTGGAGGGGAAGGTGGTGGAGGAGCTGCTGGTGGAGAAGGTGGTGGAGGAGGAGAAGGTGCTGGAGGAGGAGAAGGTGCCGGAGGGAGAAGGACATTCCCTCTGGAGACTCCTCGTGCATTGTTGGTGTCTTTTGTTTTTCCAGGTTCTGGGGATAAAGGTAGAAACCAAGGTACCGTGTGAGGCCTTAAATCTCAACTGGCTGCTCTTTCCTCTTGCCTCTCTGCCGCTTGCTTGGGGTTCTTCTCAAACTCAACGTGGAGAACCGGGAGAGCTGGAGCTTCTGCTCCACACCCAGAGCCCCTGGAGCTTCTGCTCCTCACCCGGAGCCCCTGGAGCTTCTGCTCCTCACCCAGAGCCCCTGGAGCTTCTGCTCCTCACCCGGAGCCCCTGGAGCTTCTGCTCCTCACCAAGAGCCCCTGGAGCTTCTGCTCCTCACCCGGAGCCCCTGGAGCTTCTGCTCCTCACCCGGAGCCCCGGGAGCTTCTGCTCCTCACCCGGAGCCCCTGGAGCTTCTGCTCCTCACCCGGAGCCCCTGGAGCTTCTGCTCCTCACCCGGAGCCCCGGGAGCTTCTGCTCCTCACCCGGAGCCCTTGGAGCTTCTGCTCCTCACCCGGAGCCCCTGGAGCTTCTGCTCCTCACCAAGAGACCCTGGAGCTTCTGCTCCTCACCAAGAGCCCCTGGAGCTTCAGCTCCTCACCCGGAGCCCCTGGAGCTTCTGCTCCTCACCCAGAGCCCCTGGAGCTTCTGCTCCTCACCAAGAGCCCCTGGAGCTTCTGCTCCTCACCTGGAGCCCCTGGAGCTTCTGCTCCTCACCCGGAGCCCCTGGAGCTTCTGCTCCTCACCAAGAGCCCCTGGAGCTTCTGCTCCTCACCCGGAGCCCTTGGAGCTTCTGCTCCTCACCAAGAGCCCCTGGAGCTTCTGCTCCTCACCCGGAGCCCTTGGAGCTTCTGCTCCTCACCAAGAGCCCCTGGAGCTTCTGCTCCTCACCAAGAGACCCTGGAGCTTCTGCTCCTCACCCGGAGCCCCTGGAGCTTCTGCTCCTCACCCGGAGCCCCTGGAGCTTCTGCTCCTCACCAAGAGACCCTGGAGCTTCTGCTCCTCACCAAGAGCCCCTGGAGCTTCTGCTCCTCACCAAGAGCCCCTGGAGCTTCTGCTCCTCACCCAGAGCCCCTGGAGCTTCTGCTCCACACCCGGAGCCCTTGGAGCTTCTGCTCCTCACCCGGAGCCCTTGGAGCTTCTGCTCCTCACCAAGAGCCCCTGGAGCTTCTGCTCCTCACCAAGAGCCCCTGGAGCTTCTGCTCCTCACCAAGAGCCCCTGGAGCTTCTGCTCCTCACCCGGAGGCCCTGGAGCTTCTGCTCCACACCCGGAGCCCTTGGAGCTTCTGCTCCTCACCCGGAGCCCCTGGAGCTTCTGCTCCTCACCCGGAGCCCCTGGAGCTTCTGCTCCTCACCCGGAGCCCTTGGAGCTTCTGCTCCTCACCAAGAGCCCCTGGAGCTTCTGCTCCTCACCAAGAGCCCCTGGAGCTTCTGCTCCTCACCCGGAGCCCCTGGAGCTTCTGCTCCTCACCCGGAGCCCCTGGAGCTTCTGCTCCTCACCCGAAGCCCTTGGAGCTTCTGCTCCTCACCCGGAGCCCCTGGAGCTTCTGCTCCTCACCCGGAGCCCTTGGAGCTTCTGCTCCTCACCCGGAGCCCCTGGAGCTTCTGCTCCTCACCAAGAGCCCCTGGAGCTTCTGCTCCTCACCCCGAGCCCCTGGAGCTTCTGCTCCTCACCAAGAGCCCCTGGAGCTTCTGCTCCACACCTGGAGCCCCTGGAGCTTCTGCTCCTCACCCGGAGCCCCTGGAGCTTCTGCTCCTCACCTGGAGCCCCTGGAGCTTCTGCTCCTCACCCGGAGCCCTTGGAGCTTCTGCTCCTCACCAAGAGCCCCTGGAGCTTCTGCTCCTCACCAAGAGACCCTGGAGCTTCTGCTCCTCACCCGGAGCCCCTGGAGCTTCTGCTCCTCACCAAGAGACCCTGGAGCTTCTGCTCCTCACCCGGAGCCCTTGGAGCTTCTGCTCCTCATCAAGAGCCCCTGGAGCTTCTGCTCCTCACCCGGAGCCCCTGGAGCTTCTGCTCCTCACCCGGAGCCCCTGGAGCTTCAGCTCCTCACCCGGAGCCCCTGGAGCTTCTGCTCCTCACCCGGAGCCCCTGGAGCTTCAGCTCCTCACCCAGCTTGGTTCCTCCACAATGAGTGGAACCAAGGCTGTGTCCAAACTTGGTGTCCCAACCTTCTCTTCTTCCACCCATCCCACCAAGGTTGCCTCTTTCCTTCAATTTCTGCCCTTCCAGGAGGGATGGAACCACTCGGGGTTGGAGTCCCTGGTCGGACGAGCCGTTTGAGGGCGGCGATTCCCTCATCACGAGCCTTTTGGGGGCTCTCGAAGAGCTTGGGGTCCACCTCGCGGCGTCTCCTCCACCTTCCCTCTTCGCGCTTGGCTGGGGGCAGCTCGGAGCTTCCCAAAACGCGTTTTCCTGGATCCTCCTGGAAGGATCCTTCACCCAGAAGACACTAACCCCACCTCGTTCCCGTCCCGGGGCTCAATTTTTCCCTCTTTCTTTAAAAGGTCAATAAGGAAAATGGTCTTTGTCGAGTTGGGTCGTCAGGCCAGGGTCTTCTGCTCCCGGTTCCTCTAACGTCTCGTTCTTCTGGGCTCCTGCTGGCACTAACGGCTTCTGGCAGAGCCGCTCTGGCTCCTGGCCTGGGGTTCTTCTCGCTCACACCCTTCTCTGGCTCCTGCTCTCCTGAAGGACCTTCTTGCCCTCCCAAGGTCCTCCTTGCCCTTCTGAAGGACCTTCTTGCCCTCCTGAAGGACCTCCTTGCCCAGCTGAAGGACCTCCTTGCCCTCCCAAGGACCTCCTTGCCCTTCTGAAGGACCTTCTTGCCCTCCTGAAGGACCTCCTTGCCCTTCTGAAGGACCTTCTTGCCCTCCTGAAGGACCTTCTTGCCCTCCCAAGGTCCTCCTTGCCCTTCTGAAGGACCTTCTTGCCCTCCTGAAGGACCTCCTTGCCCTTCTGAAGGACCTTCTTGCCCTCCCAAGGACCTCCTTGCCCAGTTGAAGGACCTCCTTGCCCTCCCAAGGTCCTCCTTGCCCTTCTGAAGGACCTTCTTGCCCTCCTGAAGGACCTTCTTGCCCTTCTGAAGGACCTCCTTGCCCCCCTGAAGGACCTTCTTGCCCTCCCAAGGTCCTCCTTGCCCTTCTGAAGGACCTTCCTGCCCTCCTGAAGGACCTTCTTGCCCTCCCAAGGACCTTCTTGCCCTCCTGAAGGACCTTCTTGCCATCCCACAGACCTCCTTGCCCTCCTGAAGGACCTTCTTGCCCTCCCAAGGACCTTCTTGCCCCCCTGAAGGACCTTCTTGCCCTCCTGAAGGACCTTCTTGCCCTTCTGAAGGACCTTCTTGCCCTCCCAAGGACCTCCTTGCCCTCCTGAAGGACCTTCTTGCCCTTCTGAAGGACCTTCTTGCCCTCCCAAGGACCTCCTTGCCCTCCTGAAGGACCTTCTTGCCCTCCCAAGGTCCTCTTGCCCTTCTGAAGGACATTCTTGCCCTCCCAAGGACCTCCTTGCCCAGTTGAAGGACCTCCTTGCCCTCCCAAGGACCTTCTTGCCCTTCTGAAGGACCTTCTTGCCCTTCCAAGGACCTTCTTGCCCTCCTGAAGGACCTTCTTGCCCTCCTGAAGGTCCTCCTTGCCCTCTTGAACGTCCTCCTTGCCCTCCCGAAGGACCTTCTGGCACTCCTGAAGGTCCTCCTTGCCCTTCCAAGGACCTCCTTGCCCTCCCAAATACCTCCTTGCCCACCTGAAGGGGCTTCTTGCCCTCCTGAAGGACCTTCTTGCCCTTCTGAAGGACCTTCTTGCCCTCCCAAGGTCCTCCTTGCCCTCCCAAGGACCTCCTTGCCCTCCCAAGGTCCTCCTTGCCCTCCCAAGGACCTCCTTGCCCACTTGAAGGTCCTCCTTGCCCTCCCAAGGTCCTCCTTGCCCTCCCAAAGGTCCTCCTTGCCCTCCCAAGGTCCTCCTTGCCCTCCCAAAGGTTCTCCTTGCCCTCCCAAAGGTCCTCCTTGCCCTCCCAAGGACCTCCTTGCCCACTTGAAGGTCCTCCTTGCCCTCCCAAGGTCCTCCTTGCCCTCCCAAGGTCCTCCTTGCCCTCCCGAGGTCCTCCTTGCCCTCCCGAGGTCCTCCTTGCCCTCCCAAGGACCTCCTTGCCCTCCCAAAGGACCTCCTTGACCTCCCAAGGTCCTCGTTGCCCACTTGAAGGTCCTCCTTGCCCTCCCGAGGACCTCCTTGCCCTCCCAAGGACCTCCTTGCCCTCCCAAAGGACCTCCTTGACCTCCCAAGGACCTCCTTGCCCTCTTGAAGGTCCTCCTTGCCCTCCCAAGGACCTCCTTGCCCTCCCAAGGACCTCCTTGCCCTCCCAAGGTCCTCCTTGCCCTCCCAAGGACCTCCTTGACCTCCCAAGGTCCTCGTTGCCCACTTGAAGGTCCTCCTTGCCCTCCCGAGGTCCTCCTTGCCCTCCCAAGGACCTCCTTGACCTCCCAAGGTCCTCGTTGCCCACTTGAAGGTCCTCCTTGCCCTTCCAAGGTCCTCCTTGCCCTCCCAAAGGACCTCCTTGACCTCCCAAGGTCCTCGTTGCCCACTTGAAGGTCCTCCTTGCCCTCCCAAGGTCCTCCTTGCCCTCCCAAGGACCTCCTTGCCCTCCCAAGGACCTCCTTGCCCTCTTGAAGGTCCTCCTTGCCCTCCCAAGGACCTCCTTGCCCTCCCAAGGTCCTCCTTGCCCTCCCAAGGACCTCCTTGACCTCCCAAGGTCCTCGTTGCCCACTTGAAGGTCCTCCTTGCCCTCCCGAGGTCCTCCTTGCCCTCCCAAGGACCTCCTTGACCTCCCAAGGCCCTCGTTGCCCACTTGAAGGCCCTCCTTGCCCTTCCAAGGTCCTCCTTGCCCTCCCAAGGACCTCCTTGCCCTCCGAAAGGACCTCCTTGCCCTCCCAAGGACCTCCTTGCCCTCCCAAGGACCTCCTTGACCTCCCAAGGTCCTCGTTGCCCACTTGAAGGTCCTCCTTGCCCTCCCAAGGTCCTCCTTGCCCTCCCAAGGTCCTCCTTGCCCTCCCAAGGTCCTCCTTGCCCACTTGAAGGTCCTCCTTGCCCTCCCAAGGTCCTCCTTGCCCTCCCAAAGGTCCTCCTTGCCCTCCCAAGGACCTCCTTGCCCACTTGAAGGTCCTCCTTGCCCTCCCAAGGTCCTCATTGCCCTCTCAAGGTCCTCCTTGCCCTCCCAAGGACCTCCTTGCCCACTTGAAGGTCCTCCTTGCCCTCCCAAGGACCTCGTTGCCCTCCCAAAGGGCATCTCAGGAGCTTCTGGTGTCCAGCAGCTCTCGGCATCCCCGCCGTAGGGTGGAGAACGAGCCGAGAGCTTGAGCCTTCACGCCGCTAACAGCTCCCACCGAGCTTTCCTGGAGGAGGAGGAGGAGTAGGACGAGGTGGGAGATGGGTGGGAGGAGGAGATCCGGTTGCTTGGAGGAGCCCGATGGTCACATCTCCCACCCTTTGGGTTCTCTCTTCAGGACTTGACCTTGAAGTTGTGTCTCATCCGGAGCGTCTGCATGATCGGCCAGGCCGTCTGCGGCGGCGCGAGGCGAGGGGACTTCGTCTTCTCCCGCAAAGCCGAGCTCGTGGCCCAGATGGTGGTAAGAACCAAGCCCCCCAGAGGTTCTCAAGGTCCGTGGCTTGAGAAGCTCTCTTGGTGGCCTCCATCCCAACCTCCATGGATGGTTTCATCTCCATCCTAGGGCTCGGTGGCTTGAGAAGCTCTCTCGGTGGCCTCCAGCCCCACCTCCTTGGATGGTTCCATCTCCATCCAAGGGCTCGGTGGCTTGAGAAGCTCTCTCGGTGGCCTCCATCCCGACCTCCTTGGATGGTTCCATCTCCATCCTAGGGCTCGGTGGCTTGAGAAGCTCTCTCGGTGGCCTCCATCCCGACCTCCTTGGATGGTTCCATCTCCATCCTAGGGCTCGGTGGCTTGAGAAGCTCTCTCGGTGGCCTCCATCCCGACCTCCTTGGATGGTTCCATCTCCATCCTAGGGCTCGGTGGCTTGAGAAGCTCTCTCGGTGGCCTCCATCCCAACCTCCTTGGATGGTTCCATCTCTATCCAAGGGCTCGGTGGCTTGAGAAGCTCTCTCGGTGGCCTCCATCCCGACCTCCTTGGATAGTTCCATCTCCATCCTAGGGCTCGGTGGCTTGAGAAGCTCTCTCGGTGGCCTCCAGCCCGACCTCCTTGGATAGTTCCATCTCCATCCTAGGGCTCGTTGGCTTGAGAAGCTCTCTCGGTGGCCTCCATCCCGACCTCCTTGGATAGTTCCATCTCCATCCTAGGGCTCGGTGGCTTGAGAAGCTCTCTCGGTGGCCTCCATCCCGACCTCCTTGGATAGTTCCATCTCCATCCTAGGGCTCGGTGGCTTGAGAAGCTCTCTCGGTGGCCTCCAGCCCGACCTCCTTGGATGGTTCCATCTCCATCCTAGGGCTCGGTGGCTTGAGAAGCTCTCTTGGTGGCCTCCAGCCCGACCTCCTTGGATGGTTCCATCTGCATCCTAGGGCTCGTTGGCTTGAGAAGCTCTCTTGGTGGCCTCCAGCCCCACCTCCTTGGATGGTTCCATCTCCATCCTAGGGCTCGGTGGCTTGAGAAGCTCTCTCGGTGGCCTCCATCCCAACCTCCTTGGATGGTTCCATCTCCATCCTAGGGCTCGGTGGCTTGAGAAGCTCTCTCGGTGGCCTCCAGCCCGACCTCCTTGGATGGTTCCATCTCCATCCTAGGGCTCGGTGGCTTGAGAAGCTCTCTCGGTGGCCTCCATCCCGACCTCCTTGGATGGTTCCATCTCCATCCTAGGGCTCGGTGGCTTGAGAAGCTCTCTCGGTGGCCTCCATCCCGACCTCCTTGGATGGTTCCATCTCCATCCTAGGGCTCGGTGGCTTGAGAAGCTCTCTCGGTGGCCTCCATCCCAACCTCCATGGATGGTTCCATCTCCATCCTAGGGCTCGGTGGCTTGAGAAGCTCTCTCGGTGGCCTCCATCCCGACCTTCTTGGATGGTTCCATCTCCATCCTAGGGCTCGGTGGCTTGAGAAGCTCTCTTGGTGGCCTCCATCCCGACCTCCTTGGATGGTTCCATCTCCATCCAAGGGCTCGGTGGCTTGAGAAGCTCTCTCGGTGGCCTCCAGCCCCACCTCCTTGGATGGTTCCATCTCCATCCTAGGGCTCGGTGGCATGAGAAGCTCTCTTGGTGGCCTCCATCCCGACCTCCTTGGATGGTTCCATCTCCATCCTAGGGCTCGGTGGCTTGAGAAGCTCTCTCGGTGGCCTCCAGCCCCACCTCCTTGGATGGTTCCATCTCCATCCTAGGGCTCGGTGGCTTGAGAAGCTCTCTCGGTGGCCTCCATCCCGACCTCCTTGGATGGTTCCATCTCCATCCTAGGGCTCGGTGGCTTGAGAAGCTCTCTCAGTGGCCTCCATCCCGACCTCCTTGGATGGTTCCATCTCCATCCTAGGGCTCGGTGGCTTGAGAAGCTCTCTCGGTGGCCTCCAGCCCCACCTCCTTGGATGGTTCCATCTCCATCCTAGGGCTCGGTGGCTTGAGAAGCTCTCTCGGTGGCCTCCATCCCGACCTCCTTGGATGGTTCCATCTCCATCCTAGGGCTCGGTGGCTTGAGAAGCTCTCTCGGTGGCCTCCAGCCCCACCTCCTTGGATGGTTCCATCTCCATCCTAGGGCTCGGTGGCTTGAGAAGCTCTCTCGGTGGCCTCCAGCCCGACCTCCTTGGATGGTTTCCAAAGGATGGAGATGGAACCATCCTAAGGATGGAGATGGAACCGTCCTAAGGATGGAGATGGAACCGTCCTAAGGATGGAGATGGAACCGTCCTAAGGATGGAGATGGAACCGTCCTAAGGATGGAGATGGAACCGTCCTAAGGATGGAGATGGAACCGTCCCAAGGATGGAGATGGAACCGTCCCAAGGATGGAGATGGAACCGTCCTAAGGATGGAGATGGAACCGTCCTAAGGATGGAGATGGAACCATCCTAAGGATGGAGATGGAACCGTCCTAAGGATGGAGATGGAACCGTCCCAAGGATGGAGATGGAACCGTCCCAAGGATGGAGATGGAACCGTCCTAAGGATGGAGATGGAACCGTCCTAAGGATGGAGATGGAACCGTCCTAAGGATGGAGATGGAACCGTCCTAAGGATGGAGATGGAACCGTCCTAAGGATGGAGATGGAACCGTCCCAAGGATGGAGATGGAACCATCCTAAGGATGGAGATGGAACCGTCCTAGGGATGGAGATGGAACCGTCCTAAGGATGGAGATGGAACCGTCCCAAGGATGGAGATGGAACCTTCCTAAGGATGGAGATGGAACCGTCCTAAGGATGGAGATGGAACCGTCCTAAGGATGGAGATGGAACCACCCTAAGGATGGAGATGGAACCGTCCTAAGGATGGAGATGGAACCGTCCTAAGGATGGAGATGGAACCGTCCTAAGGATGGAGATGGAACCGTCCCAAGGATGGAGATGGAACCGTCCCAAGGATGGAGATGGAACCGTCCCAAGGATGGAGATGGAACCGTCCTAAGGATGGAGATGGAACCGTCCCAAGGATGGAGATGGAACCGTCCTAAGGATGGAGATGGAACCGTCCCAAGGATGGAGATGGAACCGTCCTAAGGATGGAGATGGAACCACCCTAAGGATGGAGATGGAACCGTCCCAAGGATGGAGATGGAACCGTCCCAAGGATGGAGATGGAACCGTCCTAAGGATGGAGATGGAACCGTCCCAAGGATGGAGATGGAACCGTCCTAAGGATGGAGATGGAACCGTCCTAAGGATGGAGATGGAACCGTCCTAAGGATGAATATGGAACCGTCCCAAGGGTGGAGATGGAACCATCCTAAGGATGGAGATGGAACCATCCTAAGGATGGAGATGGAACCACCCTAAGGATGGAGATGGAACCACCCTAAGGATGGAGATGGAACCCTCCCAAGGGATGGAGATGGAACCATCCTAAGGGATGGAGATGGAACCCTCCCAAGGGATGGAGATGGAACCATCCTAAGGATGGAGATGGAACCATCCTAAGGATGGAGATGGAACCATCCTAAGGATGGAGATGGAACTGTCCCAAGGATGGAGATGGAACCGTCCCAAGGATGGAGATGGAACCGTCCCAAGGATGGAGATGGAACCGTCCCAAGGATGGAGATGGAACCGTCCCAAGGGATGGAGATAGAACCACCCTAAGGATGGAGATGGAACCATCCTAAGGATGGAGATGGAACCGTCCTAAGGATGGAGATGGAACCGTCCTAAGGATGGAGATGGAACCGTCCTAAGGATGGAGATGGAACCGTCCTAAGGGATGGAGATGGAACCACCCTAAGGATGGAGATGGAACCCTCCCAAGGGATGGAGATGGAACCATCCTAAGGATGGAGATGGACTCGTCCCAAGGGATGGAGATGGAACCGTCCTAAGGATGGAGATGGAACCGTCCTAAGGATGGAGATGGAACCGTCCTAAGGATGGAGATGGAACCGTCCCAAGGATGGAGATGGAACCATCCTAAGGATGGAGATGGAACCATCCTAAGGGATGGAGATGGAACCACCCTAAGGATGGAGATGGAACCACCCTAAGGATGGAGATGGAACCGTCCCAAGGATGGAGATGGAACCGTCCTAAGGATGGAGATGGAACCATCCTAAGGATGGAGATGGAACCGTCCCAAGGGATGGAGATGGAACCATCCCAAGGATGGAGATGGAACCGTCCTAAGGATGGAGATGGAACCGTCCCAAGGATGGAGATGGAACCGTCCTAAGGATGGAGATGGAACCGTCCCAAGGATGGAGATGGAACCATCCCAAGGGATGGAGATGGAACCGTCCCAAGGATGGAGATGGAACCGTCCTAAGGATGGAGATGGAACCGTCCTAAGGATGGAGATGGAACCGTCCTAAGGATGGAGATGGAACCCTCCCAAGGGATGGAGATGGAACCATCCTAAGGATGGAGATGGACTCGTCCCAAAGGATGGAGATGGACTGAACGTAACCATCCCTTTGTTCTCCCTTCCAGGAGTTCATCAAAGCGGAGCCTCTGGAGATGATGCGGACACCAGTTCGTCAACGAGCGATGATCACCTGCACGTACCTGGTGTATCCTTCGCTGTGGGCCCATCCCTGTGCGAGGTGGACCTGGACGGGCTGGAGAAGTGGGGTTGGAAGAACCTCAGAAGGTTCAACCAGGCCAAGGTCCTACACTCGGGTTGGGACAATCCGTGGTTTCCAGCCAGGATGGGGAATGACGATGGAAAGAAGCCCCCGAGGAGAAGGGCTTGGGGTGCGAGGGAGGGGATTGTCCCCTCTGCTCCTCTCCGAGGAGACCTCAGCCGGAGGGTTGGGTCCAGCTCTGGAATCCTCAGCAGAAGGAGGAGATGGAGCTGCTGGAACGGGGCCAGAGGAGGCTCCGAGGATGATGCGAGGGCTGGAGAACCTCCCGTCCCAGGCCAGGCTGGGAGAGTTGGGCTTGTTCAGCCTGGAGAGGAGAAGGCTCCCAGGAGACCTTAGAGAGACCTTCCAGCACCTGAAGGGGCTCCAGGAAAGCTGGGGAGATGCTCTTGGTCAGGGCATGATGGGACAGGAGGAGGAGAAGAGTTTTGAGCTGCAAGAGGGGAGATGGAGACGAGATCTTGGGGAGAAACGTTCTCCTGGGAGGGTTTGGGAGGTCCTGGAACAGGTTGCCCAGAGCCGTGGCGGCTGCTCCATCCCTGGAGGGCTTCAAGGCCACGTTGGATGGAGCTTGGGGCCCCTGATCCAGCGGGAGGTGTCCCTGCCCATGGAACTGGATGGGCTTGGAGGTCTCTTCCAACCCAAACCAGCTCACGGTTCCATGATTCTCACTTGGTGTCAACCAGAACCCCCAGATCCCACCCCTGGAGGTGCTGGAAGGCCACGTTGGATGGAGCTTGGAGCTCCTGCTCCAGCGGGAGGTGTCCCTGCTCATCCAGAGGGTGGAACTGGATGATCTTTGAGGTCCCTTCCCACCCAAACCAGCTCACGGTTCCATGATTCTCACTTGGTGTCAACCAGAACCCCCAGATCCCACCCCTGGAGGTGCTGGAAGGCCACGTTGGATGGAGCTTGGAGCTCCTGCTCCAGCGGGAGGTGTCCCTGCTCATCCAGAGGGTGGAACTGGATGATCTTTGAGGTCCCTTCCCACCCAAACCAGCTCACGGTTCCATGATTCTCACTTGGTGTCAACCAGAACCCCCAGATCCCACCCCTGGAGGTGCTGAAGGCCACGTTGGATGGAGCTTGGAGCTCCTGCTCCAGCGGGAGGTGTCCCTGCTCATCCAGAGGGTGGAACTGGATGATCTTTGAGGTCCCTTCCCACCCAAACCATCTCACGTCTCCGTGATTCTCACTTGGTGTCAACCAGAACCCCCAGATCCCACCCCTGGAGGTGCTGAAGGCCACGTTGGATGGAGCTTGGAGCTCCTGCTCCAGCGGGAGGTGTCCCTGCTCATCCAGAGGGTGGAACTGGATGATCTTTGAGGTCCCTTCCCACCCAAACCAGCTCACGTCTCCGTGATTCTCACTTGGTGTCAACCAGAACCCCCAGATCCCACCCCTGGAGGTGCTGAAGGCCACGTTGGATGGAGCTTGGAGCTCCTGCTCCAGCGGGAGGTGTCCCTGCTCATCCAGAGGGTGGAACTGGATGATCTTTGAGGTCCCTTCCCACCCAAACCAGCTCACGGTTCCATGATTCTCACTTGGTGTCAACCAGAACCCCCAGATCCCACCCCTGGAGGTGCTGGAAGGCCACGTTGGATGGAGCTTGGAGCTCCTGCTCCAGCGGGAGGTGTCCCTGCTCATCCAGAGGGTGGAACTGGATGATCTTTGAGGTCCCTTCCCACCCAAACCAGCTCACGTCTCCGTGATTCTCACTTGGTGTCAACCAGAACCCCCAGATCCCACCCCTGGAGGTGCTGAAGGCCACGTTGGATGGAGCTTGGAGCTCCTGCTCCAGCGGGAGGTGTCCCTGCTCATCCAGAGGGTGGAACTGGATGATCTTTGAGGTCCCTTCCCACCCAAACCAGCTCACGGTTCCATGATTCTCACTTGGTGTCAACCAGAACCCCCAGATCCCACCCCTGGAGGTGCTGAAGGCCACGTTGGATGGAGCTTGGAGCTCCTGCTCCAGCGGGAGGTGTCCCTGCTCATCCAGAGGGTGGAACTGGATGATCTTTGAGGTCCCTTCCCACCCAAACCATCTCACGTCTCCGTGATTCTCACTTGGTGTCAACCAGAACCCCCAGATCCCATCCCTGGAGGTGCTGAAGGCCACGTTGGATGGAGCTTGGAGCTAATGCTCCAGCAGGAGGTGTCCCTGCTCATCCAGAGGGTGGAACTGGATGATCTTTGAGGTCCCTTCCCACCCAAACCAGCTCACGTCTCCGTGATTCTCACTTGGTGTCAACCAGAACCCCCAGATCCCATCCCTGGAGGTGCTGAAGGCCACGTTGGATGGAGCTTGGAGCTAATGCTCCAGCAGGAGGTGTCCCTGCTCATCCAGAGGGTGGAACTGGATGATCTTTGAGGTCCCTTCCCACCCAAACCATCTCACGTCTCCGTGATTCTCACTTGGTGTCAACCAGAACCCCCAGATCCCACCCCTGGAGGTGCTGGAAGGCCACGTTGGATGGAGCTTGGAGCTCCTGCTCCAGCGGGAGGTGTCCCTGCTCATCCAGAGGGTGGAACTGGATGATCTTTGAGGTCCCTTCCCACCCAAACCAGCTCACGTCTCCGTGATTCTCACTTGGTGTCAACCAGAACCCCCAGATCCCATCCCTGGAGGTGCTGAAGGCCACGTTGGATGGAGCTTGGAGCTCCTGCTCCAGCGGGAGGTGTCCCTGCTCATCCAGAGGGTGGAACTGGATGATCTTTGAGGTCCCTTCCCACCCAAACCCTTCCCCGATTCCGTAATTCCCTCTCTCCCGTCGCCTTCCGTCCATCGGCGTCGCTTCCTTAGCTCCCGAGCAGCGTCCTGGAGCCCCACCTCAGCGACCCCGACAGGACCGAGCTGGTGGACACCTGCCTCGCCAGCGTCCTCGCCGTCCCACCGCTGGAACCCGCCAAGGAACGCGAGGAGAACGGAGCCGAAGCCTCGTACGAGGAGGTCTGCAATCCCAGTAGACCAAGGAGCTCCTCAGGCTTCTCGAGCACCTTCCACGAGGTGGTTCTCGGAGGTCCGAGCTGACCTCGAGTTGCTCGGCTGGTGGTCTCGGAGGTCTCCGAGAGGTTTCACGGCTCGTTCGTTGCTCGTCTTCTCTGAGCGAGGTGGTGGGTTTGAGCGGAGGGCTCCTCGGGGGTGATGCAGGTGGTGGATGGTCTTCCAGCCTCAAGCCTCGAAGGCCAACAGGAGCTCGGAAAGGCAGAGCCAGCCCATGGTCAGTGGTGACCGTGGACTTTGCGGTTGGACTCCGTGACCGGTTCTGGAGTGCTCAACCCAGGAAGGACCTGGAGATGTTGGAGCGAGGGCCAGAGGAGGCTCCGAGGATGGAGAACCTCCCGTGAGAGGACAGGCTGAGAGAGTTGGGGTTGTCCAGCCTGGAGAAGGTTGGCAGCCTCATCCCTGGAGATGTTGAAGGCCACGTTGGATGGAGCTTGGAGCCCCTGATCCAGTGGGAGGTGTCCCTGCTCATCCAAGGGGTGGAACTGGATGGGCTTGGAGGTCCCTTCCAACCCAAACCATCTCATGGTTTCGTGATTCTCACTTGCCGTCAACCAGAACCCCCAGATTCCATCCCTGGAGACGCTGAAGGCCACGTTGGATGGAGCTTGGAGCCCCTGATCCAGTGGGAGGTGTCCCTGC
>JAUNZM010001601.1:0-26974 GCA_033459285.1 Clamator glandarius
TTTAGAAGGGTCCTGGGGGGGTCTAGAAGGGTCTGGGGGCTTTTAGAATGGTCCTGGGAGGCTCTAGAAGGTTCTGGGGGCTTTTAGAAGGGTCCTGGGGGGCTCTATAAGGGTCTGTGGGCTTTTAGAAGGGTCCCGGGGTTCTCTAGAAGGGTCTGGGGGCATTTAGAAGTATCCTGGGGGCCTCTAGAAGGGTCTGGGATCTATTAGATAGGTCCGGGGGGGTTCTAGAAGGGTCTGGGGGCTTTTAGAAGGTTCCTGGGGTTCTCTAGAAGGGTCTGGGGACTTATAGAAGGGTCCTGGGGCATCTAGAATGGTCTGGGGTCTTTTAGAAAGGTCCTGGGAGGATCTAGAAGGGTCTGGGGGCTTTTAGAAGGGTCCGGGGAGGGTCTAGAAGGGTCTGGGGGCTTTTAGAAGGGTCCTGGAGGCCTCTAGAAGGATCTGGGGGCTTTTAGAAGGGTCCGGGGAGGGTCTAGAAGGGTCTGGGGGCTTTTAGAAGGGTCCTGGAGGCCTCTAGAAGGATCTGGGGGCTTTTAGATGGGTACTGGGGTTCTCTAGAATGGTCTGGGGGCATTTAGAAGGGTCCTGAGGTACTGTAGAAGGCTCTGGGGCTTTTAGAATGATCCGGGGACGGTCTAGAAGGGTCTTTATGCTTTTTGAAGGATCCTAGGCGGCTCTAGAAGGGTCTGGGGTCTTTTAGAAGGGTCCTGGGGTGCTCTAGAACGGTCTGGGGGCTTTTAGAATGGTCCTGCGACGCTCTAGAAGGGTCTGGGGGCTTTTAGAAGGGTCTTGGGAGGCTCTAGAAGGGTCTAGAGGCTTTTAGAAGGTTCCTGGGGGCCTCTAGAAGGGTCTGGGTGCGTTTAGAAGGGACCTGTGAGTCTCTGGAAGGGTCTGGGTGCTTTTATAAGGGTCCTGGGGGGCTCTAGAAGGGTCTCGGGGCTTTTAGAAGGGTCCTGGGGTCCTCTAGAAGGGTCTGGGGTCTTTTAGAAGGGTCCTGGGGGGCTCTATAAGGGTCTGGAGGATTTTAGAAGGGTCCGGGGGGGCTCTAGAAGGGTCTGGGGGCTTTTAGAAGGGTCCTGGGGTGCTCTAGAAGAGTCTGGGGGCTTTTATATGGTCCTGGGTGCCTCCAGAAGGGTCTGGGAACTATTAGAGTGGTTCGGGGGGGCTCTAGAAGGGTCTGGAGGCTTTTAGAAGGGTCTTGGGGGGCTCTAGAAGGGTCTGGGGGCTTTTAGAATAATCCAGGGAGGGTCTAGAAGGGTCTGGGTTCTTTTAGAATAGTCCTGGGAGGTTTTAGAAGGGTCTGGGGTCTTTTAGAATGATCAGGGGAGGGTCTAGAAGGGTCTGGGCGCTTTTAGACAGGTCCTGGGGGGCTCTACAAGGGTCTGGAGGCTTTTAGAGGGGTTCTGGGGGGCCCTAGAAGGGTCTGGGTTCATTTAGAAGGATCCGGGGAGGGTCTAGAAAGGTCGGGGGGCTATTAGAAGGGTCCTGGGAGGCTCTAGAAGAATCTGGGTGCTTTTATAAGGGTCCGGGGACCCTCTAGAATGGTCTGGGTGCTTTTAGAAAGGTCCTGGGGTGCTCTAGAAGGGTCTGGGGGCTTTTAGACGGGTCCTGGTGTGCTCTAGAAGGGACGGGGGGGCTTAAGAAGGGCGCTGGGGCCTCTAGAAGGGTCTGGGGTCTTTTAGAAGGGTCCTGGGAGGATCTAGAAGGGTTTGGAAGTTTTTAGAAGGGTCCTGGGGGGCTCTAGAAGGGTCTGGGTGCTTTTAGAATGGTCCTGGGGGGCTCTAGAAGGGTCTGGGTGCTTTTATAGTGTCCTGGGTGTCTGTAGAAGGGTCTGGGTGCTTTTAGAAGGGTCCTGTGGGGCTCTAGAAGGATCTGGCGGCTTTCAGAAGGGTCGTGGGGGCCTCTAGAAGGGTCTAGGGGCTTTTAGAAGGGTCCGGGGGAGCTCTAGAAGGGTCTGGGGGCTTTTAGAAGGGTCCTGGGGTGCTCTAGAAGGGTCTGGGGGCTTTTAGAAGGGTCCTAGTGTGCTCTAGAATGTACGGGGGGGCTTAAGAGGGGCCCTGGGGCCTCTAGAAGGGTTTGGGGTCTTTTAGAAGGGTTCTGGGGGGCTCTATAAGGGTCTGGAGGATTTTAGAAGGGTCCGGGGGGGCTCTAGAAGGGTCTGGGGGCTTTTAGAAGGGTCCTGGGGTGCTCTAGAAGAGTCTGGGGGCTTTTATAGGGTCCTGGGGGCCTCTAGAAGGGTCTGGGAACTATTAGAGTGGTTCGGGGGGGCTCTAGAAGGGTCTGGAGGCTTTTAGAAGGGTCTTTGGTGGCTCTAGAAGGGTCTGGGGTCTTTTAGAATAATCCGGGAAGGGTCTAGAAGGGTCTGGGTTCTTTTAGAATAGTCCTGGGAGGTTTTAGAAGGGTCTGGGGGCTTTTAGAATGGCCCTGGGGGGCTCTAGAAGGGTCTGGGTGCTTTTATAGTGTCCTGGGGGTCTGTAGAAGGGTCTGGGTGCTTTTAGAAGGGTCCTGTGGGGCTCTAGAAGGATCTGGCGGCTTTCAGAAGGGTCGTGGGGGCCTCTAGAAGGGTCTAGGTGCTTTTAGAATGGTCCGGGGGAGCTCTAGAAGGGTCTGGGGGCTTTTAGAAGGGTCCTGGGGAGCTCTAGAATGGTCTGGGGGCTTTTAGAAGGGTCCTGGGTGGCTCTAGAAGAGTCTGGTTGCTTTTAGAAGGGTCCGGGGGGGCTCTAGAAGGGTCTGGGGAATTTTAGAAGGGTCCTCGGATTCTCTAGAAGGGTATGGGGGCTTTTAGAAGGGTCCTGGAGGGCTCTAGAATGTTCTGGGGGCTTTCAGAAGGGTCCTGGGGGTCTCTAGAAGGGTCTGGGTGCCTTTAGAAGGGTCCTGGGTGACTCTAGAATGTTCTGGGGGCTTTCAGAAGGGTCCTGGGTTCCTCTAGAAGGGTCTGGGGTCTTTTAGAAGGGTCCGGGGGTCTCTTGAAGGGTCTGGGGGCTTTTAGAAGGGTCCTGGGGTGCTCTAGAAGGGACGGGGTTCCTTAAGAGGGGCCCTGGGTGCCTCTTGAATGGTCTGGGGGCATTTAGAAGGGTCCTGGGGGGCTCTAGAAGGGTCTAGGGGCATTTAGAAGGGTACTGGAGGATCTAGAAGGGTGTGGGGGCTTTTTGAATGATCCTGGGTGGCTCTAGAAGGGTCTGGGGTCGTTTCAAAAGATCCGGGGAGGGTCTAGAAAGGTCTGGGGGCTTTTAGAAGGGTCCTGGGGGGCTCTAGAATGGTCTGGGGGCTTTTAGAATTATCCGGGGACGGTCTAGAAAGGTCTGGGTGCTTTTTGAAGGATCCTAGGGGGCTCTAGAAGGGTCTGGGGGCTTTTAGAAGGATCCGGGGAGGGTCTAGAAGGGTCTGGGGGCTTCTAGAAGGGTCCTGGGGGGCTCTAGAATGGTCGGGGTGCTTTTATAAGGGTCCGGGGAGCCTCTAGAAGGGTCTGGGTGCTTTTAGAAAGGTCCTGGGGGGCTCTAGAAGGGTCTAGAGGCTTTTAGACGGGTCCTGGAGGGCTCTAGAAGGTTCTGGGGGCTTTCAGAAGGGTCCTGGGTGGCTCTAGAAGGGTCTGGGGGCATTTAGAAGGGTCCGGGGGGGGTCTAGAAGGGTCTGGGGGCTTTTAGAAGGGTCCTGGGTTCCTCTAGAAGGGTCTGGGAGCTTTTAGAAGGGTCCTGGGGGGCTCTAGAAGGGTCTGGGGTCTTGTAGAAGGGTCCTGGGTGCCGCTAGAAGGGTCTGGGGGCTTTTAGAAGGGTCCTGGGGGGCTCAAGAAGGGTCTGGGGGCTTTTAGAAGGGTCCTGGGGTGCTCTAGAAGGGTCTGGGTGCTTTTAGAAGGGTCCTGGGGGGCTCTAGAAGGGTCTGGGGTCTTTTAGAAGGGTCCTGGGGCCTCTAGAAAGGTCTGGGGGCTTTTAGAAAGGTCCTGGGAGGATCTAGAAGGGTCTGGGTGCTTTTAGAAGGGTCCTGGAGGGCTCTAGAAGGTTCTGGGGGCTTTCAGAAGGGTCCTGGAGGTCTCTAGAAGGGTCTGGGCGCATTTAGAAGGGTCCTGGGGGGCTCTAGAATGGTCTGGGTGCCTTTAGAAGGGTCCTGGGTGACTCTAGAATGTTCTGCTGGCTGTCAGAAGGGTCCTGGGGTCCTCTAGAAGGGTCTGGGGTCTTTTAGAAGGGTCCGGGGGTCTCTTGAAGGGTCTGGGGGCTTTTAGAAGGGTCCTGGGGTGCTCTAGAAGGGTCTGGGGACTTTTAGAAGGGTCCTGGGTGGCTCTAGAAGAGTCTGGTTGCTTTTAGAAGGGTCCGGGGGGGCTCTAGAAAGGTCTGGGGAATTTTAGAAGGGTCCTCGGATTCTCTAGAAGGGTATGGGGGCTTTTAGAAGGGTCCTGGAGGGCTCTAGAAGGGTCTGGGGGCTTTCAGAAGGGTCCTGGGGGTCTCTAGAAGGGTCTGGGTGCCTTTAGAAGGGTCCTGGGTGACTCTAGAATGTTCTGGGGGCTTTCAGAAGGGTCCTGGGGTCCTCTAGAAGGGTCTGGGGTCTTTTAGAAGGGTCCGGGGGTCTCTTGAAGGGTCTGGGGGCTTTTAGAAGGGTCCTGGGGTGCTCTAGAAGGGTCTGGGGACTTTTAGAAGGGTCCTGGGGTGCTCTAGAAGGGACGGGGTTCCTTAAGAGGGTCCCTGGGTGCCTCTTGAATGGTCTGGGTGCATTTAGAAGGGTCCTGGGGGGCTCTAGAAGGGTCTAGGGGCATTTAGAAGGGTACTGGAGGCTCTAGAAGTGTGTGGGGGCTTTTAGAATAATCCGGGGAGGGTCTAGAAGGGTCTGGGTTCTTTTAGAATAGTCCTGGGAGGTTTTAGAAGGGTCTGGG
This sequence comes from Clamator glandarius, assembly GCA_033459285.1. Classification (NCBI taxonomy): domain Eukaryota; kingdom Metazoa; phylum Chordata; class Aves; order Cuculiformes; family Cuculidae; genus Clamator; species Clamator glandarius. Next base: position 4,862 of record JAUNZM010001601.1, read on the forward strand.
GTCTTTTAGAATGATCAGGGGAGGGTATAGAAGGGTCTGGGCGCTTTTAGACGGGTCCTGGGGGGCTCTACAAGGGTCTGGAGGCTTTTAGAGGGGTTCTGGGGGGACCTAGAAGGGTCTGGGTTCATTTAGAAGGATCCGGGGAGGGTCTAGAAAGGTCGGGGGGCTATTAGAAGGGTCCTGGGAGGCTCTAGAAGAATCTGGGGGCTTTTAGAATGATCCGCGGAGGGTCTAGAAGGGTCTGGGGGCCTTTAGAAGGGTCCTGGGGGGGTTCTAGAATGGTCTGGGGTCTTTTAGAAGGGTCCTGGGGGCCTCTAGAAGGGTCTGGGGGCTTTTAGAATGAACGGGGAGGGTCTAGAAAGGTCTGGGGGCCTTTAGAATGGTCCTGGAGTGCTCTAGAAGGGTCTGGGGGCTTTTAGAAGGGTCCTAGGGGCCTCTAGAAGGGTCTGGGGGCTTTTAGAAGGCTCCTGGGATGCTCTTGAAGGGTCTGGGTGCTTTTAGAAGGGTCCTCGGATGCTCTAGAATGTTCTGGGGGCTTTTAGAAGGGACCTGGGGGGCTCTAGAATGTTCTGGGGGCTTTCAGAAGGGTCCTGGGGGTCTCTAGAAGGGTCTTGGGGCTTTTAGAAGGGTCCTGGGGGGCTCTAGAAGGGTCTGGGGGCTTTTAGAATGGTCCTGGGGGATCTCTAGAAGGGTCTGGGTGCTTTTAGAAGGGTCCTCGGATGCTCTAGAAGGGTCTGGGGAATTTTAGAAGGGTCCTCGGATTCTCTAGAAGGGTCTGGGGGCTTTTAGAAGGGTCCGAGAGGGCTCTAGAAGGTTCTGGGGGCTTTCAGAAGGGTCCTGGTGTACTCTAGAAGGGTCTGGGTGCCTTTAGAAGGGTCCTGGGTGACTCTAGAATGTTCTGCTGGCTTTCACAAGGGTCCTGGGGTCCTCTAGAAGGGTCTGGGGTCTTTTAGAAGGGTCCTGGGTGGCTCTAGAAGGGTCTGGGGGCTTTTAGAAGGGTCCTGGGTTCCTCTAGAATGTTCTGGGGGCTTTTAGAAGGGTCCTAGGGGCCTCTAGAAGGGTCTGGGGTCTTTTAGATGGGTCCTAGGGGGGTCTAGAAGGGTCTGGGGGCTTTTAGAATGATCCTGGGGGGCTCTAGAAGGGTCTGGGGGCTTTTAGAATGATCCGGGGACGGTCTAGAAAGGTCTGGGTGCTTTTTGAAGGATCCTAGGGTGCTCTAGAAGGGTCTGGGGGCTTTTAGAAGGATCCGGGGAGGGTCGAGAAGGGTCTGGGGGCTTTTAGAAGGGTCCAGGGGTTCTCTAGAAGGGTCTGTTTGCTTTTAGAAGGGTACTGGGAGGCTCTAGAAGGGTCGGGGTGCTTTTATAAGGGTCCGGGGAGCCTCTAGAAAGGTCTGGGGGCTTTTAGAAGGGTCCTGGGGGGCTCTAGAATGGTCTGGGGGCTTTTAGAATTATCCGGGGACGGTCTAGAAAGGTCTGGGTGCTTTTTGAAGGATCCTAGGGGGCTCTAGAAGGGTCTGGGGGCTTTTAGAAGGATCCGGGGAGGGTCTAGAAGGGTCTGGGGGCTTCTAGAAGGGTCCTGGGGGGCTCTAGAATGGTCGGGGTGCTTTTATAAGGGTCCGGGGAGCCTCTAGAAGGGTCTGGGTGCTTTTAGAAAGGTCCTGGGGGGCTCTAGAAGGGTCTAGAGGCTTTTAGACGGGTCCTGGAGGGCTCTAGAAGGTTCTGGGGGCTTTCAGAAGGGTCCTGGGTGGCTCTAGAAGGGTCTGGGGGCATTTAGAAGGGTCCGGGGGGGGTCTAGAAGGGTCTGGGGGCTTTTAGAAGGGTCCTGGGTTCCTCTAGAAGGGTCTGGGAGCTTTTAGAAGGGTCCTGGGGGGCTCTAGAAGGGTCTGGGGTCTTGTAGAAGGGTCCTGGGTGCCGCTAGAAGGGTCTGGGGGCTTTTAGAAGGGTCCTGGGGGGCTCAAGAAGGGTCTGGGGGCTTTTAGAAGGGTCCTGGGGTGCTCTAGAAGGGTCTGGGTGCTTTTAGAAGGGTCCTGGGGGGCTCTAGAAGGGTCTGGGGTCTTTTAGAAGGGTCCTGGGGCCTCTAGAAAGGTCTGGGGGCTTTTAGAAAGGTCCTGGGAGGATCTAGAAGGGTCTGGGTGCTTTTAGAAGGGTCCTGGAGGGCTCTAGAAGGTTCTGGGGGCTTTCAGAAGGGTCCTGGAGGTCTCTAGAAGGGTCTGGGCGCATTTAGAAGGGTCCTGGGGGGCTCTAGAATGGTCTGGGTGCCTTTAGAAGGGTCCTGGGTGACTCTAGAATGTTCTGCTGGCTGTCAGAAGGGTCCTGGGGTCCTCTAGAAGGGTCTGGGGTCTTTTAGAAGGGTCCGGGGGTCTCTTGAAGGGTCTGGGGGCTTTTAGAAGGGTCCTGGGGTGCTCTAGAAGGGTCTGGGGACTTTTAGAAGGGTCCTGGGTGGCTCTAGAAGAGTCTGGTTGCTTTTAGAAGGGTCCGGGGGGGCTCTAGAAAGGTCTGGGGAATTTTAGAAGGGTCCTCGGATTCTCTAGAAGGGTATGGGGGCTTTTAGAAGGGTCCTGGAGGGCTCTAGAAGGGTCTGGGGGCTTTCAGAAGGGTCCTGGGGGTCTCTAGAAGGGTCTGGGTGCCTTTAGAAGGGTCCTGGGTGACTCTAGAATGTTCTGGGGGCTTTCAGAAGGGTCCTGGGGTCCTCTAGAAGGGTCTGGGGTCTTTTAGAAGGGTCCGGGGGTCTCTTGAAGGGTCTGGGGGCTTTTAGAAGGGTCCTGGGGTGCTCTAGAAGGGTCTGGGGACTTTTAGAAGGGTCCTGGGGTGCTCTAGAAGGGACGGGGTTCCTTAAGAGGGTCCCTGGGTGCCTCTTGAATGGTCTGGGTGCATTTAGAAGGGTCCTGGGGGGCTCTAGAAGGGTCTAGGGGCATTTAGAAGGGTACTGGAGGCTCTAGAAGTGTGTGGGGGCTTTTAGAATAATCCGGGGAGGGTCTAGAAGGGTCTGGGTTCTTTTAGAATAGTCCTGGGAGGTTTTAGAAGGGTCTGGGGTCTTTTAGAATGATCAGGGGAGGGTATAGAAGGGTCTGGGCGCTTTTAGACGGGTCCTGGGGGGCTCTACAAGGGTCTGGAGGCTTTTAGAGGGGTTCTGGGGGGACCTAGAAGGGTCTGGGTTCATTTAGAAGGATCCGGGGAGGGTCTAGAAAGGTCGGGGGGCTATTAGAAGGGTCCTGGGAGGCTCTAGAAGAATCTGGGGGCTTTTAGAATGATCCGCGGAGGGTCTAGAAGGGTCTGGGGGCCTTTAGAAGGGTCCTGGGGGGGTTCTAGAATGGTCTGGGGTCTTTTAGAAGGGTCCTGGGGGCCTCTAGAAGGGTCTGGGGGCTTTTAGAATGAACGGGGAGGGTCTAGAAAGGTCTGGGGGCCTTTAGAATGGTCCTGGAGTGCTCTAGAAGGGTCTGGGGGCTTTTAGAAGGGTCCTAGGGGCCTCTAGAAGGGTCTGGGGGCTTTTAGAAGGCTCCTGGGATGCTCTTGAAGGGTCTGGGTGCTTTTAGAAGGGTCCTCGGATGCTCTAGAATGTTCTGGGGGCTTTTAGAAGGGACCTGGGGGGCTCTAGAATGTTCTGGGGGCTTTCAGAAGGGTCCTGGGGGTCTCTAGAAGGGTCTTGGGGCTTTTAGAAGGGTCCTGGGGGGCTCTAGAAGGGTCTGGGGGCTTTTAGAATGGTCCTGGGGGATCTCTAGAAGGGTCTGGGTGCTTTTAGAAGGGTCCTCGGATGCTCTAGAAGGGTCTGGGGAATTTTAGAAGGGTCCTCGGATTCTCTAGAAGGGTCTGGGGGCTTTTAGAAGGGTCCGAGAGGGCTCTAGAAGGTTCTGGGGGCTTTCAGAAGGGTCCTGGTGTACTCTAGAAGGGTCTGGGTGCCTTTAGAAGGGTCCTGGGTGACTCTAGAATGTTCTGCTGGCTTTCACAAGGGTCCTGGGGTCCTCTAGAAGGGTCTGGGGTCTTTTAGAAGGGTCCTGGGTGGCTCTAGAAGGGTCTGGGGGCTTTTAGAAGGGTCCTGGGTTCCTCTAGAATGTTCTGGGGGCTTTTAGAAGGGTCCTAGGGGCCTCTAGAAGGGTCTGGGGTCTTTTAGATGGGTCCTAGGGGGGTCTAGAAGGGTCTGGGGGCTTTTAGAATGATCCTGGGGGGCTCTAGAAGGGTCTGGGGGCTTTTAGAATGATCCGGGGACGGTCTAGAAAGGTCTGGGTGCTTTTTGAAGGATCCTAGGGTGCTCTAGAAGGGTCTGGGGGCTTTTAGAAGGATCCGGGGAGGGTCGAGAAGGGTCTGGGGGCTTTTAGAAGGGTCCAGGGGTTCTCTAGAAGGGTCTGTTTGCTTTTAGAAGGGTACTGGGAGGCTCTAGAAGGGTCGGGGTGCTTTTATAAGGGTCCGGGGAGCCTCTAGAAGGGTCTGGGTGATTTTAGAAAGGTCCTGGGGGGCTCTAGAAGGGTCTAGAGGCTTTTAGACGGGTCCTGGGGGCGTCTAGAAGGGTCTGGGTGCTTTTAGAAGGGTCCTGGGTGGCTCTAGAAGGGTCTGGGGGATTGTAGAAGGGTCCTGGGGGGCTCTAGAAGGGTCTGGGGGCTTTTAGAAGGGTCCTGGGTGGCTCTAGAAGGGTCTGGGGGCTTTTAGAAGGGTCCTGGGGGCCTCTAGAAGGGTCTGGGAGCTTTTAGAAGGGTCCTGGGGGGCTCAAGAAGGGTCTGGGGGCTTTTAGAAGGGTCCTGGGTTGCTCTAGAAGGGTCTGGGGAATTTTAGAAGGGTCCTCGGATTTTCTAGAAGGGTCTGGGGGCTTTTAGAAGGGTCCTGGAGGGCTCTAGAAGGTTCTGGGGGCTTTCAGAATGGTCCTGTAGGTCTCTAGAAGGGTCTGGGGGCTTTTAGAAGGGTCCTGGGGGGCTCTAGAAGGGTCTGGGGGCCTTTAGAAGGGTCCTGGGTGGGTCTAGAAGGGTCTGGGGGCTTTTAGAAGGATCCTGGGGGCCTCTAGAAGGGTCTGGGGGCTTTTAGAATGATCCGGGGAGGGTCTAGAAAGGTCTGGGGGCCTTTAGAATGGTCCTGGGGGGCTCTAGAAGGGTCTGGGTGCTTTTAGAAGGGTCCTGGGAGGCTCTAGAAGGGTCTGGGGCCTTTTAGAAGAGTCCTGTGTGGCTCTAGAGGGTTCTGGGGGCTTTTAGAAGGGTCCTAGGGGCCTCTAGAAGGGTCTGGGGGCTTTTAGAAGGGTCCTGGGATGCTCTAGAAGGGGCTGGGTGCTTTTAGAAGGGTCCTCGGATGCTCTAGAAGGTTCTGGGGTCTTTTAGAAGGGTCCTGGGGGTCTAGAATGTTCTGGGGGCTTTCAGAAGGGTCCTGGGGGTCTCTAGAAGGGTCTGGCGGCTTTTAGAAGGGTCCTGGGGGGCTCTAGAATGGTCTGGGGGTTTTTAGAATGGTCCTGGGTGGCTCTAGAGGGTTCTGGGGGCTTTTAGAATGTCCTAGGGGCCTCTAGAAGGGTCTGGGTGCTTTTAGAAGAGACCTGGGTGGCTCTAGAGGGTTCTGGGGGCTTTTAGAAGGGTCCTAGGGGCCTCTAGAAGGGTCTGGGGTCTTTTAGAAGGGTCCTGGGATGCTCTAGAAGGGTCTGGGTGCTTTTAGAAGGGTCCTCGGATTCTCTAGAAGGGTCTGGGGGCTTTTAGAAGGGTCCTGGGGGGCTCTAGAATGTTCTGGGGGCTTTCAGAAGGGTCCTGGGGGTCTCTAGAAGGGTCTGGGGGCTTCTAGAAGGGTCCTGGGGGGCTCTAGAAGGGTCTGGGTGCCTTTAGAAGGGTCCTGGGTGACTCTAGAATGTTCTGCTGGCTTTCAGAAGGGTCCTGGGATCCTCTAGATGGGTCTGCGGGCTTTTAGAAGGGTCCTGGGTGGCTCTAGAAGGGTCTGGGGGCTTTTAGAAAGGTCCTGGGGTGCTCTGAATAGTCTGGGTGCTTTTAGAAGGGTCCTGTAGGGCTCTAGAAGGTTCTGGGGGCTTTTAGAAGGGTCCTTGGAGGATCTAGAAGGGTATGGGGGCTTTTAGAAGGATCCGTGGAGGGTCTAGAAGGGTCTCGGGACTTTTAGAAGGGTCCTGGGGGCCTCTAGAAGCGTCTGGGGGCTTTTAGAATGGTCCTGGGGGCTCTAGACGGGTCTGGGGGCTTTTAGATGTGTCCTGGGGGCTCTAGAATGGTCTGGGGGCTTTTAGATTGGTCCTGGGTGTCTCTAGAAGGGTCTGGAGGCTTTTAGAAGGGTCCTGGGGGGCTCTAGAAGGGTCTGGGGTCTTTTAGAATGATCAGGGGAGGGTCTAGAAGGGTCTGGGTGCTTTTAGAAGGGTCCTGGGGGGCTCTACAAGGGTCTGGAGGCTTTTAGAGGGGTTCTAGGGGGCACTAGAAGGGTCTGGGTTCATTTAGAAGGATCCGGGGAGGGTCTAGAAAGGTCGTGGGGCTATTAGAAGGGTCCTGGGAGGCTCTAGAAGAATCTGGGTGCTTTTAGAATGATCCGGGGAGGGTCTAGAAGGGTCTGGGGGCGTTTAGAAGGGTCCTGGGGGGATTTAGAATGTTCTGGGGGCATTCAGAAGGGTCCTGGGGGTCTCTAGAAGGGTCTGGGGGCTTTTAGAAGGGTCCTTGGGGGTCTAGAATGGTCGGGGGGTTTTAGAATGGTCCTGGGTAGCTCTAGAAGGGTCTGGGGGCTTTTAGAAGGGTCCTGGGGGCTCTAGAAGGGTCTGGGTGCCTTTAGAAGGGTCCTGGGTGACTCTAGAATGTTCTGCTGGCTTTCAGAACGGTCCTGGGATCCTCTAGAAGGGTCTGGGGGCTTTTAGAAGGGTCCTGGAGGGCTCTAGAAGGGTCTGGGGGCTTTTAGAAAGGTCCTGGGGTGCTCTGAATGGTCTGGGGGCTTTTAGAAGGGTCCTGGGGGGCTCTAGAATGTTCTGGGGGCTTTTAGAAGGGTCCTGGGAGGATCTAGAAGGGTATGGGGGCTTTTAGAAGGATCCGTGGAGGGTCTAGAAGGGTCTGGGGGCTTTTAGAAGGGTCCTGGTTGGCCCTAGAAGGGTCTCGGGACTTTTAGAAGGGTCCTGGGGGCCTCTAGAAGCGTCTGGGGGCTTTTAGAATGGTCCTGGGGGGCTCTAGACGGGTCTGGGGGCTTTTAGATGTGTCCTGGAGGGCTCTAGAATGGTCTGGGGGCTTTTAGATTGGTCCTGGGTGTCTCTAGAAGGGTCTGGGGGCTTTTAGAATGATCCGGGGACGGTCTAGAAGGGTCTTTATGCTTTTTGAAGGATCCTAGGGGGCTCTAGAAGGGTCTGGGGTCTTTTAGAAGGGTCCTGGGGGGCTCTAGAAGGGTCTGGGGGCATTTAGAATGGTCCTGGGAGGCTCTAGAAGGGTCTGGGTGCTTTTAGAAGGGTCCTGGGGGGCTCTAGAAGGGTCTAGAGGCTTTTAGAAGGGTCCTGGGTGCCTCTAGAAGGGTCTGGGGGCGTTCAGAAGGGTCCTGGGAGGCTCTGGAAGGGTCTGGGTGCTTTTATAAGGGTCCTGGGGGCCTCTCGAAGTGTCTGGGGGTTTTTACAAGGGTCCGGGGGGGCTCTAGAAGGGTCTGGGGACTTTTAGAATGGTCCTGGTGGCCTCTAGACAAGTCTGGGGGCTATTAGAAGGGTCCTGGGGGGCTCTAGAAGGGTCTGGGGGCTTGTAGAAGGGTCCTGGGTGGGGCTAGAAGGGTCTGGGTTCTTTTAGAAGGGTCCTGGGTGGCTCTAGGAGGTTCTGGGGGCTTTCAGAATGGTCCTGGGGGTCTCTAGAAGGGTCTGGGGGCTTTTATAGGGTCCTCGGGGTCTGTAGAAGTGTCTGGGTGCTTTTAGAATGGTCCTGTGGGGCTCTAGAAGGTTCTGGGGGCTTTCAGAAGGGTCCTGGGGGCCTCTAGAAGGGTCTAGGGTCTTTTAGAAGGGTCCGGGGGGGCTCTAGAAGGGTCTGGGGGCTTTTAGAAGGGTCCTGGGATGCTCTAGAATGGTCTGGGGTCTTTTAGAATGGTCCTGGGGGGCTCTAGAAGGGACGGGGTGGCTTAAGAGGGGCCCTGGGTCCTCTAGAAGGGTCTGGGGGCTTTTAGAAGGGTCCTGGGGGGCTCTAGAAGGGTCTGGGGGCTTTTAGAAGGGTCCTGGGTTCCTCTAGAAGGGTCTCGGGGCTTTTAGAAGGATCCGGGGAGGGTCTAGAAGGGTCTGGGGTCTTTTAGAAGGGTCTTGGGAGGCTCTAGAAGGGTCTGGGGCCTTTTCAAAGGAACCTGAACGTCTCCAGAAGGGTCTGGGTGCTTTTGGAAGGGTCCTTGGGGGCTCTAGAATGGTCTGGGTCCTTTGTACTTAGCTGGCAGGGGAGACACCCTGATCAAGCAGGTGCTTTTCCCAGGCCAGGCTCATCCTTTGCACTCCGGTGTGCTGACCCCTGCGAATTCCCCAAATGTGCAAAATTAAAATTTTTGCTCTAGAAGCACCCAGACCCTTCTAGAGCCCCCCAGGAACCTTCCAAAAGCACCCAGACACGTCTAGAGCCCCCAGGAACATTCTAAAATCCCCCAGACACTTTTAGAGCCACCAGTGTGCTTCTCAAAGCCCCCGGACTTTCTAGAGCCCCCCAAAACCTTATAAAGGCCCCCAAAAAACCCTTCCGGAGCCCCTTAGGAACCTTTTTAGAGACCCTAGACCCTCCTAGATCCTTCAAGGACTCTTCTAAAAGCCCCCAGATACTTCTAGGGGTTAGAGGCAGGGTTAGGGTTAGGGTTAGGGTTAGGGTTAGGGTTAGGGTTAGGGTTAGGGTTAGGGTTAGGGTTAGGGTTAGGGTTAGGGTTAGCGTTAGAGTTAGGGTTAGGGTTAGGGTTAGGAACCTTTTTTAGCCCTACAGGACCCATCTAAAAGCACTCAGACCATTCAACATCCCCTCAGGACCCTCCTAACTGTCCCTAGATCCTTCTAGAGCCCACCAGGACCCTTCTATAAGACCCAGACCCATCTAGAGCCCCCCAAGACCATTCTAAAAGCCCCCAGACCCTTCTAGAGCCCCCCAGGACCCTTCTAATAGCCCCCAGAGCCTTCTAGATGCCCCCAGGACGCTTCTAAAAGCCCTAACACCCTTCTAGAGCCCCCCAGGACCCTTCTAAAAGCCTCCAGACACTTCTAGAGCTCCCCAGGACCCTTCTAAAATCCCCCAGACCCTTCTAGAGGCCCCCAGGGCCCCTCTAAAGGTCCCCAGACCTTTTTAGAGCCCCCCAGGACCCATCTAAAAGCACCCAGACCCTTCTACATCCCCACAGAACCCTTCTAAAAGCCCCCAGACCCTTCTAGAGCCCCGCAGGACCCTTCTAAAAGCACCCAGACCCCCTTCTAGAGCCTCCCCGGATCCTTCTAAAATCCTCCAGACATTTCTAGCGCCCCCCAGGACCCTTCTAAAAGCCAACAGACCCATCTAGAGCTCCCCAGGACCCTTTCTAAAAGCCCTCAGACCCTTCTAGAGCCCCCCAGGACCCTTCTAAAAGCACCCAGACCCTTCTAGAGCCCCACAGGACCCTTCTAAAAGCCACCAGACCCTTCTAGACCCTCCCCGAATCCTTCTAAAAGCACTCAGACCCTTCTAGAGACACGTAGGACCCTTCTAAAAGCCCCCAGACCCTTCTAGACCCTCCCCGGATCCTTCTAATAGCCCCCAGACCGTTCTAGAGCCCCCCAGGACCCTTCTAAAAGCCCCCAGACCCTTCAAGAGCCTCCGAGGACCCTTCTGAAAGCCCACGGACCCTTCTAGAGCCCCCCAGGACCCATCTAAAATCCCCCAGACCCTTCTACAGACCCACAGGACCATTCTAAAAGCCCCCAGACCCTTCTAGAGCCACCCAGGACCCTTCTAAAAGAACCCAGACCCATCTAGAGGCCCCCAGGAAGCTTCTGAAAGCACCCAGACCCTTCTAGAGCCCCGCAGGACCCTTCTAAAAGCAGCCAGACCTTTCTAGAGGCCCCCTGGACCCTTCAAAAAGCCGCCAGACCCTTCTAGAGCCTACCAAGACCATTCTAAAAGCACCCAGACACTTCTAGAGCCTTCCAGGACCCTTCTAAAAGCACCCAGACCCTTCTAGAGCCCCCCAGGACCTTTCTAAATGCCCCCAGACCCTTCTAGAGCCCCACAGGACCCTTCTAAAAGCCCCCAGACACTTCTAGAGACCCTACAGGACCCTTCTAAAAGCCCTCAGACCCTTCTAGAGTCTCCCAGGACCCTTCTAAAAGCCCCCAGACCCTTCTAGAGCACCCCAGGACCCTTCTAAAAGCACCCAGACCCTTCTAGAGCCCCCTAGGACCCTTCTGAAAGACGCCCAGAGCCTTCTAGAGTCCTCCAGGACCCTTCTAAAAGCCCCCAGACCCTTCTAGAGACCCGCAGGACCCTTCTAAAAGCCCCCAGACCCTTCTAGATTCCCCCAGGACCCTTCTAAAAGCCCCCAGACCCTTCTAGAGCTCCCCAGGACCCTTCTAAAATCCCCCAGACCATTCTAGAGGTCCCCAGGGCTCCTCTAATGGTCCCCAGACCCATCTAGAGCCCCCAAGGACCCTTCTAAAAGCCCCCAGAGCCTTCTAGACCCTCCCCGGATCCTTCTAATAACACCCAGATCCTTCTAGAGCACCCCAGGACCCTTCTACAAGCCCCCAGACCCTTCTAGAGCCTCTACGGACCCTTCTAAAAGCCCCCGGACCCTTCTAGAGCCCCCCAGGACCCATCTAAAAGCCCCAGACCCTTCTACAGCCCCACAGGACCCTTCTGAAAGCACCCAGACCCTTCTAGAGCCCCCCAGGACCCTTCTAAAAGAACCCAGACCCTTCTACACCCTCCCCGGATCATTCTAAAAGCACCCAGACCCTTCTACAGCCTCCCAGGACCCTTCTAAAATACTTCAGACCCTTCTAGAAGCCCCCAGGTCCCTTCTGAAAGCCCCCAGAGCCTTCTAGATGCCCCCAGGACCCTTCTAAAAGCAACCACACCCTTCTAGATCCACCCAGGACGCTTCTAAAAGACCCCAGACCATTCTAGAGCCACCCAGAACCCTTCTAAAAGCCCCCAGACCCTTCTAGAGGCCCCCAAGATCCTTCTAAAAGCCCCCAGACCCTTCTAGAGACACCCGGGACCCTTCTAAATGCCCCCAGACCATTCTAGAGCCACCCAGGACATTTCTTAAAGCACCCAGACCCTTCTAGAGCCCACCAGGACCCTTCTAAAAGCAACCAGACCATTCTAGAGCCACCCAGGGCCCTTCTAAAATCACCCAGACACTTCAAGAGCCTCCCAGGACCCTTCTAAAAATCCTCAGACCCATCTAGAGGCCCCCAGGACCCTTCTAAAAGTCCCCAGAGCCATCTAGATGCCCCCAGGACCCTTCTAAAAGCACTCACACTCTTCTAAAGCCACCCAGGACCCTTCTAAAAGCCCCCAGAGCATTCTAGAGCCCCGCAGGACCATTCTAAAAGCCCCCAGACCCTTCTAAAGACCCCCAGGACCCTTCTAAAAGCACCCAGACCCTTCTAGAGCCACCCAGGACCCTTCTAAAAGCACCCAGACGCTTCTAGATCACCACAGGACCCTTCTAAAAGCCCCCAGACCCTTCTAGACCCTCCCCGAATCCTTCTAAAAGCACCCAGACCCTTCTAGAACCCCACAGGACCCTTCTAATATCACGCAGACCCTTCTAGATACCCGCAGGACCCTTCTAAAAGCCCCCAGACCCTTCTAGATTCTCCCAGGACCCTTCTAAAAGCCTCCAGACACTTCTAGAGATCCCCAGGACCCTTCTAAAATCCCCCAAACCCTTCTAGAGGCCACCAGGGCTTCTCTAATGGTCCCCAGACCCTTCTAGAGCCCCCAAGGACCCTTCTAAAAGGCCCCAGAGCCTTCTAGACCCTCCCCGGACCCTTATAAAAGCACCCAGACGCTTCCAGGGCCTCCCAGGACCCTTCTAAAAGCACCCAGACTTTCTAGAGGCACCCTGGACCCTTCAAAAAGCCCCCAGACCCTTCTAGAGCCTCCCAGGACCATTCTAAAAGCACCCAGAGCCTTCTAGAGCCTCCCAGGACCCTTCTAAAAGCACCCAGACCCTTCTAGAGCCCCCCAGGACCTTTCTAAATGCCCCCAGACCCTTCTAGAGCCCCACAGGACCCTTCTAAAAGCACCCAGACCCTTCTATAGACCCTACAGGACCCTTCTAGATGCCCTCAGACCTTTCCAGAGTCTCCCAGAACCCTTCTAAAAGCCCCCAGACCCTTCTAGAGCACCCCAGGACACTTCTAAAAGCACCCAGACCCTTCTAGAGCCACCTATGACCCTTCTCAAAGACCCCAGACCCTTCTAGATTCCTCCAGGACCCTTCTAAAAGCACCCAGACCCTTCTAGATTCCCCCAGGACCCTTCTAAAAGACCCAGACCCTTCTAGAGCTCCCCAGGACCCTTCTAAAATCCCCCAGATCCTTCTAGAGGCCGCCAGGGCTCCACTAATGGTCCCCAGACCCTTCTAGAGCCCCCAAGGACCCTTCTAAAAGCCCCCAGACCCTTCTAGATCCCCCCAGGACCCTTCTAAAAGGCCCCAGACCCTTCTAGAGGCCGCCAGGGCTCCACTAATGGTCCCCAGACCCTTCTAGAGCCCCCAAGGACCCTTCTAAAAGCACCCAGACCCTTCTAGATCCCCCCAGGACCCTTCTAAAAGGCCCCAGACCCTTCTAGAGCCTCCACGGACACTTCTAAAAGCAACGAGACCCTTCTAGAGCCTCAAAGGACCCTTTCAAAATCCCTCAGACACTTCTAGAGGCCCCCAGGACCCTTCTAAAATCCCCCAGAGCCTTCAAGATGCCCCCAGGACCCTTCTAAAAGACCTCACACCCTTCTAGAGCCCCCCAGTAACCTTCTAAATGCCCCCAGACCCTTCTAGAGTCCCGCAGGACCCTTCTAATAGCACTCAGACCCTTCTAGAGTCTCCCAGTACCCTTCTAAAAGCACCCAGACCCTTCTAGAGCTCCCCAGGACCATTCTAAACTCCCCCAGACCCTTCTACAGCCCCCCAGGACACTTCTAAATGCCCCCAGACGCATCTAGAGCACCCCAGGACTCTTCTAAAAGACTCCAGACCCTTCTAGATGTAACCAGTACCCTTCTGAATGCCCCCAGACCCTTCTAGAGCCCTCCAGGACTCTTCTAAAACCCCCAGACCCTTCTAGAGGCCCCCAGGACCCTTCTGAAAGCGCCCAGACCCTTCTAGAGCACCCCAGGACCCTTCTAAATGCACCCAGACACTTCTAGCGCCACCCGGGACCCTTCTAAAAGCACCCAGACCCTTCTAGCGCTCCCCAGGACCCTTCTAAAAGTCCCCAGAACCTTCTAGAGCCCCCAGGACCCTTCTAAAAGCCAACAGACCCTTCTAGAGCCCCACAGGACCCTTCTAACAGCCCCCAGACCATTCTAGACCCACCCCGAATCCTTCTAAAAGCCCTCACACCCTTCTAGAGCCCCCCAGGGCCCTTCTAAAAGCACCCAGACCCTTCTAGAGCCCCCCAGGACCCTTCTAAAATCCCCCAGACCCTTCTAGAGACCCGCAGTACCCTTCTAAATGCCCCCAGACACTTCTAGAGTCTCCCAGAACCGTTCTAAAAGCCCCCAGACCCTTCTAGACCCCCCAGGACCCTTCTAAAAGTACCCAGACCATTCTAGAGCCCCCTAGGACTCTTCTAAAAGCCCCCAGACCCTTCTAGAGAATCCCAGGTCCCCTCTAAAAGCACCCAGACCCTCCTAGAGCCTACCAGGACCCTTCTAAAATCCCCCAGACTCTTCTAGAGCCCCCCAGGACCCTTCTAAAAGACCCCAGACCCTTCTAGACCCTAATCGGATCCATCTAAAAGCACCCAGACCCTTCTAGAGCCTCCCAGGACCCTTCTAAAATCCCTCAGACCTTTCTAGAGCCCCCCAGGACCCTTATAAAAGCCCCCAGAGCCTTCTAGATGCCCACAGGACCCTTCTAAAAGCCCCCACACACTTCTAGAGCCCCCCAGGACCCTTCTAAAAGCATCCAGACCATTCTAGAACCTCCCAGGACCCTTCTAAAAGCACCCAGACGCTTCTAGAGCCCCACAGGACCCTTCTAAAAGCCACCTGACCCTTCTAGACCCTCCCCGAATCCTTCTTAAAGCACCCAGACCCTTCTAGAGCACCCCAAAACACTTCTAATATCCCGCAGACTCTTCTAGAGGCCCCCAGGACCCTTCTAAAAGCCCCCAGAGCATTCTAGATGACCCAGGGCCCTTCTACAAGACTTAACACCTTTCTAGAGCCCCCCAGGACCCTTCTAAGAGCCCCCAGACCCTTCTAGATCCCCTCAGGACCCTTCTAAAAGCTCCCAGACCCTTCTAGAGCCCCCCAGGACCCTTCTAAAAGCATCCAGACCCTTCTAGAGACCCGCAGGACCCTTCTAAAAGCCCCCAGACATTTCTAGAGGATACCAGGACCCTTCTAAAAGACCCCAGACCTTTCTAGAGCTCCCCAGGACCCTTCTAAAATCCCTCATACCATTCTAGAGTCCCTCAGGGCTCCTCTAATGGTCCCCAGACGCTTCTAGAGCAACCAAGGACCCTTCTAAAAGCCGCCAGACCCTCCTAGAGCCTCCCGGGATCCTTCTAAAATCTTCCAGACATTTGTAGAGCCCGCCAGGACCCTTCTAAAAGCTCTCAGACCTTTCTAGACCATCCCCGGATCCTTCTAAAATCCTCCAGACGTTATCAGAGCCCCCCAGGACCCTTCTATAAGCCCTCAGACCCTTCTAGACCATCCCCGGATCCTTCTAAAAGCTCCCAGACCCATCTAGAGCACCCCAGGACTCTTCTAAAAGCATCCAGACCCTTCTAGAGGCACCCAGGACCCTTCTGAATGCCCCCAGACCTTTCTAGATCACCCAGGACCCATCTAAAAGCCTCAAGACCCTTCTAGAGGCCCCCAGGACCCTTCTGAAAGGAACCAAACCCTTCTAGAGCTCCCCAGGACCCTTCTAAATGCACCCAGACACTTCTAGCGCCTCCCAGGACCCTTCTAAAAGACCCCAGACCCTTCTAGAGCTCCCCAGGACCCTTCTAAAAGACCCCAGACACTTCTAGATCCCCCCAGGACCCTTCTAAAAGCACCCAGACCCTTCTAGAGCCACACAGGACCCTTCTAAAAGCCACCAGACCCTTCTAGACCCTCCCCGTTCATTCTAAAAGCACCCAGACCCTTCTAGAGCCTCCCAGGTCCCTTCTAAAATCCTCAGACATCTCTAGAGGCCCCGAGGATCCTTCTAAAAGCCCCCAGAGCCTTCTAGATGCCCCCAGGACCCTTCTAAAAGCCCTCACACCCTTCTAGAGCACCCCAGGACCCTTCTAAAAGGCCCCAGACGCTTATAGAGCCGCCCAGGATTCTTCTAAAAGCCCCCAGACCCTTCTAGAAACCCGCAGGACCCTTCTAAATGCCCCCAAGACCCTTCTATATTCCCCCAGGACCCTTCTAAAAGAACCCAGACCCTTCTAGAGCTGCCCAGGACCCTTCTAAACTCCCCCAGACCCTTCTAGAGGCACCCAGGGCTCCTCTAATGGTCCCCAGACCATTCTAGAGCCCCCAAGGACCCTTCTAAAAGCCTCCAGACCCTTCTAGAGTCACGCAGGACCCGTCTAAAAGACCCCAGACCATTCTAGAGCCTCCCAGGACCTTTCTAAAAGCCCCCAGACAATACTAGAGCTCCCCAGGACCCTTCTAAATTCTCCCAGACCCTTCTAGAGGACCCCAGTGCCCCTCTAATGGTCCCCAGACACTTCTATAGCCCCCAAGGACCCTTCTAAAAGACCCCAGACCATTCTAGACCATCCCAGGATCGTTCTAATAGACCCCAGACCCTTCTAGAGCACCCCAGGACCCTTCTAAAAGCCCTCAGACCCTTCTAGAGCCTCCACGGACCCTTCTGAAAGCCCCCGGACCCTTCCAGAGCACCCCAGGACCCATCTAAAACCCCTAGACCCTTCTACAGCCCCACAGGACCATTCTAAAAGCCCCCAGACCCTTCTAGATCCACCCAGGACCCTTCTAAAAGCCCCCAGACACTTCCATAGCCCCACAGGACCATTCTAAAAACCCCAGACCCTTCTAGAGCCACCCAGGACCCTTCTAAAAGCACCTAGACCCTTCTAGAGCCTCCCAGGACCATTCTAAAAGCACCCAGACCCTTCTAGAGCCTCCCAGGACCCTTCTAAAAGCACCCAGACACTTCTAGAGCCCCCCAGGACCATTCTATAAGCCCCCAGACCCTTCTAGAGCCTCGCAGGACCCTTCTAAAAGCCCCAGACCCTTCTAGAGACCCTACAGGACCCTTCTAAAAGCCCTCAGACCCTTCTAGCGTCTCCCAGGACCCTTCTAAAAGCTCCCAGACCCTTCTAGAGCACTCCAGGACCATTCTAAAAACACCCAGACCCTTCTAGAGCCCAATAGGACCCTTCTCAAAGACCCCAGAGCCTTCTAGAGTCCTCCAGGGCCCTTCTAAAAGCCCCCAGACCCTTCTAGAGACACGCAGGACCCTTCTAAAAGCCCCCAGACCCTTCTAGATTCTCCCAGGACCATTGTAAAAGCCCCGAGACCCTTCTAGAGCTCCTCAGGACCCTTCTAAAATCCCCCAGACCCTTCTAGAGCACCCCAGGGCTCCTCTAATGGTCCCCAGACCCTTCTAGATCCACCAAGGACCCTTCTAAAAGCCCCCAGAGCCTTCTAGACCCTCCCCGGATACTTCTAATAGCCCCCAGACCCTTCTAGAGCCCCCCAGGACCCTTCTAAAAGCACCCAGACCCTTCTAGAGCCTCCACGGACCATTCTAAAAGCCCCCGGACCCTTCTAGAGCCCCCCAGGACCCATCTAAAAGACCCCAGACCCTTCTACAGCCCCACAAGACCCTTCTAAAAGCCCGAGACCCTTCTAGAGCCACCCAGTACCCTTCTGAAAGCACCCAGACCCTTCTAGAGGCTCCCAGGACCCTTCTGAAAGCACCCAGACCCTTATAGAGCCCCGCAGGACCCTTCTAAAAGCACCCAGACCCTTCTAGACCATCCCCGGATCCTTCTAAAATCCTCCAGACATTTGTAGAGCCCCCCAGGACCCTTCTAAAAGCACCCAGACCATTCTAGACCATCCCCGGATCCTTCTAAAACCACCCAGACATTTGTAGAGCCCCCCAGGACCCTTCTAAAAGCACCTAGACCCTTCTAGACCATCCCCGGATCCTTCTAAAACCACCCAGACCCATCTGGATCCTCCCAGGACCTTTCTAAAAGCCCCCAGACCCTTCTAGATGAACCCAGGACCCTTCTAAAAGCACCCAGACCCTTCTAGAGCCCCCCAGGACACTTCTGAAAGCACCCAGACCCTTCTAGAGCCCCCCAGGACCCTTCTAAATGCACCCACACCCATCTAGAGCCCCCCAGGACTCTTCTAATAGACTCCAGACCCTTCTAGAGGCCCGAAGGACCCTTCTGAATGCCCCCAGACCCTTCTAGAGCCCCCTAGGACCCTTCTATAAAGCCTCCAGACCCTTCTAGATGCCCCCAGAACCCTTCTAAAAGCCCCCAGACCCTTCTAGAGACACCCAGGACCCTTCTAAAATCCCCCAGACCCTTCTAGAGGCCTCAGGACCGTTCTAAAAGCACCCAGACCCTTCTAGAGCTCCCCAGGACCCTTCTAAAAGCCCCCAGACCCTTTTAGAGGCACCCAGGACCCTTCTAAAAGCACTCAGACCCTTCTAGAGCCCCACAGGACCCTTCTAAAAGCCACCAGACCCTTCTAGACCCTCACCGAATTCTTCTAAAATCAACCAGACCCTTCTAGAGCCTCCCAGGACCCTTTTAAAATCCCTCAGACCCTTCTAGAGTCTCCCAGGACTCTTCTAAAAGCACCCAGACCCTTCTAGAGCTCCCCAGGACCTATCTAAACTCCCCGAGACCATTCTAGAGCCCCACAGGACCCTTCTAAATGTCCCCAGACCCATCTAGAGCCCCCCAGGACTCTTCTAAAAGCATCCAGACCCTTCTAGAGGACGCCAGGACCCTTCTGAATGCGCCCAGACCCTTCTATAGGCTCCCAGGACCCTTCTGAAAGCACCCAGACCCTTCTAGAGCCCCGACGGTCCCTTCTAAAAGCACCCAGACCCTTCTAGACCATCCCCGGATCCTTCTAAAATCCTCCAGACATTTGTAGAGCCCCCCAGGACCCTTCTAAACGCACCCAGACCCTTCTAGACCATCCCCGGATCCTTCTAAAACCACCCAGACCCATCTGGATCCTCCCAGGACCTTTCTAAAAGCCCCCAGACCCTTCTAGATGAACCCAGGACCCTTCTAAAAGCCCCCAGACCCTTCTAGAGCCCCCCAGGACACTTCTGAAAGCACCCAGACCCTTCTAGAGCCCCCCAGGACCCTTCTAAATGCACCCAGACCCATCTAGAGCCCCCCAGGACTCTTCTAATAGACTCCAGACCCTTCTAGAGGCCCGAAGGACCCTTCTGAATGCCCCCAGACCCTTCTAGAGCCCCCTAGGACCCTTCTATAAAGCCTCCAGACCCTTCTAGATGCCCCCAGAACCCTTCTAAAAGCCCCCAGACCCTTCTAGAGACACCCAGGACCCTTCTAAAATCCCCCAGACCCTTCTAGAGGCCTCAGGACCGTTCTAAAAGCACCCAGACCCTTCTAGAGCTCCCCAGGACCTTTCTAAAAGCCCCCAGACCCTTTTAGAGGCACCCAGGACCCTTCTAAAAGCACTCAGACCCTTCTAGAGCCCCACAGGACCCTTCTAAAAGCCACCAGACCCTTCTAGACCCTCACCGAATTCTTCTAAAATCAACCAGACCCTTCTAGAGCCTCCCAGGACCCTTTTAAAATCCCTCAGACACTTCTAGAGGCCCCCAGGACCCTTCTAAAAGCCATCAGAGTCTTCGAGATGCCCCCAGGACCCTTCTAAAAGACCTCACACCCTTCTAGAGCCACCCAGGACCCTTCTAAAAAAACCCAGACCCTTCTAGAGACCGCAGGACCCTTCTAAAAGCACTCAGACCCTTCTAGAGTCTCCCAGGACTCTTCTAAAAGCATCCAGACCCTTCTAGAGGACGCCAGGACCCTTCTGAATGCGCCCAGACCCTTCTAGAGCCCCCAGAACTCTTCTAAAATCCTCCAGACCCTTCTAGAGTCCCCCGGGACCCTTCTGAAAGCCCCCAGACCCTTCTAGAGCTCCCCAGGACCCTTCTAAATGCACCCAGAAAATTTTAGCGCCACCCAGGACCCTTCTAAAAGCCCCCAGACCCTTCTAGAGCTCCCCAGGACCCTTCTAAAAGCACCCAGACCCTTCTAGAGCCCCCCAGGACCCTTCTAAAAGCACCCAGACCCTTCTAGAGCCCCACAGGACCCTTCTAAATGCCCCCAGACTCTTCTAGACCCTCCCCGAATCCTTCTAAAAGCACCCAGACCATTCCAGAGCCTCCCAGGACCCTTCTAAAATCCCTCAGACACTTCTAGAGGCCCCCAGGACCCTTCTAAAAGATCCCAGAGTCTTCTAGATGCCCCCAAGACCCTTCTAAAAGCCCACACACCCTTCTAGTGCACCCCAGGACCCTTTTAAAAGCCCCCAGACCCTTCTAGAGCCCCCCAGGACCCTTCTAAAAGCCCCCAGACCCTTCTAGAGCCCCCCAGGACCCTTCTAAAAGCCCCCAGACCCTTCTAGAGCCCCCCAGGACCCTTCTAAAAGCCCCCAGACCCTTCTAGAGACCCGCAGGACCCTTCTAAATGCCCCCAGACCCTTCTAGAGTCTCCCAGGACCCTTCTAAACGCCCCCAGACCCTTCTAGAGCTCCTCAGGACCCTTCTAAAATACCCCAGACCCTTCTAGAGTCCCACAGGGCTCCTCTAGTGGTCCCCACACCCTTCTAGAGCCCCCAAGAACCCTTCTAAAAGCCCCCAGACCCTTCTAGAGACACGCAGGACTCTTCTAAAAGCCCCCCAGACCCTTCTAGAGCCTCCCAGGACCTTTCTAAAATCCCCCAGACAATTCTAGACCTCCCGAGGAACCTTCTAAAATCACCCAGACCCTTCTAGAGGCTCCCAGTGGCCCTCTAATGGTCCCCAGACCCTTCTAGAGCCGCCAAGGACCATTCTAAAAGCCCCCAGACCCTTATAGAGCCCCCCCAGGACCCTTCTAAAAGCATCCAGACTATTCTAGAGGACCGCAGGACCCTTCTAAAATCCCCCAGACCCTTCTAGATACTCCCCGTATCCTTCTAAATGCCCCCAGACCCTTCTAGAGGACCCCAGGACCCTTCTAAAAGCCGCCAGTCCCTTCTAGAGCCTCCCCGGATCCTTGTAAAGGCCCATAGACCCTTCTAGATGCCCCCAGGACCATTCTAAAACCCTCCAGACATTTGTAGAGCCCCCCAGGGCCCTTCTAATCGCCCCCAGACCCTTCTAGATCCTCCCCGTATTTTTCTAAATGCCCCCAGACCCTTCTAGAGGACCCCAGGACCCTTCTAAAAGCCGCCAGACCCTTCTAGATCCTCCCCGGATCCTTCTAAAGGCCCATAGACCCTTCTAGATGCCCCCAGGACCATTCTAAAACCCTCCAGACATTTGTAGAGCCCCCCAGGACCCTTCTAAACGCCCCCAGACCCTTCTAGAACCTCCCCGGATCCTTCTAAAAGTACCCAGACCCATCTGGATCCTCCCAGGACCCTTCTAAAAGAACCCAGACCCCTTCTAGAGGCAACAAGAACCCATCTAATAGCCCCCAGACCCTCTAGAGCCCCTCAGGACCCTTCTGAAAGGCCCCAGACCCTTCTAGAGCACCCCAGGACCCTTCTAAATGCCCCCAGACCTTTCTAGAGGCCCCCAGGATCCTTCTAAAATCCCCCAGACCCTTCTAGAGCCCCGCAGGACCCTTCTAAATGCCCCCAGACCCTTCTAGAGCCCCCCAGGACCTTCTAAAAGCCTCAAGACTTTTCTAGAGGCCCGCAGGACCCTTCTGAAAGCCCCCAGACCCTTCTAGAACCGCCCAGGACCCTTCTAAAAGCCACCAGACCCTTCTAGAGCCTCCCCGGATCCTTCTAAAGGCCCATAGACCCTTCTAGATGCCCCCAGGACCATTCTAAAACCCTCCAGACATTTGTAGAGCCCCCCAGGACCCTTCTAAACGCCCCCAGACCCTTCTAGAACCTCCCCGGATCCTTCTAAAATTACCCAGACCCATCTGGATCCTCCCAGGACCCTTCTAAAAGAACCCAGACCCTTCTAGAGGCAACAAGAACCCATCTAATAGCCCCCAGACCCTTCTAGAGCCCCTCAGGACCCTTCTGAAAGGCCCCAGACCCTTCTAGAGCACCCCAGGACCCCTTCTAAATGCCCCCACACCTTTCTAGAGGCCCCCAGGATACTTCTAAAATCCCCCAGACCCTTCTAGAGCCCCGCAGGACCCTTCTAAATGCCCCCAGACCATTCTAGAGCCCCCCCAGGACCTTCTAAAAGCCTCAAGACTTTTCCAGAGGCCCGCAGGACCCTTCTGAAAGCCCCCAGACCCTTCTAGAACCGCCCAGGACCCTTCTAAAAGCCCCCAGACCCTTCTAGATATTCCACGTGTCCTTCTAAAAGCCCGCAGACCCTTCTAGAGCCCCCCAGGACTCTTCTAAAAGCCCCCAGACCCTTCTAGAGAAGCCAGGGCCCCTCTAAAAGCACTCAGACCCCTCTAGAGCTCCCCAGGACCCTTCTAAAACCCCCAGACCCTTCTAGAGGCCCCTAGGGCCCCTCTAATGGTCCCCAGACCCTTCTAGAGCCCCCCAAGGACCCTTCTAAAAGCCCCAAGACCCTTCTAGAGACCGGCAGGACCCTTCTAAAAGACCCCAGACCCTTGTAGACCATCCCTGGATCCTTCTAATAGCCCCCAGACCCTTCTAGAGACAACCAGGACCCTTCTAAAAGACCCCAGACCCTTTTAGACCCTCCCCGGATCCTTCTAAAAGCACCCAGACCCTTCTAGAGCCTCCCAGGACCCTTAAAAAATCCCCCAGACCCTTCTAGAGCCACCAGTACCCTTATAAAAGCCCCCAGA
>JAUNZM010001602.1:0-61091 GCA_033459285.1 Clamator glandarius
TATTCATAAACGACAGAGATGTCACTGATGTCACAATAATCAGAGATGTTACAGATGTCACTGATGTCACAATAGTCACAGACAACATAGATGTCACTGACGTCACAGTAGTCACGGATGTCACAGATTTATCAGATTTTTCTGATGTCAGACTTCACAGATGTCACACTTCACAGACGTCACACACGTCACTGAAGTAAAAACAGTCAAAGAAATTGGAGATTTCACAGATGTCACTAATGTCAGAATAATGTCAAAGATATCATAGATGTCACTGCTGTCAAAATAGTCACTGATGTCACACGCTTCACAGATATCACAGTAGTCACATACATCTCAGATGTCACTGAATTGAAAATAGTAACAAATGTCAAAAATATTACTGGTGTTACAATACTCACAGTCTTCACAGCTCTCACTGATGTCACAATAGTCAGAGACGTCAGAGACGTGACAGATATCAGTGATGTCACAATCATCACAGACATCACAGAGGTTAGATATATCACTGATGTCAAAATAGTAACACATGTCTACAGATTTCACAGAAGTTGCTTATGTCATAGGAGTCACTGGCGATACAGATTTCACAGATGTCATAGGAGTCACAGATGTCAAAGATTTCAAAGATGTTACTGGTGTAACAGTAGTCAATGATAAAATAGATATCACTGGTGTCACAGTAGTCACATGTGAGATAGATGTCACTGAGTTTACAAGAGTGACAGACGTCACAGATGTTACCTATGTTACTGATATACCAAGAGTCACAGATGTCAGAGATGTCACCGATGTAACAAAAGTCAAAGACATCGAGGATGTCACAGAGATCAGAGATGTCACAATAGTCACGGATGTCACAAATGTCACTGATGTCACAATAGCCACAGAAATAAGAGATTTCATAGATGACAGGAATGTCAGAATAGTCAAATATGTCATAGATGTCATGATGTCAAAATAGTTTCTGATGTCACGGATGTCACTGATGTCACAATAGTCAAAGAAATCAAAGATGTCACAGATATCAGTGATGTCACAATAGTAACAGACATCACAGATATCAGTGATGTCACAATAGTCACAGACGTAACAGCTTTCACTAATGTCCCTGACCTTACAACCATCACACATGTGACTGTTACCAGAATAATCAGAGACGTCACAGATATCAGTGATGTCAAAATAATCACAGTAGCCACAGAAGTAACAGATGTCACTGATGTCGCAATAGTCACAGACAACATAAACGTCATTGATGTCAAAGTAGCCACAGATGTCCCAAAAGTCACAGACAGCAGAGATTTCACAGATGTCACACTCTTCATGGATGCCGCAGAGGACAATGATGTCACAATTGTCACAGATGCCACAGTCATCACAAATGTCACTGATGTCACAACAGTCACAGACATCACAGAAGTCACAGATAGCACTGATGTCACAATAGTCATAGAGATCATCAAGATCACAGATATCAGAAATATCACAAAGTCATAGACATTACAGATGTCACTGATGTCACAGAAGTCAAACATGTCACAGACATCATAAAATGTCACTGATGCCACAATGGTCACAGTTGTCACAGATGCACCAATAGTCAACAACATCAAAGATTCCAGTGATGTCACAGAGTACCCTACATCACAAATGTTACAGATATCAGTGTTGTCACAACAGTCACGGACGTCACAGATGTCACGGATGTCACAGATGTCACGGATGTCACAATAGTCACAGACGTCACAGATATCACTGGTATCACAGCAGTCACATGCATGAGAGGTATCACTGATGTCAAAGCAGTAACCAATGTTATATATGTCGCTGATATCAAAATAGGCACAGATTTAACAGATTTCTCAGATGTCACTGGTGTCACAGTAGTCACAGAAAAATAGATGTCACTGATTTCACAATAGTCAGAGATGTCTATAGAATTCATAGGTGTCACTAATGTCACACTAGTCAAAGGAGTGAAATATGTCACTGACATAACAATAATAACTGACGTCACAGATGTCATTGATGTCACAATAGTCACAGACATCAGGGATGTCACAGGCGTCACTCATGTCACAATAGTCAAAGACATCATAGATGTCACTGATGTAACATGTTCGAGATGTCAACGGAGTAACAGATGTCACTGATGGCACAATCCTAACAGATATCACTGATGCCACTGATGGCTCTGATGTCAAAATAATCACAGAGGCCACTGACATCAAAAAAATCTCTGATGTTACAATAGTCACAGACATCACAGGTTTCAATGATGTCAGTGATGTCACAATCATCACAGACCTCACAGAGGTAAGATATATCACTGATGTTACAATAGCAAAAGATGTCACAAATATCACTGATGTGACAATCATCGCAGACATCACGGCTGTCACTGATGTC
Organism: Clamator glandarius; assembly: GCA_033459285.1. Taxonomy (NCBI): domain Eukaryota; kingdom Metazoa; phylum Chordata; class Aves; order Cuculiformes; family Cuculidae; genus Clamator; species Clamator glandarius. The sequence continues at coordinate 2,413 of JAUNZM010001602.1, forward strand.
ACAATAATCAGAGACATCCCGGATGTCACAGATGTCACTGATGTCACAATAGTACACAAATGTCACAAATGTTGCTGATGTAAAAATCGTCACAGACTTCACAGATGTCACTCATGTCAAAATAATAACAGACGTCAAAAATGTCACTGATTTCAGAATAGTAACAGATGTAAAAAGTGTCATTGATGTCACAATATTCACAGACATCACAGCTCTCACTGATGTCAAAATAGTCAGAGATGACAGAGATCAGAAATGTCACTGTTGTCACAATAGTCACAGATGTCACTGATGTCAAAATATTCACAGATTTCACAGATGTCACTGATGTGACAGTAGTAACAGACAACACAAATATAACTGATGTCACAATAGTCACAGATGTCACACATTTCACCGATGTCACTGGTGTCACAATAATCAGAGATGTCTATAAATTTCATAGGTCTCTGATGTTACAGTAGTCACAGGTGTGATAGATGACACTGATTTCTCAGTAATACCTGATGTCACAGATGTCATTGATGTCATAATAGTCAACGACATCACAGATGTCACAGATACCAGTGATGTCACAATAGTCACAGACGTGACAGATGTCACAGATGCCACAATAATCACAGATAACATAGATGTCACTGGTGTTACAATAGTCACCGACAACATAGATGTCACTGATATCACAATAGTCAAGGATGTCACAGATGTCACTGATATCACAATTTTCACAGATGTCCCAGATTCCACACACTTCACACGACGTCAAAGTAGTCACAGATTTCCCAGATATCACTGATGTCACTATCGTCGCAGACTTCACATCTGTCACTAATGCCACAGTAGTCACAGATGCCACAGACATCACAAACGTCATTGACTTCACAATAGAAAGATACATCAATAATGTCACTGATTTTACAATAGTCAAAGACATCAGATATGTCACTGATGTCACGGATGTCCCAAAGGTCACAGACATCGGAGATTTCACAGATGTCACACTCTTCATGGATGCCGCAGATGACGCTGATGTCACAATTGTCACAGATGCCACAGTCATCACAAATGTCACTGATGGCACAATCCTCACAGATGTCACTGATGCCACTGTAGTAACAATAGTTACAAGAGAACACATACCACCAATGTCACAGTGATCACAGGCATGACAGATGTCACTGAAATAACAATAAGAAAAGATGTCACATGTCAATGGTGTCAAAATCCTCACAAATTTCAAAGACATCACTGATGTTACTGATGTCACCATTGTCACAGATATCTCTGATTTCACAAGTCACAGATGTCACAGATTGTCACTGATGTAACAATACTCACAGACATCACTGATGTCATAGATATCACTGATGTAACAATAGTCACAGATGTCACAGATATCACTGAAGTACGAGTTATCACATATCACAGATATCACAGTTATCAGTGATGTCACAATAGTCACCAACGTCATCGATGTCAATGATACCACTGATGTCACAATAGTAACAGATGTCATATATATCACTGATGTGACACTAGTTACAGATGTCACAAATGTCACTGATGTCAAAAGAGTCACAGATGTCACGATAGTCGTAAAAACATAGATGTCACTGACGTCACAATAGTCACAGGTATCAGAGATGACACAGATGGCACTGACGTTACAGTAGTCACAGATGTCACAAATGTAAGAATGATTACACAGATGTCACTGATGTAAGAATAGTCAGAAACTTCAGAGATGTCACAGATGTCATTAGTGTCAAAATAGTCACTGATGTCACAGATTTCACAGATGTCACAATAGTCACAGATGTCTGAGATGTCACTGATGTTGCAATGGTCACAGACATCACAGATGTCACAGATACCAGTGATGTCACAATAGTCATTGACGTCACAGATTTCACTGATGTCACCAAAGTCACAGTAGTATAAATGCCACAAAAGTCACTGATATCACAATATGAACCGACTTCACAAATGTCACTGATGTCAAAATAGTAACAGATGTCAATAATATTATTGATGTCACTCTAGTCACAGATTTAACAGCTGTCACTGATATCACAATAGTCACAGATGTAGCAGATTTCACAGATGTAACAGATGTCACAGTTGTGACAGATGGCACTGATCTAACAATAGTCACAGTGATCAGGGATGACACAGATGTGACTGAAGTTACAATAGTAACAGATGTCACAAATGCCACCAGTGTCACAATAGTAACAGACACCACAAATTTCACTGACGTCACAATAGTAACTGACGTCACAGATGTCACTGATGTCACTGATATCACAATAGTAAAAGAGGCAGAAATGTCACCGATGTCACAATAGAAAGAAACGCCAAAAATGTCACTGATTTCACAATCATTGCAGACTATACAAATGTAACAGATGTCAATGATGTCATAATAGAAAAACACATCACAAATGTCACTGATGTCAAAACAGTAACAAAGTTTAAAATGTCATTGATGTCACAAGTCACAGACTTCATAGCTGTCACTGATGTCACAATAGTCACAGATGATACAGATGTCACTGATGTCACAATAGTCACAGACAACGTAGACACCACTGATTTCATACTATTCACAGATGTCAGATTTCACAAACTTCACATGTGACAGTTGTCACAAATGTCACAGATGTCACTGATGTCACAACAGTCACAGACAGTGTAGGCACCACTGATTTCATACTATTCACAAATGTCAGATTTCACAAACTTCACAGGTCACAGTTGTCACAAATGTCACAGATATCACCGATGTCACAATCGTCAAAGACTTCACTGCTGTCACTGATGTCAAAATAGCCATAGATGTCACAGATATCAGTGATGTCACGATTGTCACAGACAACACAGGTGTCACTGATTTCAAAGTAGTCACAGGTGTGACAGATTGCACTTACGTCACAATAGTCACAGATGTCACACACTTCACAGATGTCACAGGTATCACAATATTCACAGATGACTATAGATTTCATAGGTGTCTCTGATGTCTCAGTAGTCACAGGAATGAGAGATGTCACGCATGTCACAATAATAAATGACTTCACAGATGTCACTGATGTCAAAATAATAAATGACTTCACAGATGTCACTGATGTGTCTGATGCCACAGTAGTCACAGACATCACAGATGTCACTGATGTTACAACAGTCACAGACATCACAGATTTTAAAGATGTCAGTGATGTCACAATCATCACAGACCTCACAGACGTTAGATATGTGACTGATCATAGAATAACCGAGTTGGAAGAGACCCACCGGATCATCGAGCCCAACCATTCCTATCAAACACTAAACCATGCCCCTTAGCACCTCGTCTGCCCGTGCCTTAAACACTTCCAGGGAAATTGAATCAACCACCTCCCTGGGTAGACTGTTCCAGTGCCCAATGACCCTTTCTGTGAAAAATTCTCCTTATGTCCATCCTAAATCTCCCCTGGCGGAGCCTGTGGCCATTCCCTCTCGTCCTGTCCCCTGTCACTTGGGAGATGAGGCCAGCACCCTCCTCTCTACAACCTCCCATAAGGTAGTTATAGAGAGCAATGAGATCTCCTCTCTGCCTCCTCTTCTCCAGGCTAAACAACCCCAGTTCTCTCAGCCGCTCCTCATAAGGCATCCTGTGATGTCACAATAGTAACAGTTGTCAAAAATATCACTGATGTAACAATAGTAAGAGACATCACCGATATCCCTGATGTCACAATCACAGGTGTCATTGATGTCGCTGATGTCACAATAATAACAAACATCACAAATGTCACTGAGGTCAAAATAATACCTGATGTGCAAATAGACACTGCTCTCACAAGAGCCACAGACTTCACAACTGCCACTGATGTCACAATAGTCACAGACATCTCAGCTGTCACTGATGTCAAAATAGTGACAAGTGCCAGAGATATCACAAATAGAACTAATGTCACAATAGTCAGAAATGTCATGGATTTCACAGATGTCACACAGATGTCATCACAGGTGTGACATATGTCACTGATTTTACAATAGTCACAGACATCATGTCTTCACAGAATTCATTGTTAGTAATAATAGTTAAAGATTTAAAAATTGTCACTGATGTCACAATCACCACAGATTTCAAAAATGGAACAGATGTCACCGATGTCACACTAGTAACAGATGTCACAGATGCCCCTGGTGTCACAATCATTGCAGAACTCACAGATGTCACAGATGTCACTGATGTCACAGATGTCTTTATGTAAAAATAGTCACAGACATCACAGACGTCACGTATGTCAGTTATGTCACAACAGTCACAGATATTACTGATGTCACAATAGTCATAGAAGTCATCAGCATCACAGATATCAGTAATGTCACAAAGCCATAGACATCACAGATGTCACAGATGTCACTGATGTAGCAACAGTCAACGAAGTCAAAGATATCTCTGATGTCACAGTAGTCACCTACCTCACAAACGTTACAGATACCAGTAACCACAACAGTCATGGATGTCACAGATGTCACTGATGTCACAATAGTCACAGACATCACAGATGCCACTGATGCCACTGATGCCACTGATGTCACAGTAGTCAGATGCGTGAGAGGTATCACTGATTTCACAATAGTAACCAACATCACATATGTCGCTGATATCACAATAGTCACAGATGTCACAGATTTCACAAATGTCGTTGATGTCACAATAGTCAAAATGTCTACAGATTTCACAGATGTCACTGATGTCACAGTAGTCACAGAAACATAGATGTCACTGATGTCACCGTATTTGTAGATGTAACAGATTTCACTTGTCACTTACGTCACAATAGTAACCGACATCACAGTTGTCAGAGACGTAATAGATGTCACTGATGTCAGAATAGTACTAGGTGTCACACATGTCACAGACTTCACAGACGTCACAGATGTAACTGATGTCCCAAAGGTCACAGACATCGGAGATTTCACAGATGTCACACTCTTCATGGATGCCGCAGAAGACACTGATGTCACAATTGTCACAGATGCCACAGTCATCACAAATGTCACTGATGGCACAATCCTCACAGATGTCACTGATGCCACTGTAGTAACAATAGTTACAAGAGAACACATACCACCAATGTCACAGTGATCACAGGCATGACAGATGTCACTGAAATAACAATAAGAAAAGATGTCACATGTCAATGGTGTCAAAATCCTCACAAATTTCAAAGACATCACTGATGTTACTGATGTCACCATTGTCACAGATATCTCTGATTTCACAAGTCACAGATGTCACAGATTTCACCGATGTCACATGTGTAACAACAGTCACAGACAAGATAGTTGTCACTGAGCTCACAATAGCCACAGAAGTCTACAGATTTCAGAGATGTCACTGATGTTATAGTAGTCAAAGTCATGACAGATATCACTGAGATCAGAAGAGTAGCAGATGTCACAGAGATCACGGATGTCACAATAGTCAAAGAAATCAGAGATGTCAGAGATGTCACTAATGTCAGAATAGCCAAAGACGTCATAGATGTCACTGACGTCAAAATAGTCACTTATGTCACAGATGTCACTGATGTCACGATAGTCACTGACGTCAGAGATGTTGCTGATGTCACAATAGTAAAAGAAATAAAAAAACTCACAGATATCGGTGATGTCACAAAAGTCACAGATGTAACGGATGTCATAGATGTAACAATGCCCAGAGATGTTACATGTCACTGATGTAACAACAGTCACAGACATCAGAGATGTAAGAGACGTCAATATTGTCAAAATAGTCACAGACATCACTGATGTCACATATGTCATTGATGTCACATATGTCACAGGCATCACAGACATCACTTACCAGTGATGTCATAATAGTCACCGAGATCAAAAATGCCAGTGATGTAACTGATGTCACAATAGTCACGGAAGTAAGGGATATCAGTTATGTCACAATAGTAACAGGCATCACAGATGAAAGAGATGTCACTGATATCACAAGAGTAACAGACGTCAGAGATGTCACTGATGTCACAGTAGTCACAGATATAAAAGACGTCACAGATATAAAAGACGTCACAGATATAGATGTCACTTATGTCAAAATAGTTACAGATGTCACAGAAGTCACAGATAACACTGACGTCACAATGGTCACAGACATAAGAGGTTTCACTAATGTCACCGATGTTGCAATATTCAGAAGACGTCACAGAAGACACAGATGTCAATGATGTCATAATAGTCAGAGACATCACAGATATCAGTGATGTCAAAATAGTCACAGACTTCACAGATGTGAGCTATGTCAAAATAGTCACAGATGTCCCTGATGTAACAGTAGTCACAGACATCACTGATGTTATAGATGGCACTGATGTCACAATAGTCACTGATGTAACAGACTTCAGAGATGTCGCTGATGTCACAATAGTAAAAGATGTAACAGGTATCACTGATGTCATAGTAATCACATATATCACAGACGTCTCAGGTATCAGTGATGTCACAATAGTCACGGACGTCACGGAAGTCACTGAAGACAAAATAGTCACAGATATCATGGATTTAACAATAGTCACAGATGTCAAATAACAGATGTGACTGATGTCACTGATGCAAAAATAGTCACAGACAAGAAGGATGTAACAGGTCAAACTAGTCAAAGATGTCACAGAGGTAAAAGATGTCACTGATGTCACAGTAGTCGCAGACATATCGGATTTCATCAATGTCACTGATGTTAAAATATTCACAGACATCATAGATGTCACTGAGATCATTGATGTCACAATATTCATAAACGACAGAGATGTCACTGATGTCACAATAATCAGAGATGTTACAGATGTCACTGATGTCACAATAGTCACAGACAACATAGATGTCACTGACGTCACAGTAGTCACGGATGTCACAGATTTATCAGATTTTTCTGATGTCGGACTTCACAGACGTCACACTTCACAGACGTCACACACGTCACTGAAGTAAAAACAGTCAAAGAAATTGGAGATTTCACAGATGTCACTAATGTCAGAATAATGTCAAAGATATCATAGATGTCACTGCTGTCAAAATAGTCACTGATGTCACACGCTTCACAGATATCACAGTAGTCACATACATCTCAGATGTCACTGAATTGAAAATAGTAACAAATGTCAAAAATATTACTGGTGTTACAATACTCACAGTCTTCACAGCTCTCACTGATGTCACAATAGTCAGAGACGTCAGAGACGTGACAGATATCAGTGATGTCACAATCATCACAGACATCACAGAGGTTAGATATATCACTGATGTCAAAATAGTAACACATGTCTACAGATTTCACAGAAGTTGCTTATGTCATAGGAGTCACTGGCGATACAGATTTCACAGATGTCATAGGAGTCACAGATGTCAAAGATTTCAAAGATGTTACTGGTGTAACAGTAGTCAATGATAAAATAGATATCACTGGTGTCACAGTAGTCACATGTGAGAGATGTCACTGAGTTTACAAGAGTGACAGACGTCACAGATGTTACCTATGTTACTGATATACCAAGAGTCACAGATGTCAGAGATGTCACCGATGTAACAAAAGTCAAAGACATCGAGGATGTCACGGAGATCAGAGATGTCACAATAGTCACGGATGTCACAAATGTCACTGATGTCACAATAGCCACAGAAATAAGAGATTTCATAGATGACAGGAATGTCAGAATAGTCAAATATGTCATAGATGTCATGATGTCAAAATAGTTTCTGATGTCACGGATGTCACTGATGTCACAATAGTCAAAGAAATCAAAGATGTCACAGATATCAGTGATGTCACAATAGTAACAGACATCACAGATATCAGTGATGTCACAATAGTCACAGACGTAACAGCTTTCACTAATGTCCCTGACCTTACAACCATCACACATGTGACTGTTATCAGAATAATCAGAGACGTCACAGATATCAGTGATGTCAAAATAATCACAGTAGCCACAGAAGTAACAGATATCACTGATGTCGCAATAGTCACAGACAACATAAACGTCATTGATGTCAAAGTAGCCACAGATGTCCCAAAAGTCACAGACAGCAGAGATTTCACAGATGTCACACTCTTCATGGATGCCGCAGAGGACAATGATGTCACAATTGTCACAGATGCCACAGTCATCACAAATGTCACTGATGTCACAACAGTCACAGACATCACAGAAGTCACAGATAGCACTGATGTCACAATAGTCATAGAGATCATCAAGATGACAGATATCAGAAATATCACAAAGTCATAGACATTACAGATGTCACTGATGTCACAGAAGTCAAACATGTCACAGACATCATAAAATGTCACTGATGCCACAATGGTCACAGTTGTCACAGATGCACCAATAGTCAACAACATCAAAGATTCCAGTGATGTCACAGAGTACCCTACATCACAAATGTTACAGATATCAGTGTTGTCACAACAGTCACGGATGTCACAGATGTCACGGATGTCACAGATGTCACGGATGTCACAATAGTCACAGACGTCACAGATATCACTGGTATCACAGCAGTCACATGCATGAGAGGTATCACTGATGTCAAAGCAGTAACCAATGTTATATATGTCGCTGATATCAAAATAGGCACAGATTTAACAGATTTCTCAGATGTCACTGGTGTCACAGTAGTCACAGAAAAATAGATGTCACTGATTTCACAATAGTCAGAGATGTCTATAGAATTCATAGGTGTCACTAATGTCACACTAGTCAAAGGAGTGAAATATGTCACTGACGTAACAATAATAACTGACGTCACAGATGTCATTGATGTCACAATAGTCACAGACATCAGGGATGTCACAGGCGTCACTCATGTCACAATAGTCAAAGACATCATAGATGTCACTGATGTAACATGTTCGAGATGTCAACGGAGTAACAGATGTCACTGATGGCACAATCCTAACAGATATCACTGATGCCACTGATGGCTCTGATGTCAAAATAATCACAGAGGCCACTGACATCAAAAAAATCTCTGATGTTACAATAGTCACAGACATCACAGGTTTCAATGATGTCAGTGATGTCACAATCATCACAGACCTCACAGAGGTAAGATATATCACTGATGTTACAATAGCAAAAGATGTCACAAATATCACTGATGTGACAATCGTCGCAGACATCACGGCTGTCACTGATGTCACAATAATCAGAGACATCCCGGATGTCACAGATGTCACTGATGTCACAATAGTAACAAATGACACAAATGTTGCTGATGTAAAAATCGTCACAGACTTCACAGATATCACTCATGTCACAATAATAACAGATGTCAAAAATGTCACTGATTTCAGAATAGTAACAGATGTAAAAAGTGTCATTGATGTCACAATATTCACAGACATCACAGCTCTCACTGATGTCAAAATAGTCAGAGATGACAGAGATCAGAAATGTCACTGTTGTCACAATAGTCACAGATGTCACTGATCTCAAAATATTCACAGATTTCACAGATGTCACTGATGTGACAGTAGTAACAGACAACACAAATATAACTGATGTCACAATAGTCACAGATGTCACACATTTCACCGATGTCACTGGTGTCACAATAATCAGAGATGTCTATAAATTTCATAGGTCTCTGATGTTACAGTAGTCACAGGTGTGATAGATGACACTGATTTCTCAGTAATACCTGATGTCACAGATGTCATTGATGTCATAATAGTCAACGACATCACAGATGTCACAGATACCAGTGATGTCACAATAGTCACAGACGTGACAGATGTCACAGATGCCACAATAATCACAGATAACATAGATGTCACTGGTGTTACAATAGTCACCGACAACATAGCTGTCACTGATATCACAATAGTCAAGGATGTCACAGATGTCACTGATATCACAATTTTCACAGATGTCACAGATTCCACACACTTCACACGACGTCAAAGTAGTCACAGATTTCCCAGATATCACTGATGTCACTATCGTCGCAGACTTCACATCTGTCACTAATGCCACAGTAGTCACAGATGCCACAGACATCACAAATGTCATTGACTTCACAATAGAAAGATACATCAATAATGTCACTGATTTTACAATAGTCAAAGACATCAGATATGTCACTGATGTCACGGATGTCACAATAGTCACAGAAAAAAAAATTCACTGAGGTCACAATAGTCACAGATATCACAGATTTCACAGATGTCATAGGAGTCACAGATGCCAAAGATTTCAAAGATGTTACTGGTGTAAAAGTAGTCAATGATAAAATAGATATCACTGATGTCACAGTAGTCACAGGAGTGATAGATGTCACTGCATTTACAGGAGTGAGAGACGTCACAGATGTTACCTATGTTACTGATATACCAAGAGTCACAGATGTCAGAGATGTCACTGATGTAACAAAAGTCAAAGACATCGAGGATGTCACAGAGATCAGAGATGACACAATAGTCACGGATGTCACAAATGTCACTGATGTCACAATAGTCACAGAAATAAGAGATTTCACAGATGTCAGTAATGTCAGAATAGTCAAAGACGTCATAGATGTCATGATGTCAAAATAGTCTCTGATGTCACGGATGTCACTGATGTCACAATAGTCAAAGAAATCAAAGATGTCACAGATATCAGTGATGTCACAATAGTCACAGACGTAACAGCTTTCACTAATGTCCCTGACCTTACAATAATCACACATGTGACTGTTATCAGAATAATCAGAGACGTCACAGATATCAGTGATGTCAAAATAATCACAGTAGCCACAGAAGTAACAGATGTCACTGATGTCGCAATAATCACAGACAACATAGACGTCATTGATGTCAAAGTAGCCACAGATGTCCCAAAAGTCACAGACAGCAGAGATTTCACAGATGTCACACTCTTCATGGATGCCGCAGAAGACACTGATGTCACAATTGTCACAGATGCCACAGTCATCACAAATGTCACTGATGGCACAATCCTCACAGATGTCACTGATGCCACTGTAGTAACAATAGTTACAAGATAACACATACCACCAATGTCACAGTGATCACAGGCATGACAGATGTCACTGAAATAACAATAAGAAAAGATGTCACATGTCAATGGTGTCAAAATCCTCACAAATTTCAAAGACATCACTGATGTTACTGATGTCACCATTGTCACAGATATCTCTGATTTCACAAGTCACAGATGTCACAGATTTCACCGATGTAACAATACTCACAGACATCACTGATGTCATAGATATCACTGATGTAACAATAGTCACAGATGTCACAGATATCACTGAAGTATGAGTTATCTCATATCACAGATATCACAGTTATCAGTGATGTCACAATAGTCACCAACGTCATAGATGTCAATGATACCACTGATGTCACAATAGTAACAGATGTCATATATATCACTGATGTGACACTAGTTACAGATGTCACAAATGTCACTGATGTCAAAAGAGTCACAGATGTCACGATAGTCGTAAAAACATAGATGTCACTGGTGTCACAATAGTCACAGGTATCAGAGATGACACAGATGGCACTGACGTTACAGTAGTCACAGATGTCACAAATGTAAGAATGATTACACAGATGTCACTGATGTAAGAATAGTCAGAAACTTCAGAGATGTCACAGATGTCATTAGTGTCAAAATAGTCACTGATGTCACAGATTTCACAGATGTCACAATAGTCACAGATGTCTGAGATGTCACTGATGTTGCAATGGTCACAGACATCACAGATGTCACAGATACCAGTGATGTCACAATAGTCATTGACGTCACAGATTTCACTGATGTCACCAAAGTCACAGTAGTATAAATGCCACAAAAGTCACTGATATCACAATATGAACCGACTTCACAAATGTCACTGATGTCAAAATAGTAACAGATGTCAATAATATTATTGATGTCACTCTAGTCACAGATTTAACAGCTGTCACTGATATCACAATAGTCACAGATGTAGCAGATTTCACAGATGTAACAGATGTCACAGTTGTGACAGATGGCACTGATATCACAATAGTCACAGTGATCAGGGATGACACAGATGTGACTGAAGTTACAATAGTAACAGATGTCACAAATGCCACCAGTGTCACAATAGTAACAGACACCACAAATGTCACTGACGTCACAATAGTAACTGACGTCACAGATGTCACTGATGTCACTGATATCACAATAGTAAAAGAGGCAGAAATGTCACCGATGTCACAACAGAAACAAACGCCAAAAATGTCACTGATTTCACAATCATTGCAGACTATTCAAATGTAACAGATGTCAATGATGTCATAATAGAAAAACACATCACAAATGTCACTGATGTCAAAACAGTAACAAAGTTTAAAATGTCATTGATGTCACAAGTCACAGACTTCATAGCTGTCACTGATGTCACAATAGTCACAGATGATACAGATGTCACTGATGTCACAATAGTCACAGACAACGTAGACACCACTGATTTCATACTATTCACAGATGTCAGATTTCACAAACTTCACATGTGACAGTTGTCACAAATGTCACAGATGTCACTGATGTCACAACAGTCACAGACAGTGTAGGCACCACTGATTTCATACTATTCACAAATGTCAGATTTCACAAACTTCACAGGTCACAGTTGTCACAAATGTCACAGATATCACCGATGTCACAATCGTCAAAGACTTCACTGCTGTCACTGATGTCAAAATAGCCATAGATGTCACAGATATCAGTGATGTCACGATTGTCACAGACAACACAGGTGTCACTGATTTCAAAGTAGTCACAGGTGTGACAGATTGCACTTACGTCACAATAGTCACAGATGTCACACACTTCACAGATGTCACAGGTATCACAATATTCACAGATGACTATAGATTTCATAGGTGTCTCTGATGTCTCAGTAGTCACAGGAATGAGAGATGTCACGCATGTCACAATAATAAATGACTTCACAGATGTCACTGATGTCAAAATAATAAATGACTTCACAGATGTCACTGATGTGTCTGATGCCACAGTAGTCACAGACATCACAGATGTCACTGATGTTACAACAGTCACAGACATCACAGATTTTAAAGATGTCAGTGATGTCACAATCATCACAGACCTCACAGACGTTAGATATGTGACTGATCATAGAATCATAGAATAACCGAGTTGGAAGAGACCCACCGGATCATCGAGCCCAACCATTCCTATCAAACACTAAACCATGCCCCTTAGCACCTCGTCTGCCCGTGCCTTAAACACTTCCAGGGAAATTGAATCAACCACCTCCCTGGGTAGACTGTTCCAGTGCCCAATGACCCTTTCTGTGAAAAATTCTCCTTATGTCCATCCTAAATCTCCCCTGGCGGAGCCTGTGGCCATTCCCTCTCGTCCTGTCCCCTGTCACTTGGGAGATGAGGCCAGCACCCTCCTCTCTACAACCTCCCATAAGGTAGTTATAGAGAGCAATGAGATCTCCTCTCTGCCTCCTCTTCTCCAGGCTAAACAACCCCAGTTCTCTCAGCCGCTCCTCATAAGGCATCCTGTGATGTCACAATAGTAACAGTTGTCAAAAATATCACTGATGTAACAATAGTAAGAGACATCACCGATATCCCTGATGTCACAATCACAGGTGTCATTGATGTCGCTGATGTCACAATAATAACAAACATCACAAATGTCACTGAGGTCAAAATAATACCTGATGTGCAAATAGACACTGCTCTCACAAGAGCCACAGACTTCACAACTGCCACTGATGTCACAATAGTCACAGACATCTCAGCTGTCACTGATGTCAAAATAGTGACAAGTGCCAGAGATATCACAAATAGAACTAATGTCACAATAGTCAGAAATGTCATGGATTTCACAGATGTCACACAGATGTCATCACAGGTGTGACATATGTCACTGATTTTACAATAGTCACAGACATCATGTCTTCACAGAATTCATTGTTAGTAATAATAGTTAAAGATTTAAAAATTGTCACTGATGTCACAATCACCACAGATTTCAAAAATGGAACAGATGTCACCGATGTCACACTAGTAACAGATGTCACAGATGCCCCTGGTGTCACAATCATTGCAGACTTCACAGATGTCACAGATGTCACTGATGTCACAGATGTCTTTATGTAAAAATAGTCACAGACATCACAGACGTCACGTATGTCAGTTATGTCACAACAGTCACAGATATTACTGATGTCACAATAGTCATAGAAGTCATCAGCATCACAGATATCAGTAATGTCACAAAGCCATAGACATCACAGATGTCACAGATGTCACTGATGTAGCAACAGTCAACGAAGTCAAAGATATCTCTGATGTCACAGTAGTCACCTACATCACAAACGTTACAGATACCAGTAACCACAACAGTCATGGATGTCACAGATGTCACTGATGTCACAATAGTCACAGACATCACAGATGCCACTGATGCCACTGATGCCACTGATGTCACAGTAGTCAGATGCTTGAGAGGTATCACTGATTTCACAATAGTAACCAACATCACATATGTCGCTGATATCACAATAGTCACAGATGTCACAGATTTCACAAATGTCGTTGATGTCACAATAGTCAAAATGTCTACAGATTTCACAGATGTCACTGATGTCACAGTAGTCACAGAAACATAGATGTCACTGATGTCACCGTATTTGTAGATGTAACAGATTTCACTTGTCACTTACGTCACAATAGTAACCGACATCACAGTTGTCAGAGACGTAATAGATGTCACTGATGTCAGAATAGTACTAGGTGTCACACATGTCACAGACTTCACAGACGTCACAGATGTAACTGATGTCCCAAAGGTCACAGACATCGGAGATTTCACAGATGTCACACTCTTCATGGATGCCGCAGAAGACACTGATGTCACAATTGTCACAGATGCCACAGTCATCACAAATGTCACTGATGGCACAATCCTCACAGATGTCACTGATGCCACTGTAGTAACAATAGTTACAAGAGAACACATACCACCAATGTCACAGTGATCACAGGCATGACAGATGTCACTGAAATAACAATAAGAAAAGATGTCACATGTCAATGGTGTCAAAATCCTCACAAATTTCAAAGACATCACTGATGTTACTGATGTCACCATTGTCACAGATATCTCTGATTTCACAAGTCACAGATGTCACAGATTTCACCGATGTCACATGTGTAACAACAGTCACAGACAAGATAGTTGTCACTGAGTTCACAATAGCCACAGAAGTCTACAGATTTCAGAGATGTCACTGATGTTATAGTAGTCAAAGTCATGACAGATATCACTGAGATCAGAAGAGTAGCAGATGTCACAGAGATCACGGATGTCACAATAGTCAAAGAAATCAGAGATGTCAGAGATGTCACTAATGTCAGAATAGCCAAAGACGTCATAGATGTCACTGACGTCAAAATAGTCACTTATGTCACAGATGTCACAGATGTCACTGATGTCACGATAGTCACTGACGTCAGAGATGTTGCTGATGTCACAATAGTAAAAGAAATAAAAAAACTCACAGATATCGGTGATGTCACAAAAGTCACAGATGTAACGGATGTCATAGATGTAACAATGCCCAGAGATGTTACATGTCACTGATGTAACAACAGTCACAGACATCAGAGATGTAAGAGACGTCAATATTGTCAAAATAGTCACAGACATCACTGATGTCACATATGTCATTGATGTCACATATGTCACAGGCATCACAGACATCACTTACCAGTGATGTCATAATAGTCACCGAGATCAAAAATGCCAGTGATGTAACTGATGTCACAATAGTCACGGAAGTAAGGGATATCAGTTATGTCACAATAGTAACAGGCATCACAGATGAAAGAGATGTCACTGATATCACAAGAGTAACAGACGTCAGAGATGTCACTGATGTCACAGTAGTCACAGATATAAAAGACGTCACAGATATAAAAGACGTCAGAGATATAGATGTCACTTATCTCAAAATAGTTACAGATGTCACAGAAGTCACAGATAACACTGACGTCACAATGGTCACAGACATAAGAGGTTTCACTAATGTCACTGATGTTGCAATATTCAGAAGACGTCACAGAAGACACAGATGCCAATGATGTCATAATAGTCAGAGACATCACAGATATCAGTGATGTCAAAATAGTCACAGACTTCACAGATGTGAGCTATGTCAAAATAGTCACAGATGTCCCTGATGTAACAGTAGTCACAGACATCACTGATGTTATAGATGGCACTGATGTCACAATAGTCACTGATGTAACAGACTTCAGAGATGTCGCTGATGTCACAATAGTAAAAGATGTAACAGGTATCACTGATGTCATAGTAATCACATATATCACAGACGTCTCAGGTATCAGTGATGTCACAATAGTCACGGACGTCACGGAAGTCACTGAAGACAAAATAGTCACAGATATCATGGATTTAACAATAGTCACAGATGTCAAATAACAGATGTGACTGATGTCACTGATGCAAAAATAGTAACAGACAAGAAGGATGTAACAGGTCAAACTAGTCAAAGATGTCACAGAGGTGAAAGATGTCACTGATGTCACAGTAGTCGCAGACATATCCGATTTCATCAATGTCACTGATGTTAAAATTTTCACAGACATCATAGATGTCACTGAGATCATTGATGTCACAATATTCATAAACGACAGAGATGTCACTGATGTCACAATAATCAGAGATGTTACAGATGTCACTGATGTCACAATAGTCACAGACAACATAGATGTCACTGACGTCACAGTAGTCACGGATGTCACAGATTTATCAGATTTTTCTGATGTCGGACTTCACAGATGTCACACTTCACAGACGTCACACACGTCACTGAAGTAAAAACAGTCAAAGAAATTGGAGATTTCACAGATGTCACTAATGTCAGAATAATGTCAAAGATATCATAGATGTCACTGCTGTCAAAATAGTCACTGATGTCACACACTTCACAGATATCACAGTAGTCACATACATCTCAGATGTCACTGAATTGAAAATAGTAACAAATGTCAAAAATATTACTGGTGTTACAATACTCACAGTCTTCACAGCTCTCACTGATGTCACAATAGTCAGAGACGTCAGAGACGTGACAGATATCAGTGATGTCACAATCATCACAGACATCACAGAGGTTAGATATATCACTGATGTCAAAATAGTAACACATGTCTACAGATTTCACAGAAGTTGCTTATGTCATAGGAGTCACTGGCGATACAGATTTCACAGATGTCATAGGAGTCACAGATGTCAAAGATTTCAAAGATGTTACTGGTGTAACAGTAGTCAGTGATAAAATAGATATCACTGGTGTCACAGTAGTCACATGTGAGATAGATGTCACTGAGTTTACAAGAGTGACAGACGTCACAGATGTTACCTATGTTACTGATATACCAAGAGTCACAGATGTCAGAGATGTCACCGATGTAACAAAAGTCAAAGACATCGAGGATGTCACAGAGATCAGAGATGTCACAATAGTCACGGATGTCACAAATGTCACTGATGTCACAATAGTCACAGAAATAAGAGATTTCACAGATGTCAGTAATGTCAGAATAGTCAAAGACGTCATAGATGTCATGATGTCAAAATAGTTTCTGATGTCACGGATGTCACTGATGTCACAATAGTCAAAGAAATCAAAGATGTCACAGATATCAGTGATGTCACAATAGTAACAGACATCACAGATATCAGTGATGTCACAATAGTCACAGACGTAACAGCTTTCACTAATGTCCCTGACCTTACAACCATCACACATGTGACTGTTATCAGAATAATCAGAGACGTCACAGATATCAGTGATGTCAAAATAATCACAGTAGCCACAGAAGTAACAGATGTCACTGATGTCGCAATAGTCACAGACAACATAAACGTCATTGATGTCAAAGTAGCCACAGATGTCCCAAAAGTCACAGACAGCAGAGATTTCACAGATGTCACACTCTTCATGGATGCCGCAGAGGACAATGATGTCACAATTGTCACAGATGCCACAGTCATCACAAATGTCACTGATGTCACAACAGTCACAGACATCACAGAAGTCACAGATAGCACTGATGTCACAATAGTCATAGAGATCATCAAGATCACAGATATCAGAAATATCACAAAGTCATAGACATTACAGATGTCACTGATGTCACAGAAGTCAAACATGTCACAGACATCATAAAATGTCACTGATGCCACAATGGTCACAGTTGTCACAGATGCACCAATAGGCAACAACATCAAAGATTCCAGTGATGTCACAGAGAACCCTACATCACAAATGTTACAGATATCAGTGTTGTCACAACAGTCACGGACGTCACAGATGTCACGGGTGTCACAGATGTCACGGATGTCACAATAGTCACAGACTTCACAGATATCACAGCAGTCACATGCATGAGAGGTATCACTGATGTCAAAGCAGTAACCAATGTTATATATGTCGCTGATATCAAAATAGGCACAGATTTAACAGATTTCTCAGATGTCACTGGTGTCACAGTAGTCACAGAAAAATAGATGTCACTGATTTCACAATAGTCAGAGATGTCTATAGAATTCATAGGTGTCACTAATGTCACACTAGTCAAAGGAGTGAAATATGTCACTGACGTAACAATAATAACTGACGTCACAGATGTCATGGATGTCACAATAGTCACAGACATCAGGGATGTCACAGGCGTCACTCATGTCACAATAGTCAAAGACATCATAGATGTCACTGATGTAACATGTTCGAGATGTCAACGGAGTAACAGATGTCACTGATGGCACAATCCTAACAGATATCACTGATGCCACTGATGGCTCTGATGTCAAAATAATCACAGAGGCCACTGACATCAAAAAAATCTCTGATGTTACAATAGTCACAGACATCACAGGTTTCAATGATGTCAGTGATGTCACAATCATCACAGACCTCACAGAGGTAAGATATATCACTGATGTTACAATAGCAAAAGATGTCACAAATATCACTGATGTGACAATCGTCGCAGACATCACGGCTGTCACTGATGTCACAATAATCAGAGACATCCCGGATGTCACAGATGTCACTGATGTCACAATAATCAGAGACATGCCGGATGTCACAGATGTCACTGATGTCACAATAGTAACAAATGACACAAATGTTGCTGATGTAAAAATCGTCACAGACTTCACAGATGTCACTCATGTCACAATAATAACAGACGTCAAAAATGTCACTGATTTCAGAATAGTAACAGATGTAAAAAGTGTCATTGATGTCACAATATTCACAGACATCACAGCTCTCACTGATGTCAAAATAGTCAGAGATGACAGAGATCAGAAATGTCACTGTTGTCACAATAGTCACAGATGTCACTGATGTCAAAATATTCACAGATTTCACAGATGTCACTGATGTGACAGTAGTAACAGACAACACAAATATAACTGATGTCACAATAGTCACAGATGTCACACATTTCACCGATGTCACTGGTGTCACAATAATCAGAGATGTCTATAAATTTCATAGGTCTCTGATGTTACAGTAGTCACAGGTGTGATAGATGACACTGATTTCTCAGTAATACCTGATGTCACAGATGTCATTGATGTCATAATAGTCAACGACATCACAGATGTCACAGATACCAGTGATGTCACAATAGTCACAGACGTGACAGATGTCACAGATGCCACAATAATCACAGATAACATAGATGTCACTGATGTTACAATAGTCACAGACAACATAGCTGTCACTGATATCACAATAGTCAAGGATGTCACAGATGTCACTGATATCACAATTTTCACAGATGTCACAGATTCTACACATTTCACACGACGTCAAAGTAGTCACAGATTTCCCAGATATCACTGATGTCACTAATGCCACAGTAGTCACAGATGCCACAGACATCACAAATGTCATTGACTTCACAATAGAAAGATACATCAATAATGTCACTGATTTTACAATAGTCAAAGACATCAGATATGTCACGGATGTCACGGATGTCACAATAGTCACAGAAAAAAAAATTCACTGAGGTCACAATAGTCACAGATATCACAGATTTCACAGATGTCATAGGAGTCACAGATGACAAAGATTTCAAAGATGTTACTGGTGTAAAAGTAGTCAGTGATAAAATAGATATCACTGATGTCACAGTAGTCACAGGAGTGATAGATGTCACTGCATTTACAGGAGTGACAGACGTCACAGATGTTACCTGTGTTACTGATATAACAATAGTCACAGATGTCAGAGATGTCACTGATGTAACAAAAGTCAAAGACATCGAGGATGTCACAGAGATCAGAGATGTCACAATAGTCACGGATGTCACAAATGTCACTGATGTCACAATAGTCACAGAAATAAGAGATTTCACAGATGTCAGTAATGTCAGAATAGTCAAAGACGTCATAGATGTCATGATGTCAAAATAGTCTCTGATGTCACGGATGTCACTGATGTCACAATAGTCAAAGAAATCAAAGATGTCACAGATATCAGTGATGTCACAATAGTAACAGACATCACAGATATCGGTGATGTCACAATAGTCACAGACGTAACAGCTTTCACTAATGTCCCTGACCTTACAACAATCACACATGTGACTGTTATCAGAATTATCAGAGACGTCACAGATATCAGTGATGTCAAAATAATCACAGTAGCCACAGAAGTAACAGATGTCACTGATGTCGCAATAATCACAGACAACATAGACGTCATTGATGTCAAAGTAGCCACAGATGTCCCAAAAGTCACAGACAGCAGAGATTTCACAGATGTCACACTCTTCATGAATGCCGCAGATGACACTGATGTCACAATTGTCACAGATGCCACAGTCATCACAAATGTCACTGATGGCACAATCCTCACAGATGTCACTGATGCCACTGTAGTAACAATAGTTACAAGATAACACATACCACCAATGTCACAGTGATCACAGGCATGACAGATGTCACTGAAATAACAATAAGAAAAGATGTCACATGTCAATGGTGTCAAAATCCTCACAAATTTCAAAGACATCACTGATGTTACTGATGTCACCATTGTCACAGATATCTCTGATTTCACAAGTCACAGATGTCACAGATTTCACCGATGTAACAATACTCACAGACATCACTGATGTCATAGATATCACTGATGTAACAATAGTCACAGATGTCACAGATATCACTGAAGTACGAGTTATCTCATATCACAGATATCACAGTTATCAGTGATGTCACAATAGTCACCAACGTCATAGATGTCAATGATACCACTGATGTCACAATAGTAACAGATGTCATATATATCACTGATGTGACACTAGTTACAGATGTCACAAATGTCACTGATGTCAAAAGAGTCACAGATGTCACGATAGTCGTAAAAACATAGATGTCACTGACGTCACAATAGTCACAGGTATCAGAGATGACACAGATGGCACTGACGTTACAGTAGTCACAGATGTCACAAATGTAAGAATGATTACACAGATGTCACTGATGTAAGAATAGTCAGAAACTTCATTGATGTCACAGATGTCATTAGTGTCAAAATAGTCACTGATGTCACAGATTTCACAGATGTCACAATAGTCACAGATGTCTGAGATGTCACTGATGTTGCAATGGTCACAGACATCACAGATGTCACAGATACCAGTGATGTCACAATAGTCATTGACGTCACAGATTTCACTGATGTCACCAAAGTCACAGTAGTATAAATGCCACAAAAGTCACTGATATCACAATATGAACCGACTTCACAAATGTCACTGATGTCAAAATAGTAACAGATGTCAATAATATTATTGATGTCACTCTAGTCACAGATTTAACAGCTGTCACTGATATCACAATAGTCACAGATGTAGCAGATTTCACAGATGTAACAGATGTCACAGTTGTGACAGATGGCACGGATATCACAATAGTCACAGTGATCAGGGATGACACAGATGTGACTGAAGTTACAATAGTAACAGATGTCACAAATGCCACCAGTGTCACAATAGTAACAGACACCACAAATGTCACTGACGTCACAATAGTAACTGACGTCACAGATGTCACTGATGTCACTGATATCACAATAGTAAAAGAGGCAGAAATGTCACCGATGTCACAACAGAAACAAACGCCAAAAATGTCACTGATTTCACAATCATTGCAGACTATTCAAATGTAACAGATGTCAATGATGTCATAATAGAAAAACACATCACAAATGTCACTGATGTCAAAACAGTAACAAAGTTTAAAATGTCATTGATGTCACAAGTCACAGACTTCATAGCTGTCACTGATGTCACAATAGTCACAGATGATACAGATGTCACTGATGTCACAATAGTCACAGACAACGTAGACACCACTGATTTCATACTATTCACAGATGTCAGATTTCACAAACTTCACATGTGACAGTTGTCACAAATGTCACAGATGTCACTGATGTCACAACAGTCACAGACAGTGTAGGCACCACTGATTTCATACTATTCACAAATGTCAGATTTCACAAACTTCACAGGTCACAGTTGTCACAAATGTCACAGATATCACCGATGTCACAATCGTCAAAGACTTCACTGCTGTCACTGATGTCAAAATAGCCATAGATGTCACAGATATCAGTGATGTCACGATTGTCACAGACAACACAGGTGTCACTGATTTCAAAGTAGTCACAGGTGTGACAGATTGCACTTACGTCACAATAGTCACAGATGTCACACACTTCACAGATGTCACAGGTATCACAATATTCACAGATGACTATAGATTTCATAGGTGTCTCTGATGTCTCAGTAGTCACAGGAATGAGAGATGTCACGCATGTCACAATAATAAATGACTTCACAGATGTCACTGATGTCAAAATAATAAATGACTTCACAGATGTCACTGATGTGTCTGATGCCACAGTAGTCACAGACATCACAGATGTCACTGATGTTACAACAGTCACAGACATCACAGATTTTAAAGATGTCAGTGATGTCACAATCATCACAGACCTCACAGACGTTAGATATGTGACTGATCATAGAATAACCGAGTTGGAAGAGACCCACCGGATCATCGAGCCCAACCATTCCTATCAAACACTAAACCATGCCCCTTAGCACCTCGTCTGCCCGTGCCTTAAACACTTCCAGGGAAATTGAATCAACCACCTCCCTGGGTAGACTGTTCCAGTGCCCAATGACCCTTTCTGTGAAAAATTCTCCTTATGTCCATCCTAAATCTCCCCTGGCGGAGCCTGTGGCCATTCCCTCTCGTCCTGTCCCCTGTCACTTGGGAGATGAGGCCAGCACCCTCCTCTCTACAACCTCCCATAAGGTAGTTATAGAGAGCAATGAGATCTCCTCTCTGCCTCCTCTTCTCCAGGCTAAACAACCCCAGTTCTCTCAGCCGCTCCTCATAAGGCATCCTGTGATGTCACAATAGTAACAGTTGTCAAAAATATCACTGATGTAACAATAGTAAGAGACATCACCGATATCCCTGATGTCACAATCACAGGTGTCATTGATGTCGCTGATGTCACAATAATAACAAACATCACAAATGTCACTGAGGTCAAAATAATACCTGATGTGCAAATAGACACTGCTCTCACAAGAGTCACAGACTTCACAACTGCCACTGATGTCACAATAGTCACAGACATCTCAGCTGTCACTGATGTCAAAATAGTGACAAGTGCCACAGATATCACAAATAGAACTAATGTCACAATAGTCAGAAATGTCATGGATTTCACAGATGTCACACAGATGTCATCACAGGTGTGACATATGTCACTGATTTTACAATAGTCACAGACATCATGTCTTCACAGAATTCATTGTTAGTAATAATAGTTAAAGATTTAAAAATTGTCACTGATGTCACAATCACCACAGATTTCAAAAATGGAACAGATGTCACCGATGTCACACTAGTAACAGATGTCACAGATGCCCCTGGTGTCACAATCATTGCAGACTTCACAGATGTCACAGATGTCACTGATGTCACAGATGTCTTTATGTAAAAATAGTCACAGACATCACAGACGTCACGTATGTCAGTTATGTCACAACAGTCACAGATATTACTGATGTCACAATAGTCATAGAAGTCATCAGCATCACAGATATCAGTAATGTCACAAAGCCATAGACATCACAGATGTCACAGATGTCACTGATGTAGCAACAGTCAACGAAGTCAAAGATATCTCTGATGTCACAGTAGTCACCTACATCACAAACGTTACAGATACCAGTAACCACAACAGTCATGGATGTCACAGATGTCACTGATGTCACAATAGTCACAGACATCACAGATGCCACTGATGCCACTGATGCCACTGATGTCACAGTAGTCAGATGCGTGAGAGGTATCACTGATTTCACAATAGTAACCAACATCACATATGTCGCTGATATCACAATAGTCACAGATGTCACAGATTTCACAAATGTCGTTGATGTCACAATAGTCAAAATGTCTACAGATTTCACAGATGTCACTGATGTCACAGTAGTCACAGAAACATAGATGTCACTGATGTCACCGTATTTGTAGATGTAACAGATTTCACTTGTCACTTACGTCACAATAGTAACCGACATCACAGTTGTCAAAGACGTAATAGATGTCACTGATGTCAGAATAGTACTAGGTGTCACACATGTCACAGACTTCACAGACGTCACAGATGTAACTGATGTCCCAAAGGTCACAGACATCGGAGATTTCACAGATGTCACACTCTTCATGGATGCCGCAGATGACACTGATGTCACAATTGTCACAGATGCCACAGTCATCACAAATGTCACTGATGGCACAATCCTCACAGATGTCACTGATGCCACTGCAGTAACAATAGTTACAAGATAACACATACCACCAATGTCACAGTGATCACAGGCATGACAGATGTCACTGAAATAACAGTAAGAAAAGATGTCACATGTCAATGGTGTCAAAATCCTCACAAATTTCAAAGACATCACTGATGTTACTGATGTCACCATTGTCACAGATATCTCTGATTTCACAAGTCACAGATGTCACAGATTTCACCGATGTCACATGTGTAACAACAGTCACAGACAAGATAGTTGTCACTGAGTTCACAATAGCCACAGAAGTCTACAGATTTCAGAGATGTCACTGATGTTATAGTAGTCAAAGTCATGACAGATATCACTGAGATCAGAAGAGTAGCAGATGTCACAGAGATCACGGATGTCACAATAGTCAAAGAAATCAGAGATGTCAGAGATGTCACTAATGTCAGAATAGCCAAAGACGTCATAGATGTCACTGACGTCAAAATAGTCACTTATGTCACAGATGTCACAGATGTCACTGATGTCACGATAGTCACTGACGTCAGAGATGTTGCTGATGTCACAATAGTAAAAGAAATAAAAAAACTCACAGATATCGGTGATGTCACAAAAGTCACAGATGTAACGGATGTCATAGATGTAACAATGCCCAGAGATGTTACATGTCACTGATGTAACAACAGTCACAGACATCAGAGATGTAAGAGACGTCAATATTGTCAAAATAGTCACAGACATCACTGATGTCACATATGTCATTGATGTCACATATGTCACAGGCATCACAGACATCACTTACCAGTGATGTCATAATAGTCACCGAGATCAAAAATGCCAGTGATGTAACTGATGTCACAATAGTCACGGAAGTAAGGGATATCAGTTATGTCACAATAGTAACAGGCATCACAGATGAAAGAGATGTCACTGATATCACAAGAGTAACAGACGTCAGAGATGTCACTGATGTCACAGTAGTCACAGATATAAAAGACGTCACAGATATAAAAGACGTCACAGATATTGATGTCACTTATCTCAAAATAGTTACAAATGTCACAGAAGTCACAGATAACACTGACGTCACAATGGTCACAGACATAAGAGGTTTCACTAATGTCACTGATGTTGCAATATTCAGAAGACGTCACAGAAGACACAGATGCCAATGATGTCATAATAGTCAGAGACATCACAGATATCAGTGATGTCAAAATAGTCACAGACTTCACAGATGTGAGCTATGTCAAAATAGTCACAGATGTCCCTGATGTAACAGTAGTCACAGACATCACTGATGTTATAGATGGCACTGATGTCACAATAGTCACTGATGTAACAGACTTCAGAGATGTCGCTGATGTCACAATAGTAAAAGATGTAACAGGTATCACTGATGTCATAGTAATCACATATATCACAGACGTCTCAGGTATCAGTGATGTCACAATAGTCACGGACGTCACGGAAGTCACTGAAGACAAAATAGTCACAGATATCATGGATTTAACAATAGTCACAGATGTCAAATAACAGATGTGACTGATGTCACTGACGCAAAAATAGTCACAGACAAGAAGGATGTAACAGGTCAAACTAGTCAAAGATGTCACAGAGGTGAAAGATGTCACTGATGTCACAGTAGTCGCAGACATATCGGATTTCATCAATGTCACTGATGTTAAAATATTCACAGACATCATAGATGTCACTGAGATCATTGATGTCACAATATTCATAAACGACAGAGATGTCACTGATGTCACAATAATCAGAGATGTTACAGATGTCACTGATGTCACAATAGTCACAGACAACATAGATGTCACTGACGTCACAGTAGTCACGGATGTCACAGATTTATCAGATTTTTCTGATGTCGGACTTCACAGACGTCACACTTCACAGACGTCACACACGTCACTGAAGTAAAAACAGTCAAAGAAATTGGAGATTTCACAGATGTCACTAATGTCAGAATAATGTCAAAGATATCATAGATGTCACTGCTGTCAAAATAGTCACTGATGTCACACACTTCACAGATATCACAGTAGTCACATACATCTCAGATGTCACTGAATTGAAAATAGTAACAAATGTCAAAAATATTACTGGTGTTACAATACTCACAGTCTTCACAGCTCTCACTGATGTCACAATAGTCAGAGACGTCAGAGACGTGACAGATATCAGTGATGTCACAATCATCACGGACATCACAGAGGTTAGATATATCACTGATGTCAAAATAGTAACACATGTCTACAGATTTCACAGAAGTTGCTTATGTCATAGGAGTCACTGGCGATACAGATTTCACAGATGTCATAGGAGTCACAGATGTCAAAGATTTCAAAGATGTTACTGGTGTAACAGTAGTCAATGATAAAATAGATATCACTGGTGTCACAGTAGTCACATGTGAGATAGATGTCACTGAGTTTACAAGAGTGACAGACGTCACAGATGTTACCTATGTTACTGATATACCAAGAGTCACAGATGTCAGAGATGTCACCGATGTAACAAAAGTCAAAGACATCGAGGATGTCACAGAGATCAGAGATGTCACAATAGTCACGGATGTCACAAATGTCACTGATGTCACAATAGTCACAGAAATAAGAGATTTCACAGATGTCAGTAATGTCAGAATAGTCAAAGACGTCATAGATGTCATGATGTCAAAATAGTTTCTGATGTCACGGATGTCACTGATGTCACAATAGTCAAAGAAATCAAAGATGTCACAGATATCAGTGATGTCACAATAGTAACAGACATCACAGATATCAGTGATGTCACAATAGTCACAGACGTAACAGCTTTCACTAATGTCCCTGACCTTACAACCATCACACATGTGACTGTTACCAGAATAATCAGAGACGTCACAGATATCAGTGATGTCAAAATAATCACAGTAGCCACAGAAGTAACAGATGTCACTGATGTCGCAATAGTCACAGACAACATAAACGTCATTGATGTCAAAGTAGCCACAGATGTCCCAAAAGTCACAGACAGCAGAGATTTCACAGATGTCACACTCTTCATGGATGCCGCAGAGGACAATGATGTCACAATTGTCACAGATGCCACAGTCATCACAAATGTCACTGATGTCACAACAGTCACAGACATCACAGAAGTCACAGATAGCACTGATGTCACAATAGTCATAGAGATCATCAAGATGACAGATATCAGAAATATCACAAAGTCATAGACATTACAGATGTCACTGATGTCACAGAAGTCAAACATGTCACAGACATCATAAAATGTCACTGATGCCACAATGGTCACAGTTGTCACAGATGCACCAATAGTCAACAACATCAAAGATTCCAGTGATGTCACAGAGTACCCTACATCACAAATGTTACAGATATCAGTGTTGTCACAACAGTCACGGACGTCACAGATGTCACGGATGTCACAGATGTCACGGATGTCACAATAGTCACAGACGTCACAGATATCACTGGTATCACAGCAGTCACATGCATGAGAGGTATCACTGATGTCAAAGCAGTAACCAATGTTATATATGTCGCTGATATCAAAATAGGCACAGATTTAACAGATTTCTCAGATGTCACTGGTGTCACAGTAGTCACAGAAAAATAGATGTCACTGATTTCACAATAGTCAGAGATGTCTATAGAATTCATAGGTGTCACTAATGTCACACTAGTCAAAGGAGTGAAATATGTCACTGACGTAACAATAATAACTGACGTCACAGATGTCATTGATGTCACAATAGTCACAGACATCAGGGATGTCACAGGCGTCACTCATGTCACAATAGTCAAAGACATCATAGATGTCACTGATGTAACATGTTCGAGATGTCAACGGAGTAACAGATGTCACTGATGGCACAATCCTAACAGATATCACTGATGCCACTGATGGCTCTGATGTCAAAATAATCACAGAGGCCACTGACATCAAAAAAATCTCTGATGTTACAATAGTCACAGACATCACAGGTTTCAATGATGTCAGTGATGTCACAATCATCACAGACCTCACAGAGGTAAGATATATCACTGATGTTACAATAGCAAAAGATGTCACAAATATCACTGATGTGACAATCGTCGCAGACATCACGGCTGTCACTGATGTCACAATAATCAGAGACATCCCGGATGTCACAGATGTCACTGATGTCACAATAGTAACAAATGACACAAATGTTGCTGATGTAAAAATCGTCACAGACTTCACAGATGTCACTCATGTCACAATAATAACAGACGTCAAAAATGTCACTGATTTCAGAATAGTAACAGATGTAAAAAGTGTCATTGATGTCACAATATTCACAGACATCACAGCTCTCACTGATGTCAAAATAGTCAGAGATGACAGAGATCAGAAATGTCACTGTTGTCACAATAGTCACAGATGTCACTGATCTCAAAATATTCACAGATTTCACAGATGTCACTGATGTGACAGTAGTAACAGACAACACAAATATAACTGATGTCACAATAGTCACAGATGTCACACATTTCACCGATGTCACTGGTGTCACAATAATCAGAGATGTCTATAAATTTCATAGGTCTCTGATGTTACAGTAGTCACAGGTGTGATAGATGACACTGATTTCTCAGTAATACCTGATGTCACAGATGTCATTGATGTCATAATAGTCAACGACATCACAGATGTCACAGATACCAGTGATGTCACAATAGTCACAGACGTGACAGATGTCACAGATGCCACAATAATCACAGATAACATAGATGTCACTGGTGTTACAATAGTCACCGACAACATAGATGTCACTGATATCACAATAGTCAAGGATGTCACAGATGTCACTGATATCACAATTTTCACAGATGTCACAGATTCCACACACTTCAAACGACGTCAAAGTAGTCACAGATTTCCCAGATATCACTGATGTCACTAATGCCACAGTAGTCACAGATGCCACAGACATCACAAATGTCATTGACTTCACAATAGAAAGATACATCAATAATGTCACTGATTTTACAATAGTCAAAGACATCAGATATGTCACTGATGTCACGGATGTCACAATAGTCACAGAAAAAAAAATTCACTGAGGTCACAATAGTCACAGATATCACAGATTTCACAGATGTCATAGGAGTCACAGATGACAAAGATTTCAAAGATGTTACTGGTGTAAAAGTAGTCAGTGATAAAATAGATATCACTGATGTCACAGTAGTCACAGGAGTGATAGATGTCACTGCATTTACAGGAGTGACAGACGTCACAGATGTTACCTGTGTTACTGATATAACAATAGTCACAGATGTCAGAGATGTCACTGATGTAACAAAAGTCAAAGACATCGAGGATGTCACAGAGATCAGAGATGTCACAATAGTCACGGATGTCACAAATGTCACTGATGTCACAATAGTCACAGAAATAAGAGATTTCACAGATGTCAGTAATGTCAGAATAGTCAAAGACGTCATAGATGTCATGATGTCAAAATAGTCTCTGATGTCACGGATGTCACTGATGTCACAATAGTCAAAGAAATCAAAGATGTCACAGATATCAGTGATGTCACAATAGTCACAGACATCACAGATATCGGTGATGTCACAATAGTCACAGACGTAACAGCTTTCACTAATGTCCCTGACCTTACAACAATCACACATGTGACTGTTATCAGAATAATCAGAGACGTCACAGATATCAGTGATGTCAAAATAATCACAGTAGCCACAGAAGTAACAGATGTCACTGATGTCGCAATAATCACAGACAACATAGACGTCATTGATGTCAAAGTAGCCACAGATGTCCCAAAAGTCACAGACAGCAGAGATTTCACAGATGTCACACTCTTCATGAATGCCGCAGATGACACTGATGTCACAATTGTCACAGATGCCACAGTCATCACAAATGTCACTGATGGCACAATCCTCACAGATGTCACTGATGCCACTGTAGTAACAATAGTTACAAGATAACACATACCACCAATGTCACAGTGATCACAGGCATGACAGATGTCACTGAAATAACAATAAGAAAAGATGTCACATGTCAATGGTGTCAAAATCCTCACAAATTTCAAAGACATCACTGATGTTACTGATGTCACCATTGTCACAGATATCTCTGATTTCACAAGTCACAGATGTCACAGATTTCACCGATGTAACAATACTCACAGACATCACTGATGTCATAGATATCACTGATGTAACAATAGTCACAGATGTCACAGATATCACTGAAGTATGAGTTATCTCATATCACAGATATCACAGTTATCAGTGATGTCACAATAGTCACCAACGTCATAGATGTCAATGATACCACTGATGTCACAATAGTAACAGATGTCATATATATCACTGATGTGACACTAGTTACAGATGTCACAAATGTCACTGATGTCAAAAGAGTCACAGATGTCACGATAGTCGTAAAAACATAGATGTCACTGACGTCACAATAGTCACAGGTATCAGAGATGACACAGATGGCACTGACGTTACAGTAGTCACAGATGTCACAAATGTAAGAATGATTACACAGATGTCACTGATGTAAGAATAGTCAGAAACTTCAGAGATGTCACAGATGTCATTAGTGTCAAAATAGTCACTGATGTCACAGATTTCACAGATGTCACAATAGTCACAGATGTCTGAGATGTCACTGATGTTGCAATGGTCACAGACATCACAGATGTCACAGATACCAGTGATGTCACAATAGTCATTGACGTCACAGATTTCACTGATGTCACCAAAGTCACAGTAGTATAAATGCCACAAAAGTCACTGATATCACAATATGAACTGACTTCACAAATGTCACTGATGTCAAAATAGTAACAGATGTCAATAATATTATTGATGTCACTCTAGTCACAGATTTAACAGCTGTCACTGATATCACAATAGTCACAGATGTAGCAGATTTCACAGATGTAACAGATGTCACAGTTGTGACAGATGGCACTGATCTAACAATAGTCACAGTGATCAGGGATGACACAGATGTGACTGAAGTTACAATAGTAACAGATGTTACAAATGCCACCAGTGTCACAATAGTAACAGACACCACAAATGTCACTGACGTCACAATAGTAACTGACGTCACAGATGTCACTGATGTCACTGATATCACAATAGTAAAAGAGGCAGAAATGTCACCGATGTCACAACAGAAAGAAACGCCAAAAATGTCACTGATTTCACAATCATTGCAGACTATTCAAATGTAACAGATGTCAATGATGTCATAATAGAAAAACACATCACAAATGTCACTGATGTCAAAACAGTAACAAAGTTTAAAATGTCATTGATGTCACAAGTCACAGACTTCATAGCTGTCACTGATGTCACAATAGTCACAGATGATACAGATGTCACTGATGTCACAATAGTCACAGACAACGTAGACACCACTGATTTCATACTATTCACAGATGTCAGATTTCACAAACTTCACATGTGACAGTTGTCACAAATGTCACAGATGTCACTGATGTCACAACAGTCACAGACAGTGTAGGCACCACTGATTTCATACTATTCACAAATGTCAGATTTCACAAACTTCACAGGTCACAGTTGTCACAAATGTCACAGATATCACCGATGTCACAATCGTCAAAGACTTCACTGCTGTCACTGATGTCAAAATAGCCATAGATGTCACAGATATCAGTGATGTCACGATTGTCACAGACAACACAGGTGTCACTGATTTCAAAGTAGTCACAGGTGTGACAGATTGCACTTACGTCACAATAGTCACAGATGTCACACACTTCACAGATGTCACAGGTATCACAATATTCACAGATGACTATAGATTTCATAGGTGTCTCTGATGTCTCAGTAGTCACAGGAATGAGAGATGTCACGCATGTCACAATAATAAATGACTTCACAGATGTCACTGATGTCAAAATAATAAATGACTTCACAGATGTCACTGATGTGTCTGATGCCACAGTAGTCACAGACATCACAGATGTCACTGATGTTACAACAGTCACAGACATCACAGATTTTAAAGATGTCAGTGATGTCACAATCATCACAGACCTCACAGACGTTAGATATGTGACTGATCATAGAATAACCGAGTTGGAAGAGACCCACCGGATCATCGAGCCCAACCATTCCTATCAAACACTAAACCATGCCCCTTAGCACCTCGTCTGCCCGTGCCTTAAACACTTCCAGGGAAATTGAATCAACCACCTCCCTGGGTAGACTGTTCCAGTGCCCAATGACCCTTTCTGTGAAAAATTCTCCTTATGTCCATCCTAAATCTCCCCTGGCGGAGCCTGTGGCCATTCCCTCTCGTCCTGTCCCCTGTCACTTGGGAGATGAGGCCAGCACCCTCCTCTCTACAACCTCCCATAAGGTAGTTATAGAGAGCAATGAGATCTCCTCTCTGCCTCCTCTTCTCCAGGCTAAACAACCCCAGTTCTCTCAGCCGCTCCTCATAAGGCATCCTGTGATGTCACAATAGTAACAGTTGTCAAAAATATCACTGATGTAACAATAGTAAGAGACATCACCGATATCCCTGATGTCACAATCACAGGTGTCATTGATGTCGCTGATGTCACAATAATAACAAACATCACAAATGTCACTGAGGTCAAAATAATACCTGATGTGCAAATAGACACTGCTCTCACAAGAGTCACAGACTTCACAACTGCCACTGATGTCACAATAGTCACAGACATCTCAGCTGTCACTGATGTCAAAATAGTGACAAGTGCCACAGATATCACAAATAGAACTAATGTCACAATAGTCAGAAATGTCATGGATTTCACAGATGTCACACAGATGTCATCACAGGTGTGACATATGTCACTGATTTTACAATAGTCACAGACATCATGTCTTCACAGAATTCATTGTTAGTAATAATAGTTAAAGATTTAAAAATTGTCACTGATGTCACAATCACCACAGATTTCAAAAATGGAACAGATGTCACCGATGTCACACTAGTAACAGATGTCACAGATGCCCCTGGTGTCACAATCATTGCAGACTTCACAGATGTCACAGATGTCACTGATGTCACAGATGTCTTTATGTAAAAATAGTCACAGACATCACAGACGTCACGTATGTCAGTTATGTCACAACAGTCACAGATATTACTGATGTCACAATAGTCATAGAAGTCATCAGCATCACAGATATCAGTAATGTCACAAAGCCATAGACATCACAGATGTCACAGATGTCACTGATGTAGCAACAGTCAACGAAGTCAAAGATATCTCTGATGTCACAGTAGTCACCTACCTCACAAACGTTACAGATACCAGTAACCACAACAGTCATGGATGTCACAGATGTCACTGATGTCACAATAGTCACAGACATCACAGATGCCACTGATGCCACTGATGCCACTGATGTCACAGTAGTCAGATGCGTGAGAGGTATCACTGATTTCACAATAGTAACCAACATCACATATGTCGCTGATATCACAGTAGTCACAGATGTCACAGATTTCACAAATGTCGTTGATGTCACAATAGTCAAAATGTCTACAGATTTCACAGATGTCACTGATGTCACAGTAGTCACAGAAACATAGATGTCACTGATGTCACCGTATTTGTAGATGTAACAGATTTCACTTGTCACTTACGTCACAATAGTAACCGACATCACAGTTGTCAAAGACGTAATAGATGTCACTGATGTCAGAATAGTACTAGGTGTCACACATGTCACAGACTTCACAGACGTCACAGATGTAACTGATGTCCCAAAGGTCACAGACATCGGAGATTTCACAGATGTCACACTCTTCATGGATGCCGCAGATGACACTGATGTCACAATTGTCACAGATGCCACAGTCATCACAAATGTCACTGATGGCACAATCCTCACAGATGTCACTGATGCCACTGCAGTAACAATAGTTACAAGATAACACATACCACCAATGTCACAGTGATCACAGGCATGACAGATGTCACTGAAATAACAGTAAGAAAAGATGTCACATGTCAATGGTGTCAAAATCCTCACAAATTTCAAAGACATCACTGATGTTACTGATGTCACCATTGTCACAGATATCTCTGATTTCACAAGTCACAGATGTCACAGATTTCACCGATGTCACATGTGTAACAACAGTCACAGACAAGATAGTTGTCACTGAGTTCACAATAGCCACAGAAGTCTACAGATTTCAGAGATGTCACTGATGTTATAGTAGTCAAAGTCATGACAGATATCACTGAGATCAGAAGAGTAGCAGATGTCACAGAGATCACGGATGTCACAATAGTCAACGAAATCAGAGATGTCAGAGATGTCACTAATGTCAGAATAGCCAAAGACGTCATAGATGTCACTGACGTCAAAATAGTCACTTATGTCACAGATGTCACAGATGTCACTGATGTCACGATAGTCACTGACGTCAGAGATGTTGCTGATGTCACAATAGTAAAAGAAATAAAAAAACTCACAGATATCGGTGATGTCACAAAAGTCACAGATGTAACGGATGTCATAGATGTAACAATGCCCAGAGATGTTACATGTCACTGATGTAACAACAGTCACAGACATCAGAGATGTAAGAGACGTCAATATTGTCAAAATAGTCACAGACATCACTGATGTCACATATGTCATTGATGTCACATATGTCACAGGCATCACAGACATCACTTACCAGTGATGTCATAATAGTCACCGAGATCAAAAATGCCAGTGATGTAACTGATGTCACAATAGTCGCGGAAGTAAGGGATATCAGTTATGTCACAATAGTAACAGGCATCACAGATGAAAGAGATGTCACTGATATCACAAGAGTAACAGACGTCAGAGATGTCACTGATGTCACAGTAGTCACAGATATAAAAGACGTCACAGATATAAAAGACGTCACAGATATAGATGTCACTTATCTCAAAATAGTTACAAATGTCACAGAAGTCACAGATAACACTGACGTCACAATGGTCACAGACATAAGAGGTTTCACTAATGTCACTGATGTTGCAATATTCAGAAGACGTCACAGAAGACACAGATGCCAATGATGTCATAATAGTCAGAGACATCACAGATATCAGTGATGTCAAAATAGTCACAGACTTCACAGATGTGAGCTATGTCAAAATAGTCACAGATGTCCCTGATGTAACAGTAGTCACAGACATCACTGATGTTATAGATGGCACTGATGTCACAATAGTCACTGATGTAACAGACTTCAGAGATGTCGCTGATGTCACAATAGTAAAAGATGTAACAGGTATCACTGATGTCATAGTAATCACATATATCACAGACGTCTCAGGTATCAGTGATGTCACAATAGTCACGGACGTCACGGAAGTCACTGAAGACAAAATAGTCACAGATATCATGGATTTAACAATAGTCACAGATGTCAAATAACAGATGTGACTGATGTCACTGATGCAAAAATAGTCACAGACAAGAAGGATGTAACAGGTCAAACTAGTCAAAGATGTCACAGAGGTGAAAGATGTCACTGATGTCACAGTAGTCGCAGACATATCGGATTTCATCAATGTCACTGATGTTAAAATATTCACAGACATCATAGATGTCACTGAGATCATTGATGTCACAATATTCATAAACGACAGAGATGTCACTGATGTCACAATAATCAGAGATGTTACAGATGTCACTGATGTCACAATAGTCACAGACAACATAGATGTCACTGACGTCACAGTAGTCACGGATGTCACAGATTTATCAGATTTTTCTGATGTCGGACTTCACAGACGTCACACTTCACAGACGTCACACACGTCACTGAAGTAAAAACAGTCAAAGAAATTGGAGATTTCACAGATGTCACTAATGTCAGAATAATGTCAAAGATATCATAGATGTCACTGCTGTCAAAATAGTCACTGATGTCACACACTTCACAGATATCACAGTAGTCACATACATCTCAGATGTCACTGAATTGAAAATAGTAACAAATGTCAAAAATATTACTGGTGTTACAATACTCACAGTCTTCACAGCTCTCACTGATGTCACAATAGTCAGAGACGTCAGAGACGTGACAGATATCAGTGATGTCACAATCATCACAGACATCACAGAGGTTAGATATATCACTGATGTCAAAATAGTAACACATGTCTACAGATTTCACAGAAGTTGCTTATGTCATAGGAGTCACTGGCGATACAGATTTCACAGATGTCATAGGAGTCACAGATGTCAAAGATTTCAAAGATGTTACTGGTGTAACAGTAGTCAATGATAAAATAGATATCACTGGTGTCACAGTAGTCACATGTGAGATAGATGTCACTGAGTTTACAAGAGTGACAGACGTCACAGATGTTACCTATGTTACTGATATACCAAGAGTCACAGATGTCAGAGATGTCACCGATGTAACAAAAGTCAAAGACATCGAGGATGTCACAGAGATCAGAGATGTCACAATAGTCACGGATGTCACAAATGTCACTGATGTCACAATAGCCACAGAAATAAGAGATTTCATAGATGACAGGAATGTCAGAATAGTCAAATATGTCATAGATGTCATGATGTCAAAATAGTTTCTGATGTCACGGATGTCACTGATGTCACAATAGTCAAAGAAATCAAAGATGTCACAGATATCAGTGATGTCACAATAGTAACAGACATCACAGATATCAGTGATGTCACAATAGTCACAGACGTAACAGCTTTCACTAATGTCCCTGACCTTACAACCATCACACATGTGACTGTTATCAGAATAATCAGAGACGTCACAGATATCAGTGATGTCAAAATAATCACAGTAGCCACAGAAGTAACAGATGTCACTGATGTCGCAATAGTCACAGACAACATAGACGTCATTGATGTCAAAGTAGCCACAGATGTCCCAAAAGTCACAGACAGCAGAGATTTCACAGATGTCACACTCTTCATGGATGCCGCAGAGGACAATGATGTCACAATTGTCACAGATGCCACAGTCATCACAAATGTCACTGATGTCACAACAGTCACAGACATCACAGAAGTCACAGATAGCACTGATGTCACAATAGTCATAGAGATCATCAAGATCACAGATATCAGAAATATCACAAAGTCATAGACATTACAGATGTCACTGATGTCACAGAAGTCAAACATGTCACAGACATCATAAAATGTCACTGATGCCACAATGGTCACAGTTGTCACAGATGCACCAATAGTCAACAACATCAAAGATTCCAGTGATGTCACAGAGTACCCTACATCACAAATGTTACAGATATCAGTGTTGTCACAACAGTCACGGATGTCACGGGTGTCACAGATGTCACGGATGTCACAATAGTCACAGACGTCACAGATATCACAGCAGTCACATGCATGAGAGGTATCA
Source organism: Clamator glandarius (assembly GCA_033459285.1). Taxonomy (NCBI): domain Eukaryota; kingdom Metazoa; phylum Chordata; class Aves; order Cuculiformes; family Cuculidae; genus Clamator; species Clamator glandarius. The sequence goes on from JAUNZM010001602.1 coordinate 40,841, forward strand.
CTGATGTCAAAGCAGTAACCAATGTTATATATGTCGCTGATATCAAAATAGGCACAGATTTAACAGATTTCTCAGATGTCACTGGTGTCACAGTAGTCACAGAAAAATAGATGTCACTGATTTCACAATAGTCAGAGATGTCTATAGAATTCATAGGTGTCACTAATGTCACACTAGTCAAAGGAGTGAAATATGTCACTGACGTAACAATAATAACTGACGTCACAGATGTCATTGATGTCACAATAGTCACAGACATCAGGGATGTCACAGGCGTCACTCATGTCACAATAGTCAAAGACATCATAGATGTCACTGATGTAACATGTTCGAGATGTCAACGGAGTAACAGATGTCACTGATGGCACAATCCTAACAGATATCACTGATGCCACTGATGGCTCTGATGTCAAAATAATCACAGAGGCCACTGACATCAAAAAAATCTCTGATGTTACAATAGTCACAGACATCACAGGTTTCAATGATGTCAGTGATGTCACAATCATCACAGACCTCACAGAGGTAAGATATATCACTGATGTTACAATAGCAAAAGATGTCACAAATATCACTGATGTGACAATCGTCGCAGACATCACGGCTGTCACTGATGTCACAATAATCAGAGACATCCCGGATGTCACAGATGTCACTGATGTCACAATAGTAACAAATGACACAAATGTTGCTGATGTAAAAATCGTCACAGACTTCACAGATGTCACTCATGTCACAATAATAACAGACGTCAAAAATGTCACTGATTTCAGAATAGTAACAGATGTAAAGTGTCATTGATGTCACAATATTCACAGACATCACAGCTCTCACTGATGTCAAAATAGTCAGAGATGACAGAGATCAGAAATGTCACTGTTGTCACAATAGTCACAGATGTCACTGATGTCAAAATATTAACAGATTTCACAGATGTCACTGATGTGACAGTAGTAACAGACAACACAAATATAACTGATGTCACAATAGTCACAGATGTCACACATTTCACCGATGTCACTGGTGTCACAATAATCAGAGATGTCTATAAATTTCATAGGTCTCTGATGTTACAGTAGTCACAGGTGTGATAGATGACACTGATTTCTCAGTAATACCTGATGTCACAGATGTCATTGATGTCATAATAGTCAACGACATCACAGATGTCACAGATACCAGTGATGTCACAATAGTCACAGACGTGACAGATGTCACCGATGCCACAATAATCACAGATAACATAGATGTCACTGATGTTACAATAGTCACCGACAACATAGCTGTCACTGATATCACAATAGTCAAGGATGTCACAGATGTCACTGATATCACAATTTTCACAGATGTCCCAGATTCCACACACTTCACACGACGTCAAAGTAGTCACAGATTTCCCAGATATCACTGATGTCACTATCGTCACAGACTTCACATCTGTCACTAATGCCACAGTAGTCACAGATGCCACAGACATCACAAATGTCATTGACTTCACAACAGAAAGATACATCAATAATGTCACTGATTTTACAATAGTCAAAGACATCAGATATGTCACTGATGTCACGGATGTCACAATAGTCACAGAAAAAAAAATTCACTGAGGTCACAATAGTCACAGATATCACAGATTTCACAGATGTCATAGGAGTCACAGATGCCAAAGATTTCAAAGATGTTACTGGTGTAAAAGTAGTCAATGATAAAATAGATATCACTGATGTCACAGTAGTCACAGGAGTGATAGATGTCACTGCATTTACAGGAGTGACAGACGTCACAGATGTTACCTGTGTTACTGATATAACAATAGTCACAGATGTCAGAGATGTCACCGATGTAACAAAAGTCAAAGACATCGAGGATGTCACAGAGATCAGAGATGACACAATAGTCACGGATGTCACAAATGTCACTGATGTCACAATAGTCACAGAAATAAGAGATTTCATAGATGTCAGTAATGTCAGAATAGTCAAAGACGTCATAGATGTCATGATGTCAAAATAGTTTCTGATGTCACGGATGTCACTGATGTCACAATAGTCAAAGAAATCAAAGATGTCACAGATATCAGTGATGTCACAATAGTCACAGACATCACAGATATCGGTGATGTCACAATAGTCACAGACGTAACAGCTTTCACTAATGTCCCTGACCTTACAATAATCACACATGTGACTGTTATCAGAATAATCAGAGACGTCACAGATATCAGTGATGTCAAAATAATCACAGTAGCCACAGAAGTAACAGATGTCACTGATGTCGCAATAATCACAGACAACATAGACGTCATTGATGTCAAAGTAGCCACAGATGTCCCAAAAGTCACAGACAGCAGAGATTTCACAGATGTCACACTCTTCATGGATGCCGCAGAGGACGCTGATGTCACAATTGTCACAGATGCCACAGTCATCACAAATGTCACTGATGGCACAATCCTCACAGATGTCACTGATGCCACTGTTGTAACAATAGTTACAAGATAACACATACCACCAATGTCACAGTGATCACAGGCATGACAGATGTCACTGAAATAACAATAAGAAAAGATGTCACATGTCAATGGTGTCAAAATCCTCACAAATTTCAAAGACATCACTGATGTTACTGATGTCACCATTGTCACAGATATCTCTGATTTCACAAGTCACAGATGTCACAGATTGTCACTGATGTAACAATACTCACAGACATCACTGATGTCATAGATATCACTGATGTAACAATAGTCACAGATGTCACAGATATCACTGAAGTACGAGTTATCACATATCACAGATATCACAGTTATCAGTGATGTCACAATAGTCACCAACGTCATAGATGTCAATGATACCACTGATGTCACAATAGTAACAGATGTCATATATATCACTGATGTGACACTAGTTACAGATGTCACAAATGTCACTGATGTCAAAAGAGTCACAGATGTCACGATAGTCGTAAAAACATAGATGTCACTGACGTCACAATAGTCACAGGTATCAGAGATGACACAGATGGCACTGACGTTACAGTAGTCACAGATGTCACAAATGTAAGAATGATTACACAGATGTCACTGATGTAAGAATAGTCAGAAACTTCAGAGATGTCACAGATGTCATTAGTGTCAAAATAGTCACTGATGTCACAGATTTCACAGATGTCACAATAGTCACAGATGTCTGAGATGTCACTGATGTTGCAATGGTCACAGACATCACAGATGTCACAGATACCAGTGATGTCACAATAGTCATTGACGTCACAGATTTCACTGATGTCACCAAAGTCACAGTAGTATAAATGCCACAAAAGTCACTGATATCACAATATGAACCGACTTCACAAATGTCACTGATGTCAAAATAGTAACAGATGTCAATAATATTATTGATGTCACTCTAGTCACAGATTTAACAGCTGTCACTGATATCACAATAGTCACAGATGTAGCAGATTTCACAGATGTAACAGATGTCACAGTTGTGACAGATGGCACTGATCTAACAATAGTCACAGTGATCAGGGATGACACAGATGTGACTGATGTTACAATAGTAACAGATGTCACAAATGCCACCAGTGTCACAATAGTAACAGACACCACAAATGTCACTGACGTCACAATAGTAACTGACGTCACAGATGTCACTGATGTCACTGATATCACAATAGTAAAAGAGGCAGAAATGTCACCGATGTCACAACAGAAAGAAACGCCAAAAATGTCACTGATTTCACAATCATTGCAGACTATTCAAATGTAACAGATGTCAATGATGTCATAATAGAAAAACACATCACAAATGTCACTGATGTCAAAACAGTAACAAAGTTTAAAATGTCATTGATGTCACAAGTCACAGACTTCATAGCTGTCACTGATGTCACAATAGTCACAGATGATACAGATGTCACTGATGTCACAATAGTCACAGACAACGTAGACACCACTGATTTCATACTATTCACAGATGTCAGATTTCACAAACTTCACATGTGACAGTTGTCACAAATGTCACAGATGTCACTGATGTCACAATCGTCAAAGACTTCACTGCTGTCACTGATGTCAAAATAGCCATAGATGTCACAGATATCAGTGATGTCACGATTGTCACAGACAACACAGGTGTCACTGATTTCAAAGTAGTCACAGGTGTGACAGATTGCACTTACGTCACAATAGTCACAGATGTCACACACTTCACAGATGTCACAGGTATCACAATATTCACAGATGACTATAGATTTCATAGGTGTCTCTGATGTCTCAGTAGTCACAGGAATGAGAGATGTCACGCATGTCACAATAATAAATGACTTCACAGATGTCACTGATGTCAAAATAATAAATGACTTCACAGATGTCACTGATGTGTCTGATGCCACAGTAGTCACAGACATCACAGATGTCACTGATGTTACAACAGTCACAGACATCACAGATTTTAAAGATGTCAGTGATGTCACAATCATCACAGACCTCACAGACGTTAGATATGTGACTGATCATAGAATCATAGAATAACCGAGTTGGAAGAGACCCACCGGATCATCGAGCCCAACCATTCCTATCAAACACTAAACCATGCCCCTTAGCACCTCGTCTGCCCGTGCCTTAAACACTTCCAGGGAAATTGAATCAACCACCTCCCTGGGTAGACTGTTCCAGTGCCCAATGACCCTTTCTGTGAAAAATTCTCCTTATGTCCATCCTAAATCTCCCCTGGCGGAGCCTGTGGCCATTCCCTCTCGTCCTGTCCCCTGTCACTTGGGAGATGAGGCCAGCACCCTCCTCTCTACAACCTCCCATAAGGTAGTTATAGAGAGCAATGAGATCTCCTCTCTGCCTCCTCTTCTCCAGGCTAAACAACCCCAGTTCTCTCAGCCGCTCCTCATAAGGCATCCTGTGATGTCACAATAGTAACAGTTGTCAAAAATATCACTGATGTAACAATAGTAAGAGACATCACCGATATCCCTGATGTCACAATCACAGGTGTCATTGATGTCGCTGATGTCACAATAATAACAAACATCACAAATGTCACTGAGGTCAAAATAATACCTGATGTGCAAATAGACACTGCTCTCACAAGAGTCACAGACTTCACAACTGCCACTGATGTCACAATCACCACAGATTTCAAAAATGGAACAGATGTCACCGATGTCACACTAGAAACAGATGTCACAGATGCCCCTGGTGTCACAATCATTGCAGACTTCACAGATGTCACAGATGTCACTGATGTCACAGATGTCTTTATGTAAAAATAGTCACAGACATCACAGACGTCACGTATGTCAGTTATGTCACAACAGTCACAGATATTACTGATGTCACAATAGTCATAGAAGTCATCAGCATCACAGATATCAGTAATGTCACAAAGCCATAGACATCACAGATGTCACAGATGTCACTGATGTAGCAACAGTCAACGAAGTCAAAGATATCTCTGATGTCACAGTAGTCACCTACATCACAAACGTTACAGATACCAGTAACCACAACAGTCATGGATGTCACAGATGTCACTGATGTCACAATAGTCACAGACATCACAGATGCCACTGATGCCACTGATGCCACTGATGTCACAGTAGTCAGATGCGTGAGAGGTATCACTGATTTCACAATAGTAACCAACATCACATATGTCGCTGATATCACAATAGTCACAGATGTCACAGATTTCACAAATGTCGTTGATGTCACAATAGTCAAAATGTCTACAGACTTCACAGACGTCACAGATGTAACTGATGTCCCAAAGGTCACAGACATCGGAGATTTCACAGATGTCACACTCTTCATGGATGCCGCAGATGACACTGATGTCACAATTGTCACAGATGCCACAGTCATCACAAATGTCACTGATGGCACAATCCTCACAGATGTCACTGATGCCACTGTAGTAACAATAGTTACAAGATAACACATACCACCAATGTCACAGTGATCACAGGCATGACAGATGTCACTGAAATAACAGTAAGAAAAGATGTCACATGTCAATGGTGTCAAAATCCTCACAAATTTCAAAGACATCACTGATGTTACTGATGTCACCATTGTCACAGATATCTCTGATTTCACAAGTCACAGATGTCACAGATTTCACCGATGTCACATGTGTAACAACAGTCACAGACAAGATAGTTGTCACTGAGTTCACAATAGCCACAGAAGTCTACAGATTTCAGAGATGTCACTGATGTTATAGTAGTCAAAGTCATGACAGATATCACTGAGATCAGAAGAGTAGCAGATGTCACAGAGATCACAGATGTCACAATAGTCAAAGAAATCAGAGATGTCAGAGATGTCACTAATGTCAGAATAGCCAAAGACGTCATAGATGTCACTGACGTCAAAATAGTCACTTATGTCACAGATGTCACTGATGTCACGATAGTCACTGACGTCAGAGATGTTGCTGATGTCACAATAGTAAAAGAAATAAAAAACCTCACAGATATCAGTGATGTCACAAAAGTCACAGATGTAACGGATGTCATAGATGTAACAATGCCCAGAGATGTTACATGTCACTGATGTAACAACAGTCACAGACATCAGAGATGTAAGAGATGTCAATATTTTCAAAATAGTCACAGACATCACTGATGTCACATATGTCATTGATGTCACATATGTCACAGGCATCACAGACATCACTTACCAGTGATGTCATAATAGTCACCGAGATCAAAAATGCCAGTGATGTAACTGATGTCACAATAGTCACGGAAGTAAGGGATATCAGTTATGTCACAATAGTAACAGGCATCACAGATGAAAGAGATGTCACTGATATCACAAGAGTAACAGACGTCAGAGATGTCACTGATGTCACAGTAGTCACAGATATAAAAGACGTCACAGATATAAAAGACGTCAGAGATATAGATGTCACTTATGTCAAAATAGTTACAGATGTCACAGAAGTCACAGATAACACTGACGTCACAATGGTCACAGACATAAGAGGTTTCACTAATGTCACTGATGTTGCAATATTCAGAAGACGTCACAGAAGACACAGATGCCAATGATGTCATAATAGTCAGAGACATCACAGATATTAGTGATGTCAAAATAGTCACAGACTTCACAGATGTGAGCTATGTCAAAATAGTCACAGATGTCCCTGATGTAACAGTAGTCACAGACATCACTGATGTTATAGATGGCACTGATGTCACAATAGTCACTGATGTAACAGACTTCAGAGATGTCGCTGATGTCACAATAGTAAAAGATGTAACAGGTATCACTGATGTCATAGTAATCACATATATCACAGACGTCTCAGGTATCAGTGATGTCACAATAGTCACGGACGTCACGGAAGTCACTGAAGACAAAATAGTCACAGATATCATGGATTTAACAATAGTCACAGATGTCAAATAACAGATGTGACTGATGTCACTGATGCAAAAATAGTCACAGACAAGAAGGATGTAACAGGTCAAACTAGTCAAAGATGTCACAGAGGTGAAAGATGTCACTGATGTCACAGTAGTCGCAGACATATCGGATTTCATCAATGTCACTGATGTTAAAATATTCACAGACATCATAGATGTCACTGAGATCATTGATGTCACAATATTCATAAACGACAGAGATGTCACTGATGTCACAATAATCAGAGATGTTACAGATGTCACTGATGTCACAATAGTCACAGACAACATAGATGTCACTGACGTCACAGTAGTCACGGATGTCACAGATTTATCAGATTTTTCTGATGTCAGACTTCACAGATGTCACACTTCACAGACGTCACACACGTCACTGAAGTAAAAACAGTCAAAGAAATTGGAGATTTCACAGATGTCACTAATGTCAGAATAATGTCAAAGATATCATAGATGTCACTGCTGTCAAAATAGTCACTGATGTCACACGCTTCACAGATATCACAGTAGTCACATACATCTCAGATGTCACTGAATTGAAAATAGTAACAAATGTCAAAAATATTACTGGTGTTACAATACTCACAGTCTTCACAGCTCTCACTGATGTCACAATAGTCAGAGACGTCAGAGACGTGACAGATATCAGTGATGTCACAATCATCACAGACATCACAGAGGTTAGATATATCACTGATGTCAAAATAGTAACACATGTCTACAGATTTCACAGAAGTTGCTTATGTCATAGGAGTCACTGGCGATACAGATTTCACAGATGTCATAGTTGTAACAGATGTCAAAGATTTCAAAGATGTTACTGGTGTAACAGTAGTCAATGATAAAATAGATATCACTGGTGTCACAGTAGTCACATGTGAGATAGATGTCACTGAGTTTACAAGAGTGACAGACGTCACAGATGTTACCTATGTTACTGATATACCAAGAGTCACAGATGTCAAAGATGTCACCGATGTAACAAAAGTCAAAGACATCGAGGATGTCACGGAGATCAGAGATGTCACAATAGTCACGGATGTCACAAATGTCACTGATGTCACAATAGCCACAGAAATAAGAGATTTCATAGATGACAGGAATGTCAGAATAGTCAAATATGTCATAGATGTCATGATGTCAAAATAGTTTCTGATGTCACGGATGTCACTGATGTCACAATAGTCAAAGAAATCAAAGATGTCACAGATATCAGTGATGTCACAATAGTCACAGACGTAACAGCTTTCACTAATGTCCCTGACCTTACAACCATCACACATGTGACTGTTACCAGAATAATCACAGACGTCACAGATATCAGTGATGTCAAAATAATCACAGTAGCCACAGAAGTAACAGATGTCACTGATGTCGCAATAGTCACAGACAACATAGACGTCATTGATGTCAAAGTAGCCACAGATGTCCCAAAAGTCACAGACAGCAGAGATTTCACAGATGTCACACTCTTCATGGATGCCGCAGAGGACACTGATGTCACAATTGTCACAGATGCCACAGTCATCACAAATGTCACTGATGTCACAACAGTCACAGACATCACAGAAGTCACAGATAGCACTGATGTCACAATAGTCATAGAGATCATCAAGATGACAGATATCAGAAATATCACAAAGTCATAGACATTACAGATGTCACTGATGTCACAGAAGTCAAACATGTCACAGACATCATAAAATGTCACTGATGCCACAATGGTCACAGTTGTCACAGATGCACCAATAGTCAACAACATCAAAGATTCCAGTGATGTCACAGAGTACCCTACATCACAAATGTTACAGATATCAGTGTTGTCACAACAGTCACGGACGTCACAGATGTCACGGATGTCACAGATGTCACGGATGTCACAATAGTCACAGACGTCACAGATATCACTGGTATCACAGCAGTCACATGCATGAGAGGTATCACTGATGTCAAAGCAGTAACCAATGTTATATATGTCGCTGATATCAAAATAGGCACAGATTTAACAGATTTCTCAGATGTCACTGGTGTCACAGTAGTCACAGAAAAATAGATGTCACTGATTTCACAATTATCAGAGATGTCTATAGAATTCATAGGTGTCACTAATGTCACACTAGTCAAAGGAGTGAAATATGTCACTGACATAACAATAATAACTGACGTCACAGATGTCATTGATGTCACAATAGTCACAGACATCAGGGATGTCACAGGCATCACTCATGTCACAATAGTCAAAGACATCATAGATGTCACTGATGTAACATGTTCGAGATGTCAACGGAGTAACAGATGTCACTGATGGCACAATCCTAACAGATATCACTGATGCCACTGATGTCTCTGATGTCAAAATAATCACAGAGGCCACTGACATCAAAAAAATCTCTGATGTTACAATAGTCACAGACATCACAGGTTTCAATGATGTCAGTGATGTCACAATCATCACAGACCTCACAGAGGTAAGATATATCACTGATGTTACAATAGCAAAAGATGTCACAAATATCACTGATGTGACAATCGTCGCAGACATCACGGCTGTCACTGATGTCACAATAATCAGAGACATCCCGGATGTCACAGGTGTCACTGATGTCACAATAGTAACAAATGACACAAATGTTGCTGATGTAAAAATCGTCACAGACTTCACAGATGTCACTCATGTCACAATAATAACAGACGTCAAAAATGTCACTGATTTCAGAATAGTAACAGATGTAAAAAGTGTCATCGATGTCACAGTATTCACAGACATCACAGCTCTCACTGATGTCAAAATAGTCAGAGATGACAGAGATCAGAAATGTCACTGTTGTCACAATAGTCACAGATGTCACTGATGTCAAAATATTCACAGATTTCACAGATGTCACTGATGTGACAGTAGTAACAGACAACACAAATATAACCGATGTCACAATAGTCACAGATGTCACACATTTCACCGATGTCACTGGTGTCACAATAATCAGAGATGTCTATAAATTTCATAGGTCTCTGATGTTACAGTAGTCACAGGTGTGATAGATGACACTGATTTCTCAGTAATACCTGATGTCACAGATGTCATTGATGTCATAATAGTCAACGACATCACAGATGTCACAGATACCAGTGATGTCACAATAGTCACAGACGTGACAGATGTCACCGATGCCACAATAATCACAGATAACATAGATGTCACTGATGTTACAATAGTCACCGACAACATAGATGTCACTGATATCACAATAGTTAAGGATGTCACAGATGTCACTGATATCACAATTTTCACAGATGTCCCAGATTCCACACACTTCACACGACATCAAAGTAGTCACAGATTTCCCAGATATCACTGATGTCACTATCGTCGCAGACTTCACATCTGTCACTAATGCCACAGTAGTCACAGATGCCACAGACATCACAAATGTCATTGACTTCACAATAGAAAGATACATCAATAATGTCACTGATTTTACAATAGTCAAAGACATCAGATATGTCACTGATGTCACGGATGTCACAATAGTCACAGAAAAAAAAATTCACTGAGGTCACAATAGTCACAGATATCACAGATTTCACAGATGTCATAGGAGTCACAGATGCCAAAGATTTCAAAGATGTTACTGGCGTAAAAGTAGTCAATGATAAAATAGATATCACTGATGTCACAGTAGTCACAGGAGTGATAGATGTCACTGCATTTACAGGAGTGACAGACGTCACAGATGTTACCTGTGTTACTGATATAACAATAGTCACAGATGTCAGAGATGTCACTGATGTGACAAAAGTCAAAGACATCGAGGATGTCACAGAGATCAGAGATGTCACAATAGTCACGGATGTCACAAATGTCACTGATGTCACAATAGTCACAGAAATAAGAGATTTCACAGATGTCAGTAATGTCAGAATAGTCAAAGACGTCATAGATGTCATGATGTCAAAATAGTTTCTGATGTCACGGATGTCACTGATGTCACAATAGTCAAAGAAATCAAAGATGTCACAGATATCAGTGATGTCACAATAGTAACAGACATCACAGATATCGGTGATGTCACAATAGTCACAGACGTAACAGCTTTCACTAATGTCCCTGACCTTACAATAATCACACATGTGACTGTTATCAGAATAATCACAGACGTCACAGATATCAGTGATGTCAAAATAATCACAGTAGCCACAGAAGTAACAGATGTCACTGATGTCGCAATAATCACAGACAACATAGACGTCATTGATGTCAAAGTAGCCACAGATGTCCCAAAAGTCACAGACAGCAGAGATTTCACAGATGTCACACTCTTCATGGATGCCGCAGAGGACGCTGATGTCACAATTGTCACAGATGCCACAGTCATCACAAATGTCACTGATGGCACAATCCTCACAGATGTCACTGATGCCACTGTTGTAACAATAGTTACAAGATAACACATACCACCAATGTCACAGTGATCACAGGCATGACAGATGTCACTGAAATAACAATAAGAAAAGATGTCACATGTCAATGGTGTCAAAATCCTCACAAATTTCAAAGACATCACTGATGTTACTGATGTCACCATTGTCACAGATAGCTCTGATTTCACAAGTCACAGATGTCACAGATTGTCACTGATGTAACAATACTCACAGACATCACTGATGTCATAGATATCACTGATGTAACAATAGTCACAGATGTCACAGATATCACTGAAGTACGAGTTATCACATATCACAGATATCACAGTTATCAGTGATGTCACAATAGTCACCAACGTCATCGATGTCAATGATACCACTGATGTCACAATAGTAACAGATGTCATATATATCACTGATGTGACACTAGTTACAGATGTCACAAATGTCACTGATGTCAAAAGAGTCACAGATGTCACGATAGTCGTAAAAACATAGATGTCACTGACGTCACAATAGTCACAGGTATCAGAGATGACACAGATGTCACTGACGTTACAGTAGTCACAGATGTCACAAATGTAAGAATGATTACACAGATGTCACTGATGTAAGAATAGTCAGAAACTTCAGAGATGTCACAGATGTCATTAGTGTCAAAATAGTCACTGATGTCACAGATTTCACAGATGTCACAATAGTCACAGATGTCTGAGATGTCACTGATGTTGCAATGGTCACAGACATCACAGATGTCACAGATACCAGTGATGTCACAATAGTCATTGACGTCACAGATTTCACTGATGTCACCAAAGTCACAGTAGTATAAATGCCACAAAAGTCACTGATATCACAATATGAACCGACTTCACAAATGTCACTGATGTCAAAATAGTAACAGATGTCAATAATATTATTGATGTCACTCTAGTCACAGATTTAACAGCTGTCACTGATATCACAATAGTCACAGATGTAGCAGATTTCACAGATGTAACAGATGTCACAGTTGTGACAGATGGCACTGATATCACAATAGTCACAGTGATCAGGGATGACACAGATGTGACTGATGTTACAATAGTAACAGATGTCACAAATGCCACCAGTGTCACAATAGTAACAGACACCACAAATGTCACTGACGTCACAATAGTAACTGACGTCACAGATGTCACTGATGTCACTGATATCACAATAGTAAAAGAGGCAGAAATGTCACCGATGTCACAATAGAAACAAACGCCAAAAATGTCACTGATTTCACAATCATTGCAGACTATACAAATGTAACAGATGTCAATGATGTCATAATAGAAAAACACATCACAAATGTCACTGATGTCAAAATAGTAACAAAGTTTAAAATGTCATTGATGTCACAAGTCACAGACTTCATAGCTGTCACTGATGTCACAATAGTCACAGATGATACAGATGTCACTGATGTCACAATAGTCACAGACAACGTAGACACCACTGATTTCATACTATTCACAGATGTCAGATTTCACAAACTTCACATGTGACAGTTGTCACAAATGTCACAGATGTCACTGATGTCACAACAGTCACAGACAGTGTAGGCACCACTGATTTCATACTATTCACAAATGTCAGATTTCACAAACTTCACAGGTCACAGTTGTCACAAATGTCACAGATATCACCAATGTCACAATCGTCAAAGACTTCACTGCTGTCACTGATGTCAAAATAGCCATAGATGTCACAGATATCAGTGATGTCACGATTGTCACAGACAACACAGGTGTCACTGATTTCAAAGTAGTCACAGGTGTGACAGATTGCACTTACGTCACAATAGTCACAGATGTCACACACTTCACAGATGTCACAGGTATCACAATATTCACAGATGACTATAGATTTCATAGGTGTCTCTGATGTCTCAGTAGTCACAGGAATGAGAGATGTCACGCATGTCACAATAATAAATGACTTCACAGGTGTCACTGATGTCAAAATAATAAATGACTTCACAGATGTCACTGATGTGTCTGATGCCACAGTAGTCACAGACATCACAGATGTCACTGATGTTACAACAGTCACAGACATCACAGATTTTAAAGATGTCAGTGATGTCACAATCATCACAGACCTCACAGACGTTAGATATGTGACTGATCATAGAATCATAGAATAACCGAGTTGGAAGAGACCCACCGGATCATCGAGCCCAACCATTCCTATCAAACACTAAACCATGCCCCTTAGCACCTCGTCTGCCCGTGCCTTAAACACTTCCAGGGAAATTGAATCAACCACCTCCCTGGGTAGACTGTTCCAGTGCCCAATGACCCTTTCTGTGAAAAATTCTCCTTATGTCCATCCTAAATCTCCCCTGGCGGAGCCTGTGGCCATTCCCTCTCGTCCTGTCCCCTGTCACTTGGGAGATGAGGCCAGCACCCTCCTCTCTACAACCTCCCATAAGGTAGTTATAGAGAGCAATGAGATCTCCTCTCTACCTCCTCTTCTCCAGGCTAAACAACCCCAGTTCTCTCAGCCGCTCCTCATAAGGCAACCTGTGATGTCACAATAGTAACAGTTGTCAAAAATATCACTGATGTAACAATAGTAAGAGACATCACCGATATCCCTGATGTCACAATCACAGGTGTCATTGATGTCGCTGATGTCACAATAATAACAAACATCACAAATGTCACTGAGGTCAAAATAATACCTGATGTGCAAATAGACACTGCTCTCACAAGAGTCACAGACTTCACAACTGCCACTGATGTCACAATAGTCACAGACATCTCAGCTGTCACTGATGTCAAAATAGTGACAAGTGCCAGAGATATCACAAATAGAACTAATGTCACAATAGTCAGAAATGTCATGGATTTCACAGATGTCACACAGATGTCATCACAGGTGTGACATATGTCACTGATTTTACAATAGTCACAGACATCATGTCTTCACAGAATTCATTGTTAGTAATAATAGTTAAAGATTTAAAAATTGTCACTGATGTCACAATCACCACAGATTTCAAAAATGGAACAGATGTCACCGATGTCACACTAGTAACAGATGTCACAGATGCCCCTGGTGTCACAATCATTGCAGACTTCACAGACATCACAGACGTCACGTATGTCAGTTATGTCACAACAGTCACAGATATTACTGATGTCACAATAGTCATAGAAGTCATCAGCATCACAGATATCAGTAATGTCACAAAGCCATAGACATCACAGATGTCACAGATGTCACTGATGTAGCAACAGTCAACGAAGTCAAAGATATCTCTGATGTCACAGTAGTCACCTACATCACAAACGTTACAGATACCAGTAACCACAACAGTCATGGATGTCACAGATGTCACTGATGTCACAATAGTCACAGACATCACAGATGCCACTGATGCCACTGATGTCACAGTAGTCAGATGCGTGAGAGTTATCACTGATTTCACAATAGTAACCAACATCACATATGTCGCTGATATCACAATAGTCACAGATGCCACAGATTTCACAAATGTCGTTGATGTCACAATAGTCAAAATGTCTACAGATTTCACAGATGTCGCTGATGTCACAGTAGTCACAGAAACATAGATGTCACTGATGTCACCGTATTTGTAGATGTAACAGATTTCACTTGTCACTTACGTCACAATAGTAACCGACATCACAGTTGTCAAAGACGTAATAGATGTCACTGATGTCAGAATAGTACTAGGTGTCACACATGTCACAGACTTCACAGACGTCACAGATGTAACTGATGTCCCAAAGGTCACAGACATCGGAGATTTCACCGATGTCACATGTGTAACAACAGTCACAGACAAGATAGTTGTCACTGAGTTCACAATAGCCACAGAAGTCTACAGATTTCAGAGATGTCACTGATGTTATAGTAGTCAAAGTCATGACAGATATCACTGAGATCAGAAGAGTAGCAGATGTCACAGAGATCACGGATGTCACTGATATCACAATAGTCAAAGAAATCAGAGATGTCAGAGATGTCACTAATGTCAGAATAGCCAAAGACGTCATAGATGTCACTGACGTCAAAATAGTCACTTATGTCACAGATGTCACTGATGTCACTGATGTCACGATAGTCACTGACGTCAGAGATGTTGCTGATGTCACAATAGTAAAAGAAATAAAAAACCTCACAGATATCAGTGATGTCACAGAAGTCACAGATGTAACAGATGTCATAGATGTAACAATGCCCAGAGATGTTACATGTCACTGATGTAACAACAATCACAGACATCAGAGATGTAAGAGATGTCAATATTGTCAAAATAGTCACAGACATCACTGATGTCACATATGTCATTGATGTCACATATGTCACAGGCATCACAGACATCACTTACCAGTGATGTCATAATAGTCACCGAGATCAAAAATGCCAGTGATGTAACTGATGTCACAATAGTCACGGAAGTAAGGGATATCAGTTATGTCACAATAGTAACAGGCATCACAGATGAAAGAGATGTCACTGATATCACAAGAGTAACAGACGTCAGAGATGTCACTGATGTCACAGTAGTCACAGATATAAAAGATGTCACAGATATAGATGTCACTTATGTCAAAATAGTTACAGATGTCACAGATGTCACAGATAACACTGACGTCACAATGGTCACAGACATAAGAGGTTTCACTAATGTCACTGATGTTGCAATATTCAGAAGACGTCACAGAAGACACAGATGTCAATGATGTCATAATAGTCAGAGACATCACAGATATCAGTGATGTCAAAATAGTCACAGACTTCACAGATGTGAGCTATGTCAAAATAGTCACAGATGTCCCTGATGTAACAGTAGTCACAGACATCACTGATGTTATAGATGGCACTGATGTCACAATAGTCACTGATGTAACAGACTTCAGAGATGTCACTGATGTCACAATAGTAAAAGATGTAACAGATATCACTGATGTCATAGTAATCACATATATCACAGACGTCTCAGGTATCAGTGATGTCACAATAGTCACGGACGTCACGGAAGTCACTGAAGACAAAATAGTTACAGATATCATGGATTTAACAATAGTCACAGATGTCAAATAACAGATGAGACTGATGTCACTGATGCAAAAATAGTCACAGACAAGAAGGATGTAACAGGTCAAACTAGTCAAAGATGTCACAGAGGTGAAAGATGTCACTGATGTCACAGTAGTCACAGACATATCTGATTTCATCAGTGTCACTGATGTTAAAATATTCACAGACATCATAGATGTCACAATATTCATAAACGACAGAGATGTCACTGATGTCACAATAATCAGAGATGTTACAGATGTCACTGATGTCACAATAGTCACAGACAACATAGATGTCACTGACGTCACAGTAGTCACGGATGTCACAGATTTATCAGATTTTTCTGATGTCAGACTTCACAGATGTCACACTTCACAGACGTCACACACGTCACTGAAGTAAAAACAGTCAAAGAAATTGGAGATTTCACAGATGTCACTAATGTCAGAATAATGTCAAAGATATCATAGATGTCACTGCTGTCAAAATAGTCACTGATGTCACACGCTTCACAGATATCACAGTAGTCACATACATCTCAGATGTCACTGAATTGAAAATAGTAACAAATGTCAAAAATATTACTGGTGTTACAATACTCACAGTCTTCACAGCTCTCACTGATGTCACAATAGTCAGAGACGTCAGAGACGTGACAGATATCAGTGATGTCACAATCATCACAGACATCACAGAGGTTAGATATATCACTGATGTCAAAATAGTAACACATGTCTACAGATTTCACAGAAGTTGCTTATGTCATAGGAGTCACTGGCGATACAGATTTCACAGATGTCATAGTTGTAACAGATGTCAAAGATTTCAAAGATGTTACTGGTGTAACAGTAGTCAATGATAAAATAGATATCACTGGTGTCACAGTAGTCACATGTGAGATAGATGTCACTGAGTTTACAAGAGTGACAGACGTCACAGATGTTACCTATGTTACTGATATACCAAGAGTCACAGATGTCAAAGATGTCACTGATGTAACAAAAGTCAAAGACATCGAGGATGTCACGGAGATCAGAGATGTCACAATAGTCACGGATGTCACAAATGTCACTGATGTCACAATAGCCACAGAAATAAGAGATTTCATAGATGACAGGAATGTCAGAATAGTCAAATATGTCATAGATGTCATGATGTCAAAATAGTTTCTGATGTCACGGATGTCACTGATGTCACAATAGTCAAAGAAATCAAAGATGTCACAGATATCAGTGATGTCACAATAGTCACAGACATCACAGATATCGGTGATGTCACAATAGTCACAGACGTAACAGCTTTCACTAATGTCCCTGACCTTACAACCATCACACATGTGACTGTTACCAGAATAATCACAGACGTCACAGATATCAGTGATGTCAAAATAATCACAGTAGCCACAGAAGTAACAGATGTCACTGATGTCGCAATAGTCACAGACAACATAAACGTCATTGATGTCAAAGTAGCCACAGATGTCCCAAAAGTCACAGACAGCAGAGATTTCACAGATGTCACACTCTTCATGGATGCCGCAGAGGACAATGATGTCACAATTGTCACAGATGCCACAGTCATCACAAATGTCACTGATGTCACAACAGTCACAGACATCACAGAAGTCACAGATAGCACTGATGTCACAATAGTCATAGAGATCATCAAGATGACAGATATCAGAAATATCACAAAGTCATAGACATTACAGATGTCACTGATGTCACAGAAGTCAAACATGTCACAGACATCATAAAATGTCACTGATGCCACAATGGTCACAGTTGTCACAGATGCACCAATAGTCAACAACATCAAAGATTCCAGTGATGTCACAGAGTACCCTACATCACAAATGTTACAGATATCAGTGTTGTCACAACAGTCACGGACGTCACAGATGTCACGGATGTCACAGATGTCACGGATGTCACAATAGTCACAGACGTCACAGATATCACTGGTATCACAGCAGTCACATGCATGAGAGGTATCACTGATGTCAAAGCAGTAACCAATGTTATATATGTCGCTGATATCAAAATAGGCACAGATTTAACAGATTTCTCAGATGTCACTGGTGTCACAGTAGTCACAGAAAAATAGATGTCACTGATTTCACAATTATCAGAGATGTCTATAGAATTCATAGGTGTCACTAATGTCACACTAGTCAAAGGAGTGAAATATGTCACTGACATAACAATAATAACTGACGTCACAGATGTCATTGATGTCACAATAGTCACAGACATCAGGGATGTCACAGGCATCACTCATGTCACAATAGTCAAAGACATCATAGATGTCACTGATGTAACATGTTCGAGATGTCAACGGAGTAACAGATGTCACTGATGGCACAATCCTAACAGATATCACTGATGCCACTGATGTCTCTGATGTCAAAATAATCACAGAGGCCACTGACATCAAAAAAATCTCTGATGTTACAATAGTCACAGACATCACAGGTTTCAATGATGTCAGTGATGTCACAATCATCACAGACCTCACAGAGGTAAGATATATCACTGATGTTACAATAGCAAAAGATGTCACAAATATCACTGATGTGACAATCGTCGCAGACATCACGGCTGTCACTGATGTCACAATAATCAGAGACATCCCGGATGTCACAGGTGTCACTGATGTCACAATAGTAACAAATGACACAAATGTTGCTGATGTAAAAATCGTCACAGACTTCACAGATGTCACTCATGTCACAATAATAACAGACGTCAAAAATGTCACTGATTTCAGAATAGTAACAGATGTAAAAAGTGTCATCGATGTCACAGTATTCACAGACATCACAGCTCTCACTGATGTCAAAATAGTCAGAGATGACAGAGATCAGAAATGTCACTGTTGTCACAATAGTCACAGATGTCACTGATCTCAAAATATTCACAGATTTCACAGATGTCACTGATGTGACAGTAGTAACAGACAACACAAATATAACCGATGTCACAATAGTCACAGATGTCACACATTTCACCGATGTCACTGGTGTCACAATAATCAGAGATGTCTATAAATTTCATAGGTCTCTGATGTTACAGTAGTCACAGGTGTGATAGATGACACTGATTTCTCAGTAATACCTGATGTCACAGATGTCATTGATGTCATAATAGTCAACGACATCACAGATGTCACAGATACCAGTGATGTCACAATAGTCACAGACGTGACAGATGTCACAGATGCCACAATAATCACAGATAACATAGATGTCACTGATGTTACAATAGTCACCGACAACATAGATGTCACTGATATC
>JAUNZM010001603.1:0-65028 GCA_033459285.1 Clamator glandarius
AGCCCCCAGACCCTTCTAGAGACCCCCAGGACCCTTCTGAAAGCCCCCAGAACATTCTAGATCCCCCCAGGACCCTTCTAAAAGCCCCAAGACCCTTCTAGAGCATCCGAGGACCCTTCTAAAAGCACCCAGACCCTTCTAGAGCATCCCAGGACCCTTCTAAAAGCACCCAGACCCTTCTAGAGGCCCCTAGGACCCTTCTAAAAGCCCCCAGAACCCTCTAGAGCCACCCAGGACTCTTCTAAAAGCACCCAGACCCTTCTAGAGCCTCCCAGGACCCTTCTAAAGTACAGACCCAGACCCTTCTAGAGCCCCCCAGGACCATTCTAAAGGCCCCCCAGACCTTTCTAGACCCTCCCCGGATCATTCTAAAAGACCCCACGAGACCTTCTAGAGGCCCCCAGGACCCTTCTAAAAGCCCCCAGACCATTCTAGAGCCCCCCAGGACCCTTCTAAAGGCCCCCAGACCCTTCTAGACCCTCCCCGGATCATTCTAAAAGCCCCCAGATTCTTCTAGAGCCTCCCAGGACCCTTCTAATAGCCCCCCGACCTTTCTAGACCCTCCCCGGATCCTTCTAAATGAACCCAGACCCTTCTAGGGCCCCCCAGAACGCCTCTAAAAGCCTCCAGACCCTTGTAGAGCCCCCCAGGACCCGTCTAAAAGCGCCCAGACCCTTCTAGACCCTCCCCTGATCATTCTAAAAGACCCCAGACCCTTCTAAAACTTCCCAGGACTATTCTAAAAGAACCCAGACCATTCTAGACCCTCCCCGGATTATTCTAAAAGCCCCCAGACCCTTCTAGAGCCCCCCAAGACCCTTCTAAAAGCCTCCAGACCCTTCTAGAGCCCCCCAGGACCCTTCTAAAAGACCCCAGACCCTTCTAGAGCCGCCTAGGATCCTTCAAAAAGCATAAAGACCCTTCTAGACCGTCCCCGGATCATTCTAAAAGCCCCCAGACCCTTCTAGAGCCCCTCAGGACCCTTCTAAATGCCCCCAGACCCTTCTAGAGAACCCCAGGACCCATCTAAAAGCCCCCAGATCTTTCTAGAGGCGCCCAGGACCCTTCCACAAGCCCCCAGACCCTTCTAGAGCCCCCCAGGACCATTCTAAAAGACCCCAGACCCTTCTAGAGCCCCCCAGGACCCTACTAAAAGCTCCCAGACCCTTCTAGAGCCCCCCAGGACCCTTCTAAAAGCCCCCAGACCCTTCTAGACCCTCCCCGGATCCTTCTAAAAGCCCCCAGACCCTTCTAGATCATCCCAGGACCTTTCTAAATGCCCCCAGACCTTTTTTTGGGGCCCCCAGGACCCTTCTAAAAGCACCCAGACCCTTCTAGAGCCCCCCAGGACCCTTCTAAAAGACCCCAGACCCTTCTTGAGCCCCCCAGGACCCTTCTAAAAGCCCCCAGACCCTTCTAGCGGCACCCACGACCCTTCTACAAGCCCCCAGACCCTTCTAGAGCCCCCCAGGACCCTTCTAAAAGCACCCAGACCCTTCTAGAGGCCCCCAGGACCCTTCTAAAAGCCCCCAGACCATTCTAGAGCCCCCCAGGACCCTTCTACAAGCCCCCAGACCCTTCTAGAGCCACCCAGGACCCTTCTAAAAGAACCCAGACCCTTCTAGAGGCTCCCCGAACCCTTATAAAAGCACCCCGACCCTTCTAGAGTCTCCCAGTACCCTTCTAAAAGCAACCAGACCCTTCTAGAGAACCCCAGGATCATTCTAAAAGCCCCCAGACCCTTCTAGACCCTCCCCGGATCCTTCCAAAAGCACCCAGACCCTTCTAGAGCCCCCTAGGATCCTTCAAAAAGCACCCAGACCTTTCTAGACCGTCCCCGGATCATTCTAAAAGCCCCCAGACCCTTCTAGAGCCCCCCAGGATCATTCTAAAAGCCCCCAGACCCTTCTAGAGCCCCCTAGGACCCATCTAAAAGCCCCCAGACCCTTCTAGAGGCCCCTAGGACCCTTCTAAAAGCCCCCAGTCCCTTCTAGACCCTCCCCGGATCCTTCGAAAAGCCACCAGACCCTTCTAAAACCTCCCAGGACTATTCTAAAAGAACCCAGACCATTCTAGACCCTCCCCGGATTATTCTAAAAGCCCCCAGACCCTTCTAGAGCCCCCCAAGACCCTTCTAAAAGCCTCCAGACCCTTCTAGAGCCCCCCAGGACCCTTCTAAAAGCCCCAGACCATTCTAGCGGCACCCACGACCCTTCTACAAGCCCCAGACCCTTCTAGAGCCCCCCAGGACCCTTCTAAAAGCACCCAGACCCTTCTAGAGGCCCCCAGGACCCTTCTAAAAGCCCCCAGACCATTCTAGAGCCCCCCAGGACCCTTCTACAAGCCCCCAGACCCTTCTAGAGCCACCCAGGACCCTTCTAAAAGAACCCAGACCCTTCTAGAGGCCCCCAGGACCCGTCTAAAAGCCTCTAGACCCTTCTAGAGCCCCCCAGGACCTTTCTAAAAGCACCCAGACCCTTCTAGAGGCTCCCCGGACCCTTATAAACGCACCCCGACCCTTCTAGAGTCTCCCAGTACCCTTCTAAAAGCAACCAGACCCTTCTAGAGAACCCCAGGATCATTCTAAAAGCCCCCAGACCCTTCTAGACCCTCCCCGGATCCTTCCAAAAGCACCCAGACCCTTCTAGAGCCCCCTAGGATCCTTCAAAAAGCACCCAGACCTTTCTAGACCGTCCCCGGATCATTCTAAAAGCCCCCAGACCCTTCTAGAGCCCCCCAGGATCATTCTAAAAGCCCCCAGACCCTTCTAGAGCCCCCTAGGTCCCATCTGCCCCCAGACCATTCTAGAGCCCCCCAGGACCTTTCTAAAAGTCCCCAGACCCTTCTAGACCCTCCTTGGATCCTTCTAAAAGCACCCAGACCCTTCTAGAGCCTCCCAGGACTATTCTAAAAGAACCCAGACCATTCTAGACCCTCCCCGGATTATTCTAAAAGCCCCCAGACCCTTCTAGAGCCCCCCAAGACCCTTCTAAAAGCCTCCAGACCCTTCTAGAGCCCCCCAGGACCCTTCTAAAAGACCCCAGACCCTTCTAGAGCCGCCTAGGATCCTTCAAAAAGCATAAAGACCCTTCTAGACCGTCCCCGGATCATTCTAAAAGCCCCCAGACCCTTCTAGAGCCCCTCAGGACCCTTCTAAATGCACCCAGACCCTTCTAGAGAACCCCAGGACCCATCTAAAAGCCCCCAGATCCTTCTAGAGGCCCCCAGGACCCTTCCAAAAGCCCCCAGACCCTTCTAGAGCCCCCCAGGACCATTCTAAAAGACCCCAGACCCTTCTAGAGCCCCCCAGGACCCTACTAAAAGCTCCCAGACCCTTCTAGAGCCCCCCAGGACCCTTCTAAAAGCCCCCAGACCCTTCTAGACATTCCCCGGATCCTTCTAAAAGCCACCAGACCCTTCTAGATCCTCCCAGGACCTTTCTAAAAGCCCCCAGACCTTTCTAGAGGCCCCAGGACCTTTCTAAAAGCCTCCAGACCCTTCTAGAGCCCCCCAGGACCCTTCTAAAAGACCCCAGACCCTTCTTGAGCCCCCCCGGACCCTTCTACAAGCCCCCAGACCCTTCTAGAGCCCCACAGGACCCTTCTAAAAGCACCCAGACCCTTCTAGAGGCCCCCAGGACCCTTCTAAAAGCCCCCAGACCATTCTAGAGCCCCCCAGGACCCTTCTACAAGCCCCCAGACCCTTCTAGAGCCCCCCAGGACCCTTCTACAAGCACCCAGACCCTTCTAGAGGCCCCCAGGACCCGTCTAAAAGCCTCTAGACCCTTCTAGAGCCCCCCAGGATCTTTCTAAAAGCACCCAGACCCTTCTAGAGGCTTTCCGGACCCTTATAAAAACACCCCGACCCTTCTAGAGTCTCCCAGTACCCTTCTAAAAGCAACCAGACCCTTCTAGAGAACCCCAGGATCATTCTAAAAGCCCCCAGACCCTTCTAGACCCTCCCCGGATCCTTCTAAAAGCCTCCAGACCCTTCTAGAGCCCCCTAGGATCCTTCAAAAAGCACCCAGACCTTTCTAGACCGTCCCCGGATCATTCTAAAAGCCCCCAGACCCTTCTAGAGCCCCCCAGGATCATTCTAAAAGCCCCCAGACCCTTCTAGAGGCCCCTAGGACCTTTCTAAAAGCCCCCAGACCCTTCTAGACCCTCCCCGGATACTTCGATAAGCCACCAGACCCTTCTAGAGCCCCCCAGGATCATTCTAAAAGCCCCCAGACCCTTCTAGAGCCCCCCAGTACCCTTCGAAAAGACCCTAGACCCTTCTAGAGTCCCCCAGGACCCTTCTAAATGCCCCCAGACCCTTCAAGAGGCACCCAGGGCCCCTCTTAAGGAACCCCGTCCCTTCTAGAGCACCCCAGGACCATTCTAAAAGTCCCCAGACCCTTCTAGAGCACCCCAGGACCATTCTAAAAGCCCCCAGACCATTCTAGAATCACCCAGGACCCTTCTAAAGGAACCAAGACCCTTCTAGAGCCCCCCAGGACCCTTCTAAAAGCGCCCAGACGCTTCTAGAGACACCCAGGACCCTTCTGAAAGCCCCCAGAACATTCTAGAGCCCTCCAGGACCCTTCTAAAAGCACCCAGACCCTTCTAGAGCATCCGAGGACCCTTCTAAAATTCCCCAGACCCTTCTAGAGCACCCCAGGACACTTCTAAAAGCACCCAGACCCTTCTAGAGCCCCCACGGACCATTCTAAAAGCCCCCAGACCCTTCTAGAGCCACCCAGGACCCTTCTAAAAGCACCCAGAACATTCTAGAGCCCCCCAGGACCAATCTACAAGTTCCCAGACCCTTCTAGAGCATCCCAGGACCCTTCTAAAAGACCCCAGACCCATCTAGAGCCTCCCAGGACCCTTCTAAAAGCCCCCAGACCCTTCTAGAGACACCCAGGACCCTTCGAAAAGCCCCCAGACCCTTCTAGAGCCAACCAGGACCTTTCTAAAAGCACCCAGACCCTTCTAGAGACATCCAGGACCCTTCTGAAAGCCCCCAGACCCTTCTAGAGCATCCGAGGACCCTTCTAAAATTCCCCAGACCCTTCTAGAGCACCCCAGGACACTTCTAAAAGCACCCAGACCATTCTAGAGCCCCCCCGAACCCTTATAAAAGCCCCCAGACCCTTCTAGAGCCACCCAGGACCCTTCTAAAAGCACCCAGAACCTTCTAGAGACACCAGGACCCTTCTAAAAGCCAAAAAGACCCTTCTAAAGCATCCCAGGACCCTTCTAAAAGCACCCAGACCCATCTAGAGCCTCCCAGGACCCTTCTAAATGCCCCCAGACCCTTCTAGAGACACCCAGGACCATTCGAAAAGCCCCCAGACCCTTCTAGAGCCACCCAGGACCTTTCTAAAAGCCCCCAGACCATTCTAGAGCCTCCTAGGACCCTTCTAAAAGCCCCCAGACCATTCTAGAGCACCCCAGGACCCTTCTAAAAGCACCCAGACGCTTCTAGAGCCACCCAGGACCCTTCTAAAAGCCCCCAGACCCTTCTAGATCCACCCAGGACCCATTTGAAAGCCAGCAGAACATTCTAGAGTCACCCAGGACCCTTCTAAAAGCACCCAGACCCTTCTAGAGCCCCCCAGGACCCTTCTAAAAGCCCCCAGACCCTTCTAGAGACCCCCAGGACCCTTCTGAAAGCCCCCATAACCTTCTATAGCACCCCAGGACCCTTCTAAAAGCCCCCAGACCCTTCTAGAGAATCCGAGGACCCTTCTAAAATTCCCCAGACCCTTCTAGAACCCCCCCGGACCCTTCTAAAAGCCCCCAGACCCTTCTAGAGCCACCCAGGACCATTCTAAAGGCACCCAGACCCTTCTAGAGCCCCCCAGGACCCTTCTAAAAGCCCCCAGACCCTTCTAGAGCATCCCAGGACCCTTCTAAAAGCCCCCAGACCCTTCTAGAGGCCCCTAGGACCCTTCTAAAAGCCCCCAGAACCCTCTAGAGCCACCCAGGACTCTTCTAAAACCACCCAGACCCTTCTAGAGCCTCCCAGGACCCTTCTAAAAGTACCCAGACCCTTCTAGAGCACCCGAGGACCATTCTAAAGGCCCCCAGACCTTTCTAGACCCTCCCCGGATCATTCTAAAAGCCCCCAGACCCTTCTAGAGGACCCCAGGACCATTCTGAAAGCCAGCAGAACATTCTAGAGTCACCCAGGACCCTTCTAAAGGCACCCAGACCCTTCTAGAGCCCACCAGGACCCTTCTAAAAGCGCCCAGACCCTTCTAGAGCATCCGAGGACCCTTCTAAAATTCCCCAGACCCTTCTAGAGCACCCCAGGACATTTCTAAAAGCACCCAGACCCTTCTAGAGCCCCCCCGGACCCTTCTAAAAGCCCCCAGACCCTTCTAGAGCCACCCAGGACCCTTCTAAAAGCACCCATAACCTTCTAGAGACCCCCAGGACCCTTCTAAAAGAACCCAGACCCTTCTAGAGAATCCGAGGACCCTTCTAAAATTCCCCAGACCCTTCTAGAGCCCCCCCGGACCCTTCTAAAAGCCCCCAGACCCTTCTAGAGCCACCCAGGACCATTCTAAAAGCCCCCAGACCATTCTAGAGCCCCCCAGGACCCTTCTAAAAGCCCCCAGACCCTTCTAGAGACCCCCAGGACCCTTCTGAAAGCCCCCAGAACATTCTAGATCCCCCCAGGACCCTTCTAAAAGCCCCCAGACCCTTCTAGAGCATCCGAGGACCCTTCTAAAGGCACGCAGACCCTTCTAGAGCCCCCCAGGACCCTTCTAAATGCGCCCAGACCCTTCTAGAGCATCCGAGGACCCTTCTAAAATTCCCCAGACCCTTCTAGAGCACTCCAGGACATTTCTAAAAGCACCCAGACCCTTCTAGAGCCCCCCCGGACCCTTCTAAAAGCCCCCAGACCCTTCTAGAGCCACCCAGGACCCTTCTAAAATCACCCATAACCTTCTAGAGACCCCAGGACCCTTCTACAAGCTCCAAGACCCTTCTTGAGCATCCCAGGACCCTTCTAAAAGCACCCAGACCCATCTAGAGCCTCCCAGGACCCTTCTAAAAGCACCCAGACCCTTCTAGAGACACCCAGGACCCTTCGAAAAGCCCCCAGACCCTTCTAGAGTCACCCAGGACCTTTCTAAAAGCCCCCAGACCCTTCTAGAGCCACCCAGGACCCTTCTGAAAGCCAGCAGAACATTCTAGAGTCACCCAGGACCCTTCTAAAGGCACCCAGACCCTTCTAGAGCCCCCCAGGACCCTTCTAAAAGCCCCCAGACCCTTCTAGAGACCCCCAGCACCCTTCTGAAAGCCCCCAGAACCTTCTATAGCACCCCAGGACCCTTCTAAAAGAACCCAGACCCTTCTAGAGAATCCGAGGACCCTTCTAAAATTCCCCAGACCCTTCTAGAGCCCCCCCGGACCCTTCTAAAAGCCCCCAGACCCTTCTAGAGCCACCCAGGACCATTCTAAAAGCCCCCAGACCATTCTAGAGCCCCCCAGGACCCTTCTAAAAGCCCCCAGACCCTTCTAGAGACCCCAGGACCCTTCTGAAAGCCCCCAGAACATTCTAGATCCCCCCAGGACCCTTCTAAAAGCCCCAAGACCCTTCTAGAGCATCCGAGGACCCTTCTAAAAGCACCCAGACCCTTCTAGAGCATCCCAGGACCCTTCTAAAAGCCCCCAGACCCTTCTAGAGGCCCCTAGGACCCTTCTAAAAGCCCCCAGAACCCTCTAGAGCCACCCAGGACTCTTCTAAAAGCACCCAGACCCTTCTAGAGCCTCCCAGGACCCTTCTAAAAGTACCCAGACCCTTCTAGAGCCCCCCAGGACCATTCTAAAGGCCCCCCAGACCTTTCTAGACCCTCCCCGGATCATTCTAAAAGACCCCAGACCCTTCTAGAGGCCCCCCAGGACCCTTCTAAAAGCCCCCAGACCATTCTAGAGCCCCCCAGGACCCTTCTAAAGGCCCCCAGACCCTTCTAGACCCTCCCCGGATCATTCTAAAAGCCCCCAGATTCTTCTAGAGCCTCCCAGGACCCTTCTAATAGCCCCCCGACCTTTCTAGACCCTCCCCGGATCCTTCTAAATGAACCCAGACCCTTCTAGGGCCCCCCAGAACGCCTCTAAAAGCCTCCAGACCCTTGTAGAGCCCCCCAGGACCCGTCTAAAAGCGCCCAGACCCTTCTAGACCCTCCCCTGATCATTCTAAAAGACCCCAGACCCTTCTAAAACCTCCCAGGACTATTCTAAAAGAACCCAGACCATTCTAGACCCTCCCCGGATTATTCTAAAAGCCCCCAGACCCTTCTAGAGCCCCCCAAGACCCTTCTAAAAGCCTCCAGACCCTTCTAGAGCCCCCCAGGACCCTTCTAAAAGACCCCAGACCCTTCTAGAGCCGCCTAGGATCCTTCAAAAAGCATAAAGACCCTTCTAGACCGTCCCCGGATCATTCTAAAAGCCCCCAGACCCTTCTAGAGCCCCTCAGGACCCTTCTAAATGCCCCCAGACCCTTCTAGAGAACCCCAGGACCCATCTAAAAGCCCCCAGATCTTTCTAGAGGCGCCCAGGACCCTTCCACAAGCCCCCAGACCCTTCTAGAGCCCCCCAGGACCATTCTAAAAGACCCCAGACCCTTCTAGAGCCCCCCAGGACCCTACTAAAAGCTCCCAGACCCTTCTAGAGCCCCCCAGGACCCTTCTAAAAGCCCCCAGACCCTTCTAGACCCTCCCCGGATCCTTCTAAAAGCCCCCAGACCCTTCTAGATCATCCCAGGACCTTTCTAAAAGCCCCCAGACCTTTTTTTGGGGCCCCCAGGACCCTTCTAAAAGCACCCAGACCCTTCTAGAGCCCCCCAGGACCCTTCTAAAAGACCCCAGACCCTTCTTGAGCCCCCCAGGACCCTTCTAAAAGCCCCCAGACCCTTCTAGCGGCACCCACGACCCTTCTACAAGCCCCCAGACCCTTCTAGAGCCCCCCAGGACCCTTCTAAAAGCACCCAGACCCTTCTAGAGGCCCCCAGGACCCTTCTAAAAGCCCCCAGACCATTCTAGAGCCCCCCAGGACCCTTCTACAAGCCCCCAGACCCTTCTAGAGCCCCCCAGGACCCTTCTAAAAGAACCCAGACCCTTCTAGAGGCTCCCCGAACCCTTATAAAAGCACCCCGACCTTTCTAGAGTCTCCCAGTACCCTTCTAAAAGCAACCAGACCCTTCTAGAGAACCCCAGGATCATTCTAAAAGCCCCCAGACCCTTCTAGACCCTCCCCGGATCCTTCCAAAAGCACCCAGACCCTTCTAGAGCCCCCTAGGATCCTTCAAAAAGCACCCAGACCTTTCTAGACCGTCCCCGGATCATTCTAAAAGCCCCCAGACCCTTCTAGAGCCCCCCAGGATCATTCTAAAAGCCCCCAGACCCTTCTAGAGCCCCCTAGGACCCATCTAAAAGCCCCCAGACCCTTCTAGAGGCCCCTAGGACCCTTCTAAAAGCCCCCAGACCCTTCTAGACCCTCCCCGGATCCTTCGAAAAGCCACCAGACCCTTCTAAAACCTCCCAGGACTATTCTAAAAGAACCCAGACCATTCTAGACCCTCCCCGGATTATTCTAAAAGCCCCCAGACCCTTCTAGAGCCCCCCAAGACCCTTCTAAAAGCCTCCAGACCCTTCTAGAGCCCCCCAGGACCCTTCTAAAAGCCCCAGACCCTTCTAGCGGCACCCACGACCCTTCTACAAGCCCCCAGACCCTTCTAGAGCCCCCAGGACCCTTCTAAAAGCACCCAGACCCTTCTAGAGGCCCCCAGGACCCTTCTACAAGCCCCCAGACCCTTCTAGAGCCACCCAGGACCCTTCTAAAAGAACCCAGACCCTTCTAGAGGCCCCCAGGACCCGTCGAAAAGCCTCTAGACCCTTCTAGAGCCCCCCAGGACCTTTCTAAAAGCACCCAGACCCTTCTAGAGGCTCCCCGGACCCTTATAAACGCACCCCGACCCTTCTAGAGTCTCCCAGTACCCTTCTAAAAGCAACCAGACCCTTCTAGAGAACCCCAGGATCATTCTAAAAGCCCCAAGACCCTTCTAGACCCTCCCCGGATCATTCCAAAAGCACCCAGACCCTTCTAGAGCCCCCTAGGATCCTTCAAAAAGCACCCAGACCTTTCTAGACCGTCCCCGGATCATTCTAAAAGCCCCCAGACCCTTCTAGAGCCCCCCAGGATCATTCTAAAAGCCCCCAGACCCTTCTAGAGCCCCCTAGGACCCATCTAAAAGCCCCCAGACCCTTCTAGAGGCCCCTAGGACATTTCTAAAAGCCCCCAGACCCTTCTAGACCCTCCCCGGATCCTTCGAAAAGCCACCAGACCCTTCTAAAACCTCCCAGGACTATTCTAAAAGAACCCAGACCATTCTAGACCCTCCCCGGATTATTCTAAAAGCCCCCAGACCCTTCTAGAGCCCCCCAAGACCCTTCTAAAAGCCTCCAGACCCTTCTAGAGCCCCCCAGGACCCTTCTAAAAGCACCCAGACCCTTCTAGAGGCCCCCAGGACCCTTCTAAAAGCCCCCAGACCATTCTAGAGCCCCCCAGGACCCTTCTACAAGCCCCCAGACCCTTCTAGAGCCACCCAGGACCCTTCTAAAAGAACCCAGACCCTTCTAGAGGCCCCCAGGACCCGTCTAAAAGCCTCTAGACCCTTCTAGAGCCCCCCAGGACCTTTCTAAAAGCACCCAGACCCTTCTAGAGGCTCCCCGGACCCTTATAAACGCACCCCGACCCTTCTAGAGTCTCCCAGTACCCTTCTAAAAGCAACCAGACCCTTCTAGAGAACCCCAGGATCATTCTAAAAGCCCCCAGACCCTTCTAGACCCTCCCCGGATCCTTCCAAAAGCACCCAGACCCTTCTAGAGCCCCCTAGGATCCTTCAAAAAGCACCCAGACCTTTCTAGACCGTCCCCGGATCATTCTAAAAGCCCCCAGACCCTTCTAGAGCCCCCCAGGATCATTCTAAAAGCCCCCAGACCCTTCTAGAGCCCCCTAGGTCCCATCTAAAAGCCCCCAGACCCTTCTAGAGGCCCCTAGGACCCTTCTAAAAGCCCCCAGACCCTTCTAGACCCTCCCCGGATCCTTCAAAAAGCCACCAGACCCTTCTAAAACCTCCCAGGACTATTCTAAAAGAACCCAGACCATTCTAGACCCTCCCCGGATTATTCTAAAAGCCCCCAGACCCTTCTAGAGCCCCCCAAGACCCTTCTAAAAGCCTCCAGACCCTTCTAGAGCCCCCCAGGACCCTTCTAAAAGCCCCCAGACCCTTCTAGCGGCACCCACGACCCTCCTACAAGCCTCCAGACCCTTCTAGAGCCCCCCAGGACCCTTCTAAAAGACCCCAGACCCTTCTAGAGCCGCCTAGGATCCTTCAAAAAGCATAAAGACCCTTCTAGACCGTCCCCGGATCATTCTAAAAGCCCCCAGACCCTTCTAGAGCCCCTCAGGACCCTTCTAAATGCCCCCAGACCCTTCTAGAGAACCCCAGGACCCATCTAAAAGCCCCCAGATCCTTCTAGAGGCCCCCAGGACCCTTCTAAAAGCCCCCAGACCCTTCTAGAGCCCCCCAGGACCATTCTAAAAGACCCCAGACCCTTCTAGAGCCCCCCAGGACCCTACTAAAAGCTCCCAGACCCTTCTAGAGCCCCCCAGGACCCTTCTAAAAGCCCCCAGACCCTTCTAGACCCTCCCCGGATCCTTCTAAAAGCCCCCAGACCCTTCTAGATCCTCCCAGGACCTTTCTAAAAGCCCCCAGACCTTTCTAGAGGCCCCAGGACCCTTCTAAAAGCCTCCAGACCCTTCTAGAGCCCCCCAGGACCCTTCTAAAAGACCCCAGACCCTTCTTGAGCCCCTCCGGACCCTTCTAAAGGCCCCCAGACCCTTCTAGCGGCACCCACGACCCTTCTACAAGCACCCAGACCCTTCTAGAGCCCCACAGGACCCTTCTAAAAGCCCCCAGACCATTCTAGAGCCCCCCAGGACCCTTCTAAAGGCCCCCAGACCCTTCTAGACCCTCCCCGGATCATTCTAAAAGCCCCCAGATTCTTCTAGAGCCTCCCAGGACCCTTCTAATAGCCCCCCGACCTTTCTAGACCCTCCCCGGATCCTTCTAAATGAACCCAGACCCTTCTAGGGCCCCCCAGAACGCCTCTAAAAGCCTCCAGACCCTTGTAGAGCCCCCCAGGACCCGTCTAAAAGCGCCCAGACCCTTCTAGACCCTCCCCTGATCATTCTAAAAGACCCCAGACCCTTCTAAAACCTCCCAGGACTATTCTAAAAGAACCCAGACCATTCTAGACCCTCCCCGGATTATTCTAAAAGCCCCCAGACCCTTCTAGAGCCCCCCAAGACCCTTCTAAAAGCCTCCAGACCCTTCTAGAGCCCCCCAGGACCCTTCTAAAAGACCCCAGACCCTTCTAGAGCCGCCTAGGATCCTTCAAAAAGCATAAAGACCCTTCTAGACCGTCCCCGGATCATTCTAAAAGCCCCCAGACCCTTCTAGAGCCCCTCAGGACCCTTCTAAATGCCCCCAGACCCTTCTAGAGAACCCCAGGACCCATCTAAAAGCCCCCAGATCTTTCTAGAGGCGCCCAGGACCCTTCCACAAGCCCCCAGACCCTTCTAGAGCCCCCCAGGACCATTCTAAAAGACCCCAGACCCTTCTAGAGCCCCCCAGGACCCTACTAAAAGCTCCCAGACCCTTCTAGAGCCCCCCAGGACCCTTCTAAAAGCCCCCAGACCCTTCTAGACCCTCCCCGGATCCTTCTAAAAGCCCCCAGACCCTTCTAGATCATCCCAGGACCTTTCTAAATGCCCCCAGACCTTTTTTTGGGGCCCCCAGGACCCTTCTAAAAGCACCCAGACCCTTCTAGAGCCCCCCAGGACCCTTCTAAAAGACCCCAGACCCTTCTTGAGCCCCCCAGGACCCTTCTAAAAGCCCCCAGACCCTTCTAGCGGCACCCACGACCCTTCTACAAGCCCCCAGACCCTTCTAGAGCCCCCCAGGACCCTTCTAAAAGCACCCAGACCCTTCTAGAGGCCCCCAGGACCCTTCTAAAAGCCCCCAGACCATTCTAGAGCCCCCCAGGACCCTTCTACAAGCCCCCAGACCCTTCTAGAGCCACCCAGGACCCTTCTAAAAGAACCCAGACCCTTCTAGAGGCTCCCCGAACCCTTATAAAAGCACCCCGACCCTTCTAGAGTCTCCCAGTACCCTTCTAAAAGCAACCAGACCCTTCTAGAGAACCCCAGGATCATTCTAAAAG
This sequence comes from Clamator glandarius, assembly GCA_033459285.1. Taxonomy (NCBI): domain Eukaryota; kingdom Metazoa; phylum Chordata; class Aves; order Cuculiformes; family Cuculidae; genus Clamator; species Clamator glandarius. The sequence continues at coordinate 13,286 of JAUNZM010001603.1, forward strand.
CCCCCAGACCCTTCTAGACCCTCCCCGGATCCTTCCAAAAGCACCCAGACCCTTCTAGAGCCCCCTAGGATCCTTCAAAAAGCACCCAGACCTTTCTAGACCGGCGCCCAGGACCCTTCCACAAGCCCCCAGACCCTTCTAGAGCCCCCCAGGACCATTCTAAAAGACCCCAGACCCTTCTAGAGCCCCCCAGGACCCTACTAAAAGCTCCCAGACCCTTCTAGAGCCCCCCAGGACCCTTCTAAAAGCCCCCAGACCCTTCTAGACCCTCCCCGGATCCTTCTAAAAGCCCCCAGACCCTTCTAGATCATCCCAGGACCTTTCTAAATGCCCCCAGACCTTTTTTTGGGGCCCCCAGGACCCTTCTAAAAGCACCCAGACCCTTCTAGAGCCCCCCAGGACCCTTCTAAAAGACCCCAGACCCTTCTTGAGCCCCCCAGGACCCTTCTAAAAGCCCCCAGACCCTTCTAGCGGCACCCACGACCCTTCTACAAGCCCCCAGACCCTTCTAGAGCCCCCCAGGACCCTTCTAAAAGCACCCAGACCCTTCTAGAGGCCCCCAGGACCCTTCTAAAAGCCCCCAGACCATTCTAGAGCCCCCCAGGACCCTTCTACAAGCCCCCAGACCCTTCTAGAGCCACCCAGGACCCTTCTAAAAGAACCCAGACCCTTCTAGAGGCTCCCCGAACCCTTATAAAAGCACCCCGACCCTTCTAGAGTCTCCCAGTACCCTTCTAAAAGCAACCAGACCCTTCTAGAGAACCCCAGGATCATTCTAAAAGCCCCCAGACCCTTCTAGACCCTCCCCGGATCCTTCCAAAAGCACCCAGACCCTTCTAGAGCCCCCTAGGATCCTTCAAAAAGCACCCAGACCTTTCTAGACCGTCCCCGGATCATTCTAAAAGCCCCCAGACCCTTCTAGAGCCCCCCAGGATCATTCTAAAAGCCCCCAGACCCTTCTAGAGCCCCCTAGGACCCATCTAAAAGCCCCCAGACCCTTCTAGAGGCCCCTAGGACCCTTCTAAAAGCCCCCAGACCCTTCTAGACCCTCCCCGGATCCTTCGAAAAGCCACCAGACCCTTCTAAAACCTCCCAGGACTATTCTAAAAGAACCCAGACCATTCTAGACCCTCCCCGGATTATTCTAAAAGCCCCCAGACCCTTCTAGAGCCCCCCAGGACCCTTCTAAAAGCCTCCAGACCCTTCTAGAGCCCCCCAGGACCCTTCTAAAAGCACCCAGACCCTTCTAGAGGCCCCCAGGACCCTTCTAAAAGCCCCCAGACCATTCTAGAGCCCCCCAGGACCCTTCTACAAGCCCCCAGACCCTTCTAGAGCCACCCAGGACCCTTCTAAAAGAACCCAGACCCTTCTAGAGGCCCCCAGGACCCGTCTAAAAGCCTCTAGACCCTTCTAGAGCCCCCCAGGACCTTTCTAAAAGCACCCAGACCCTTCTAGAGGCTCCCCGGACCCTTATAAACGCACCCCGACCCTTCTAGAGTCTCCCAGTACCCTTCTAAAAGCAACCAGACCCTTCTAGAGAACCCCAGGATCATTCTAAAAGCCCCCAGACCCTTCTAGACCCTCCCCGGATCCTTCCAAAAGCACCCAGACCCTTCTAGAGCCCCCTAGGATCCTTCAAAAAGCACCCAGACCTTTCTAGACCGTCCCCGGATCATTCTAAAAGCCCCCAGACCCTTCTAGAGCCCCCCAGGATCATTCTAAAAGCCCCCAGACCCTTCTAGAGCCCCCTAGGTCCCATCTAAAAGCCCCCAGACCCTTCTAGAGGCCCCTAGGACCCTTCTAAAAGCCCCCAGACCCTTCTAGACCCTCCCCGGATCCTTCAAAAAGCCACCAGACCCTTCTAAAACCTCCCAGGACTATTCTAAAAGAACCCAGACCATTCTAGACCCTCCCCGGATTATTCTAAAAGCCCCCAGACCCTTCTAGAGCCCCCCAAGACCCTTCTAAAAGCCTCCAGACCCTTCTAGAGCCCCCCAGGACCCTTCTAAAAGCCCCCAGACCCTTCTAGCGGCACCCACGACCCTCCTACAAGCCTCCAGACCCTTCTAGAGCCCCCCAGGACCCTTCTAAAAGACCCCAGACCCTTCTAGAGCCGCCTAGGATCCTTCAAAAAGCATAAAGACCCTTCTAGACCGTCCCCGGATCATTCTAAAAGCCCCCAGACCCTTCTAGAGCCCCTCAGGACCCTTCTAAATGCCCCCAGACCCTTCTAGAGAACCCCAGGACCCATCTAAAAGCCCCCAGATCCTTCTAGAGGCCCCCAGGACCCTTCCAAAAGCACCCAGACCCTTCTAGAGCCCCCCAGGACCATTCTAAAAGACCCCAGACCCTTCTAGAGCCCCCCAGGACCCTACTAAAAGCTCCCAGACCCTTCTAGAGCCCCCCAGGACCCTTCTAAAAGCCCCCAGACCCTTCTAGACCCTCCCCGGATCCTTCTAAAAGCCCCCAGACCTTTCTAGAGGCCCCAGGACCCTTCTAAAAGCATCCAGACCCTTCTAGAGCCCCCCAGGACCCTTCTAAAAGACCCCAGACCCTTCTTGAGCCCCTCCGGACCCTTCTAAAGGCCCCCAGACCCTTCTAGCGGCACCCACGACCCTTCTACAAGCACCCAGACCCTTCTAGAGCCCCACAGGACCCTTCTAAAAGCACCCAGACCCTTCTAGAGGCCCCCAGGACCCTTCTAAAAGCCCCCAGACCCTTCTTGAGCCCCCCAGGACCCTTCTACAAGCCCCCAGACCCTTCTAGAGCCACCCAGGACCCTTCTAAAAGAACCCAGACCCTTCTAGAGGCCCCCAGGACCCGTCTAAAAGCCTCTAGACCCTTCTAGAGCCCCCCAGGATCTTTCTAAAAGCACCCAGACCCTTCTACAGGCTTTCCGGACCCTTATAAAAGCACCCCGACCCTTCTAGAGTCTCCCAGTACCCTTCTAAAAGCAACCAGACCCTTCTAGAGAACCCCAGGATCATTCTAAAAGCCCCCAGACCCTTCTAGACCCTCCCCGGATCCTTCTAAAAGCCCCCAGACCCTTCTAGAGCCCCCTAGGATCCTTCAAAAAGCACCCAGACCTTTCTAGACCGTCCCCGGATCATTCTAAAAGCCCCCAGACCCTTCTAGAGCCCCCCAGGATCATTCTAAAAGCCCCCAGACCCTTCTAGAGCCCCCTAGGACCCATCTAAAAGCCCCCAGACCCTTCTAGAGTCCCCCAGGACCCTTCTAAATGCCCCCAGACCCTTCAAGAGGCACCCAGGGCCCCTCTTAAGGAACCCCGTCCCTTCTAGAGCACCCCAGGACCATTCTAAAAGTCCCCAGACCCTTCTAGAGCACCCCAGGACCATTCTAAAAGCCCCCAGACCATTCTAGAATCACCCAGGACCCTTCTAAAGGAACCAAGACCCTTCTAGAGCCCCCCAGGACCCTTCTAAAAGCGCCCAGACGCTTCTAGAGACACCCAGGAACCTTCTGAAAGCCCCCAGAACATTCTAGAGCCCTCCAGGACCCTTCTAAAAGCACCCAGACCCTTCTAGAGCATCCGAGGACCCTTCTAAAATTCCCCAGACCCTTCTAGAGCACCCCAGGACACTTCTAAAAGCACCCAGACCCTTCTAGAGCCCCCACGGACCATTCTAAAAGCCCCCAGACCCTTCTAGAGCCACCCAGGACCCTTCTAAAAGCACCCAGAACATTCTAGAGCCCCCCAGGACCAATCTACAAGTTCCCAGACCCTTCTAGAGCATCCCAGGACCCTTCTAAAAGACCCCAGACCCATCTAGAGCCTCCCAGGACCCTTCTAAAAGACCCCAGACCCTTCTAGAGACACCCAGGACCCTTCGAAAAGCCCCCAGACCCTTCTAGAGCCAACCAGGACCTTTCTAAAAGCCCCCAGACCCTTCTAGAGCCTCCCAGGACCCTTCTAAAAGCCCCCAGACCCTTCTAGAGCCACCCAGGACCCTTCTAAAAGCCCCCAGACCCTTCTAGAGCCACCCAGGACCCTTCTGAAAGCCTGCAGAACAATCTAGAGTCACCCAGGACCCATTTTAAAGGCACACAGACCCTTCTAGAGCCCCCCAGGACCCTTCTAAAAGCCCCCAGACCCTTCTAGAGACACCCAGGACCCTTCTGAAAGCACCCAGAACCTTCTAGAGCCCTCCAGGTATCTTCTAAAAGCCCCCAGACCCTTCTAGAGAATCCGAGGACCCTTCTAAAAGCCCCCAGACCCTTCTAGAGCCACCCAGGACCATTCTAAAAGCCCCCAGACCATTCTAGAGCCCCCCAGGACCCTTCTAAAAGCCCCCAGACCCTTCTAGAGACCCCCAGGACCCTTCTGAAAGCCCCCAGAACATTCTAGAGCCCCCCAGGACCCTTCTAAAAGCCCCCAGACCCTTCTAGAGACCCCCAGGCCCCTTCTGAAAGCACCCAGAACGTTCTAGAGCCCTCCAGGTATCTTCTAAAAGCCCCCAGACCCTTCTAGAGAATCCGAGGACCCTTCTAAAAGCCCCCAGACCCTTCTAGAGCCACCCAGGACCATTCTAAAAGCCCCCAGACCCTTCTAGAGCCCCCCAGGACCCTTTTAAAAGCCGCCAGACCCTTCTAGAGACCCCCAGGACCCTTCTGAAAGCCCCCAGAACATTCTAGAGCCCCCCAGGACCCTTCTAAAAGCCCCCAGACCCTTCTAGAGCATCCGAGGACCCTTCTAAAAGCACCCAGACCATTCTAGAGCACCCCAGGACCCTTCTAAAAGCACCCAGACCCTTCTAGAGGCCCCTAGGACCCTTCTATAAGCCCCCAGACCCTTCTAGAGGCCCCCAGGACCCTTCTAAAATCCCCCAGACCATTCTAGAGCCCCCCAGGACCCTTCTAAAGGCCCCCAGACCCTTCTAGACCCTCCCCGGATCATTCTAAAAGCCCCCAGATTCTTCTAGAGCCTCCCAGGACCCTTCTAATAGCCCCCCGACCTTTCTAGACCCTCCCCGGATCCTTCTAAATGAACCCAGACCCTTCTAGGGCCCCCCAGAACCCCTCTAAAAGCCTCCAGACTATTGTAGAGCACCCCAGGACCCTTCTAAAAGCGCCCAGACCCTTCTAGACCCTCCCCTGATCATTCTAAAAGACCCCAGACCCTTCTAAAACCTCCCAGGACTATTCTAAAAGAACCCAGACCATTCTAGTCCCTCCCTGGATTATTCTAAAAGCCCCCAGACCCTTCTAGAGCCCCCCAAGACCGTTCTAAAAGCCTCCAGACCCTTCTAGAGCCCCCCAGGACCCTTCTAAAAGAACCCAGACCCTTCTAGAGCCGCCTAGGATCATTCAAAAAGCATAAAGACCATTCTAGACCGTCCCCGGATCATTCTAAAAGCCCCCAGACCCTTCTAGAGCCCCTCAGGACCCTTCTAAATGCCCCCAGACCCTTCTAGAGAACCCCAGGACCCATCTAAAAGCCCCCAGATCCTTCTAGAGGCCCCCAGGACCCTTCCAAAAGCCCCCAGACCCTTCTAGAGCCCCCCAGGACCATTCTAAAAGACCCCAGACCCTTCTAGAGCCCCCCAGGACCCTACTAAAAGCTCCAAGACCCTTCTAGAGACACCCCAGGACCATTCTAAAAGCCCCCAGACCCTTCTAGACCCTCCCCGGATCCTTCTAAAAGCACCCAGACCCTTCTAGATCCTCCCAGGACCTTTCTAAAAGACCCCAGACATTTCTAGAGGCCCCAGGACCCTTCTAAAAGCCCCCAGACCCTTCTAGAGCCCCCCAGGACGCTTCTAAAAGCCCCCAGACCCTCCTAGAGCACCCCAGGACCCTTCTAAAAGCACCCAGACCCTTCTTGAGCCTACCAGGACCCTTCTAAAAGGCCCCAGACCCTTCTAGCGGCACCCAGGACCCTTCTACAAGTCCCCAGACCCTTCTAGAACCACCCAGAACCCTTCTAAAAGCCCCCAGACCCTTCTAGAGACCCCCAGGACCCTTCTGAAAGCCCCCAGAACATTCTAGATCCCCCCAGGACCCTTCTAAAAGCCCCCAGACCCTTCTAGAGCATCCGAGGACCCTTCTAAAAGCACCCAGACCCTTCTAGAGCATCCCAGGACCATTCTAAAAGCCCCCAGACCCTTCTAGAGGCCCCTAGGACCCTTCTAAAAGCCCCCAGAACCCTCTAGAGCCACCCAGGACTCTTCTAAAAGCACCCAGACCCTTCTAGAGCCTCCCAGGACCCTTCTAAAAGTACCCAGACCCATCTAGAGCCCCCCAGGACCATTCTAAAGGCCCCCCAGACCTTTCTAGACCCTCCCCGGATCATTCTAAAAGCCCCCAGACCCTTCTAGAGGCCCCCAGGACCCTTCTAAAAGCCCCCAGGCCATTCTAGACCCCCCCAGGACCCTTCTAAAGGCCCCCAGACCCTTCTAGACCCTCCCCGGATCATTCTAAAAGCCCCCAGATTCTTCTAGAGCCTCCCAGGACCCTTCTAATAGCCCCCCGACCTTTCTAGACCCTCCCTGGATCCTTCTAAATGAACCCAGACCCTTCTAGGGCCGCCCAGAACTCCTCTAAAAGCCTCCAGACCCTTGTAGAGCCCCCCAGGACCCGTCTAAAAGCGCCCAGACCCTTCTAGACCCTCCCCTGATCATTCTAAAAGACCCCAGACCCTTCTAAAACCTCCCAGGACTATTCTAAAAGAACCCAGACCATTTTAGACCCTCCCCGGATTATTCTAAAAGCCCCCAGAACCTTCTAGAGCCCCCCAAGACCCTTCTAAAAGCCTCCAGACCCTTCTAGAGCCCCCCAGGACCCTTCTAAAAGACCCCAGACCCTTCTAGAGCCGCCTAGGATCCTTCAAAAAGCATAAAGACCCTTCTAGACCGTCCCCGGATCATTCTAAAAGCCCCCAGACCCTTCTAGAGCCCCTCAGGACCCTTCTAAATGCCCCCAGACCCTTCTAGACCCTCCCCTGATCATTCTAAAAGACCCCAGACCCTTCTAAAACCTCCCAGGACTATTCTAAAAGAACCCAGACCATTTTAGACCCTCCCCGGATTATTCTAAAAGCCCCCAAAACCTTCTAGAGCCCCCCAAGACCCTTCTAAAAGCCTCCAGACCCTTCTAGAGCCCCCCAGGACCCTTCTAAAAGACCCCAGACCCTTCTAGAGCCGCCTAGGATCCTTCAAAAAGCATAAAGACCCTTCTAGACCGTCCCCGGATCATTCTAAAAGCCCCCAGACCCTTCTAGAGCCCCTCAGGACCCTTCTAAATGCCCCCAGACCCTTCTAGAGAACCCCAGGACCCATCTAAAAGCCCCCAGATCCTTCTAGAGGCCCCCAGGACCCTTCCAAAAGCCCCCAGACCCTTCTAGAGCCCCCCAGGACCATTCTAAAAGACCCCAGACCCTTCTAGAGCCCCCCAGGACCCTACTAAAAGATCCCAGACCCTTCTAGAGCCCCCCAGGACCCTTCTAAAAGCCCCCAGACCCTTCTAGACCCTCCCCGGATCCTTCTAAAAGCCCCCAGACCCTTCTAGAGCCCCTCAGGACCTTTCTAAAAGCCCCCAGACCTTTCTAGAGGCCCCAGGACCCTTCTAAAAGCCCCCAGACCCTTCTAGAGCCCCCCAGGACGCTTCTAAAAGACCCCAGACCCTTCTTGAGCCCCCCAGGACCCTTCTAAAAGCCCCCAGACCCTTCTAGCGGCACCCAGGACCCTTCTACAAGCCCCCAGACCCTTCTAGAGCCCCCCAGGACCCTTCTAAAAGCACCCAGACCCTTCTAGAGGCCCCCAGGACCCTTCTAAAAGCCCCCAGACCCTTCTAGAGCCCCCCAGGACCCTTCTACAAGACCCCAGACCCTTCTAGAGCCACCCAGGACCCTTCTAAAAGAACCCAGACCCTTCTAGAGGCCCCCAGGACCCGTCTAAAAGCCTCTAGACCCTTCTAGAGCCCCCCAGGACCTTTCTAAAAGCACCCAGACCCTTCTAGAGGCTCCCCGGACCCTTATAAAAGCACCCGACCCTTCTAGAGTCTCCCAGTACCATTCTAAAAGCAACCAGACCCTTCTAGAGAACCCCAGGATCATTCCAAAAGCCCCCAGACCCTTCTAGACCCTTCCCGGATCCTTCTAAAAGCCCCCAGACCCTTCTAGAGCCCCCTAGGATCCTTCAAAAAGCACCCAGACCTTTCTAGACCGTCCCCGGATCATTCTAAAAGCCCCCAGACCCTTCTAGAGCCCCCCAGGATCATTCTAAAAGCCCCCAGACCATTCTAGAGCCCCCTAGGACCCATCTAAAAGCCCCCAGACCCTTCTAGAGGCTCCTAGGACCCTTCTAAAAGCCCCCAGACCCTTCTAGACCCTCCCCGGATCCTTCAAAAAGCCACCAGACCCTTCTAGAGCCCCCTAGGATCATTCTAAAAGCCCCCAGACCCTTCTAGAGCCCCCCAGTACCCTTCTAAAAGACCCTAGACCCTTCTAGAGTCCCCCAGGACCCTTCTAAATGCCCCCAGACCCTTCAAGAGGCACCCAGGGCCCCTCTTAAGGAACCCCGTCCCTTCTAGAGCACCCCAGGTCCATTCTAAAAGTCCCCAGACCCTTCTAGAGCACCCCAGGACCATTCTAAAAGCCCCCAGACCATTCTATAGCCGCCCCGGACCCTTCTAAAAGACCCCAGACCCTTCTAGAGGACCCCAGGACCCTTCTGAAAGCCAGCAGAACATTCTAGAATCACCCAGGACCCTTCTAAAGGAACCAAGACCCTTCTAGAGCCCCCAGGACCCTTCTAAAAGCGCCCAGACGCTTCTAGAGACACCCAGGACCCTTCTGAAAGCCCCCAGAACATTCTAGAGCCACCCAGGACACTTCTAAAAGCACCCAGACCCTTGTATAGCCCCCACGGACCATTCTAAAAGCTCCCAGACCCTTCTAGAGCCACCCAGGACCCTTCTAAAAGCACCCAGAACATTCTAGAGCCCCCCAGGACCAATCTACAAGTTCCCAGACCCTTCTAGAGCATCCCAGGACCCTTCTAAAAGCACCCAGACCCATCTAGAGCCTCCCAGGACCCTTCTAAAAGCCCCCAGACCCTTCTAGAGACACCCAGGACCCTTCGAAAAGCCCCCAGACCCTTCTAGAGCCACCCAGGACCTTTCTAAAAGCCCCCAGACCCTTCTAGAGCCTCCCAGGACCCTTCTAAAAGCCCCCAGACCATTCTAGAGCACACCAGGACACTTCTAAAAGCCCCCAGACCCTTCTAGAGCCACCCAGGACCCTTCTGAAAGCATGCAGAACATTCTAGATTCACCCAGGACCCTTCTAAAGGCACACAGACCCTTCTAGAGCCCCCCAGGACCCTTCTAAAAGCCCCCAGACCCTTCTAGAGCCCCCCCGGACCCTTCTAAAAGCCCCCAGATCCTTCTAGAGCACACCAGGACCCTTCTACAAGCCCCCAGACCCTTCTAGAGCCACCCAGGACCTTTCTAAAATAACCCAGACCCTTCTAGAGGCTCCCCGGACCCTTATAAAAGCACCCCGACCCTTCTAGAGCCTCCCAGTACCCTTCTAAAAGCAACCAGACCCTTCTAGAGAACCCCCGGACCCTTCTAAAAGCCCCCAGACCCTTCTAGAGCCACCCAGGACCATTCTAAAAGCCCCCAGACCATTCTAGAGCCCCCCAGGACCCTTCTAAAAGCCCCCAGACCCTTCTAGAGACCCCCAGGACCCTTCTGAAAGCCCCCAGAACATTCTAGAGCCCCCCAGGACCCTTCTAAAAGCCCCCAGACCCTTCTAGAGCATCCGAGGACCCTTCTAAAAGCACCCAGACCATTCTAGAGCATCCCAGGACCCTTCTAAAAGCCCCCAGACCCTTCTAGAGCATCCGAGGACCCTTCTAAAAGAACCCAGACCCTTCTAGAGGCCCCCAGGACCCTTCTAAAAGCCCCCAGACCATTCTAGAGCCCCCCAGGACCCTTCTAAAGGCCCCCAGACCCTTCTAGACCCTCCCCGGATCATTCTAAAAGCCCCCAGATTCTTCTAGAGCCTCCCAGGACCTTTCTAATAGCCCCCCGACCTTTCTAGACCCTCCCCGGATCCTTCTAAAAGCCCCCAGACCCTTCTAGATCCTCCCAGGACCTTTCTAAAAGAACCCAGACCTTTCTAGAGGCCCCAGGACCCTTCTAAAAGCCCCCAGACCCTTCTAGAGCCCCCCAGGACCCTTCTAAAAGCCCCCAGACCCTTCTAGAGCACCCCAGGACCCTTCTAAAAGCCCCCAGACCCTTCTTGAGCCCACCAGGACCCTTCTAAAAGGCCCCAGACCCTTCTAGCGGCACCCAGGACCCTTCTACAAGCCCCCAGACCCTTCTAGATCCCCCCAGGACCCTTCTAAAAGCCCCCAGACCCTTCTAGAGCATCCGAGGACCCTTCTAAAAACACCCAGACCCTTCTAGAGCATCCCAGGACCCTTCTAAAAGCCCCCAGACCCTTCTAGAGGCCCCTAGGACCCTTCTAAAAGCCCCCAGAACCCTCTAGAGCCACCCAGGACTCTTCTAAAAGCACCCAGACCCTTCTAGAGCCTCCCAGGACCCTTCTAAAAGTACCCAGACCCTTCTAGAGCCCCCCAGGACCATTCTAAAGGCCCCCCAGACCTTTCTAGACCCTCCCCGGATCATTCTAAAAGCCCCCAGACCCTTCTAGAGGCCCCCAGGACCCTTCTAAAAGCCCCCAGGCCATTCTAGACAACCCCAGGACCCTTCTAAAGGCCCCCAGACCCTTCTAGACCCTCCCCGGATCGTTCTAAAAGCCCCCAGATTCTTCTAGAGCCTCCCAGGACCCTTCTAATAGCCCCCCGACCTTTCTAGACCCTCCCTGGATCCTTCTAAATGAACCCAGACCCTTCTAGGGCCGCCCAGAACGCCTCTAAAAGCCTCCAGACCCTTGTAGAGCCCCCCAGGACCCGTCTAAAAGCGCCCAGACCCTTCTAGACCCTCCCCTGATCATTCTAAAAGAACCCAGACCCTTCTAAAACCTCCCAGGACTATTCTAAAAGAACCCAGACCATTCTAGACCCTCCCCGGATTATTCTAAAAGCCCCCAGACCCTTCTAGAGCCCCCCAAGACCCTTCTAAAAGCCGCCAGACCCTTCTAGAGCCCCCCAGGACCCTTCTAAAAGACCCCAGACCCTTCTAGAGCCGCCTAGGATCCTTCAAAAAGCATAAAGACCCTTCTAGACCGTCCCCGGATCATTCTAAAAGCCCCCAGACCCTTCTAGAGCCCCTCAGGACCCTTCTAAATGCCCCCAGACCCTTCTAGAGAACCCAAGGACCCATCTAAAAGCCCCCAGATCCTTCTAGAGGCCCCCAGGACCCTTCCAAAAGCCCCCAGACCCTTCTAGAGCCCCCCAGGACCATTCTAAAAGACCCCAGACCCTTCTAGAGCACCCCAGGACCCTACTAAAAGCTCCCAGACACTTCTAGAGCCCCCCAGGACCCTTCTAAAAGCCACCAGACCCTTCTAGGCCCTCCCCGGATCCTTCTAAAAGCACCCAGACCCTTCTAGATCCTCCCAGGACCTTTCTAAAAGCCCCAAACCTTTCTAGAGGCCCCAGGACCCTTCTAAAAGCCCCCAGACCCTTCTAGAGCCCCCCAGGACGCTTCTAAAAGACCCCAGACCCTTCTTGAGCCCCCCAGGACCCTTCTAAAAGCCCCCAGACCCTTCTAGCGGCACCCACGACCCTTCTACAAGCCCCCAGACCCTTCTAGAGCCCCCCAGGACCCTTCTAAAAGCACCCAGGACCCTTCTAAAAGAACCCAGACCCTTCTAGAGGCCCCCAGGACCCGTCTAAAAGCCTCTAGACCCTTCTAGAGCCCCCCAGGACCTTTCTAAAAGCACCCAGACCCTTCTAGAGCCCCCCAGTACCCTTCTAAAAGACCCTAGACCCTTCTAGAGTCCCCCAGGACCCTTCTAAATGCCCCCAGACCCTTCAAGAGGCACCCAGGGCCCCTCTTAAGGAACCCCGTCCCTTCTAGAGCACCCCAGGACCATTCTAAAAGCCCCCAGACCCTTCTAGAGCCCCCCAGGATCATTCTAAAAGCCCCCAGACCATTCTATAGCCGCCCCGGACCCTTCTAAAAGACCCCAGACCCTTCTAGAGGACCCCAGGACCCTTCTGAAAGCCAGCAGAACATTCTAGAATCACCCAGGACCCTTCTAAAGGAACCAAGACCCTTCTAGAGCCCCCCAGGACCCTTCTAAAAGCGCCCAGACGCTTCTAGAGACACCCAGGACCCTTCTGAAAGACCCCAGAACATTCTAGAGCCACCCAGGACACTTCTAAAAGCACCCAGACCCTTCTAGAGCCCCCACGGACCATTCTAAAAGCTCCCAGACCCTTCTAGAGCCACCCAGGACCCTTCTAAAAGCACCCAGAACATTCTAGAGCCCCCCAGGACCAATCTACAAGTTCCCAGACCCTTCTAGAGCATCCCAGGACCCTTCTAAAAGCACCCAGACCCATCTAGAGCCTCCCAGGACCCTTCTAAAAGCCCCCAGACCCTTCTAGAGACACCCAGGACCCTTCGAAAAGCCCCCAGACCCTTCTAGAGCCACCCAGGACCTTTCTAAAAGCACCCAGACCCTTCTAGAGCCTCCCAGGACCCTTCTAAAAGCCCCCAGACCATTCTAGAGCACACCAGGACACTTCTAAAAGCCCCCAGACCCTTCTAGAGCCACCCAGGACCCTTCTAAAAGCCCCCAGACCCTTCTAGAGCCACCCAGGACCCTTCTGAAAGCCTGCAGAACATTCTAGATTCACCCAGGACCCTTCTAAAGGCACACAGACCCTTCTAGAGCCCCCCAGGACCCTTCTAAAAGCCCCCAGACCCTTCTAGAGCCCCCCCGGACCCTTCTAAAAGCCCCCAGACCCTTCTAGAGCCCCCCAGGACCCTTCTACAAGCCCCCAGACCCTTCTAGAGCCACCCAGGACCTTTCTAAAATCACCCAGACCCTTCTAGAGGCTCCCCGGACCCTTATAAAAGCACCCCGACCCTTCTAGAACCTCCCAGTACCCTTTTAAAAGCAACCAGACCCTTCTAGATAACCCCCGGACCCTTCTAAAAGCCCCCAGACCCTTCTAGAGCCACCCAGGACCATTCTAAAAGCCCCCAGACCATTCTAGAGCCCCCCAGGACCCTTCTATAAGCCCCCAGACCCTTCTAGAGACCCCCAGGACCCTTCTGAAAGCCCCCAGAACATTCTAGAGCCCCCCAGGACCCTTCTAAAAGCCCCCAGACCCTTCTAGAGCATCCGAGGACCCTTCTAAAAGCACCCAGACCATTCTAGAGCATCCCAGGACCCTTCTAAAAGCACCCAGACCCTTCTAGAGGCCCCTAGGACCCTTCTAAAAGCCCCCAGACCCTTCTAGAGGCCCCCAGGACCCTTCTAAAAGCCCCCAGACCATTCTAGAGCCCCCCAGGACCCTTCTAAAGGCCCCCAGACCCTTCTAGACCCTCCCCGGATCATTCTAAAAGCCCCCAGATTCTTCTAGAGCCTCCCAGGACCCTTCTAAAAGCCCCCCGACTTTTCTAGACCCTCCCCGGATCCTTCTAAATGAACCCAGACCTTTCTAGGGCCCCCCAGAACCCCTCTAAAAGCCTCCAGACCCTTGTAGAGCCCCCCAGGACCCGTCTAAAAGCGCCCAGACCCTTCTAGACCCTCCCCTGATCATTCTAAAAGACCCCAGACCCTTCTAAAACCTCCCAAGACTATTCTAAAAGAACCCAGACCCTTCTAGACCCTCCCCGGATTATTCTAAAAGCCCCCAGACCCTTCTAGAGCCCCCCAAGACCCTTCTAAAAGCCTCCAGACGCTTCTAGAGCCCCCCCGAACCACTCTAATAGTTCTCAGACCCTTCTAGAGGCCCCCAGGACCCTTCTATAAGTCCCCAGACCCTTCTAGAGAACCCCAGGAACATTCTAAAAGCCCCCAGACCATTCTAGAGCCTCCCAGGAGCCTTCTAAAAACCCCCAGACCCTTCTAGAGCCCCCCCGGACCACTCTAATAGATCCCAGACCCTTCTAGAGGCCCCCAGGATACTTCTAAATGCCCCCAGACCCTTCTAGAGAACCCCGGGACCCTTCTAAAAGCCCCCAGACCCCTCTAGAGCCCCCCAGGACCCTTCTAAAAGCCCCCAGAACCTTCTAGACCCTCCCCGGATCATTCTAAAAGCCCCCAGACCCTTCTAGAGACCCCCATGACCCTTCTAAAAGCACTCAGACCCTTCTAGAGGGCCCCAGGACCCTTCTAAAAGCACCCAGACCCTTCTAGAGCCTCCCAGGACCATTCTAAAAGCCCCCAGACCCTTCTAGACGCCCCCAGGACCCTTCTAAAAGCCCCCAGACCCTTCTAGAGCCCCCCAGGACCCTTCTGAAAGGCCGCAGACACATCTAGACACTCCCCGGATCTTTCTAAAAGACCCCAGACACTTCTAGAGATCCCCAGGAGCATTCTAAAAGCCCCCAGACCCTTCTAGAGCACTCCAGGACCCTTCTAAAAGCCCCCAGACCCTTCTAGAGCCCCCCCGGACCCTTCTAAAAGCCTCCAGACCCTTCTAGAGGACCCCTGGACCCTTCTGAAAGCCCCCAGAACCTTCTAGAGCATCCCAGGACAGTTCTAAAAGCCCCCAGACCCTTCTAGAGCATCCCAGGACAGATCTAAAAGCCCCCAGACCCTTCTAGAGATTCCCAGGACCCTTCTAAAAGCTCCCAGACCCTTCTAGAGCCACCCAGGACCCTTCTAAAAGCCCCCAGACCAATCAAGATCCACCCAGGACCCTTCTAAAAGCTCCCAGACCCTTCTAGAGGCCCCCAGGACTCGTCTAAAAGCCTCTAGACCCTTCTAGAGCCCCCCAGGACCTTTCTAAAAGCACCCAGACCCTTCTAGAGGCTAACCGGTCCCTTATAAAAGCACCCAGACCCTTCTAGAGACTCCCAGGACCCTTCTAAAAGCCACCAGACCCTTCTAGAGACCCCCAGGACCCTTCTAAAAGCCCCCAGACCCTTCTAGACCCTCCCCGGATCCTTCTAAAAAACCCCAGACCATTCTAGAGCCTCCCGGGACCATTCTAAAGCCCTCAGACCCTTCTAGAGGACACCAGGACCCTTCTAAAAGCCCCCAGACACTTCTAGAGCCCCCCAGGACCCTTCTAAAAGCCTACAGACCCTTCTAGAGCCCCCCAGGACCCTTCTAAAAGCCCCCAGACCAATCTAGAGGTCCCCAGGGCCCTCTTAAGGCACCCCGTCCATTCTAGAGCACCCCAGGACCCTTCTAAAAGTCCCCAGACCCTTCTAGAGCACCCCAGGACCCTTCTAAAAGCCCCAAGACCCTTCTAGAGCCCCCCAGGACCCTTCTAAAAGCACCCAGACCCTTATAGAGGCCCCCAGGACCCTTCTGAAAGCCCCAAGAACCTTCTAGATCATCCCAGGACCCTTCTAAAAGAACCCAGACCCTTCTAGGGCTCCCCAGGACCCTTCTAAAAGCCCCCAGACCATTCTAGAGACACCCATGACCCTTCTGAAAGCCTCCAGAACCTTCTAGATCCACCCAGGACCCTTCTAAAAGCCACCAGACCCTTCTAGAGCCCCCCAGGACCATTCTAAAAGCACCCAGACTCTTCTAGAGAGCCCCAGGACCATTCTAAAGGCCCCCAGACTCTAATAGACCCTCCCCGGATCATTCTAAAAGCCCTCAGACCCTTCTAGAGCCCCCCAGGATCATTCTAAAAGCCCCCAGACCCTTCTAGAGGCCCCCAGGAACCTTCTAAAAGCCCCCAGACCATTCTAGAGCCCCCCAGGACCCTTCTAAAGGCCCCCAGACCCTTCTAGACCCTCCCCGGATCATTCTAAAAGCCCCCAGATTCTTCTAGAGCCTCCCAGGACCCTTCTAAAAGCCCCCCGACGTTTCTAGACCCTCCCCGGATCCTTCTAAATGAACCCAGACCTTTCTAGGGCCCCCCAGAACCCCTCTAAAAGCCTCCAGACCCTTGTAGAGCCCCCCAGGACCCGTCTAAAAGCGCCCAGACCCTTCTAGACCCTCCCCTGATCATTCTAAAAGACCCCAGACCCTTCTAAAACCTCCCAAGACTATTCTAAAAGAACCCAGACCCTTCTAGACCCTCCCCGGATTATTCTAAAAGCCCCCAGACCCTTCTAGAGCCCCCCAAGACCCTTCTAAAAGCCTCCAGACGCTTCTAGAGCCCCCCCGAACCACTCTAATAGTTCTCAGACCCTTCTAGAGGCCCCCAGGACCCTTCTATAAGTCCCCAGACCCTTCTAGAGAACCACAGGAACATTCTAAAAGCCCCCAGACCATTCTAGAGCCTCCCAGGAGCCTTCTAAAAACCCCCAGACCCTTCTAGAGCCCCCCCGGACCACTCTAATAGATCCCAGACCCTTCTAGAGGCCCCCAGGATACTTCTAAATGCCCCCAGACCCTTCTAGAGAAGCCCGGGACCCTTCTAAAAGCCCCCAGACCCCTCTAGAGCCCCCCAGGACCCTTCTAAAAGCCCCCAGAACCTTCTAGACCCTCCCCGGATCATTCTAAAAGCCCCCAGACCCTTCTAGAGACCCCCATGACCCTTCTAAAAGCACTCAGACCCTTCTAGAGGGCCCCAGGACCCTTCTAAAAGCACCCAGACCCTTCTAGAGCCTCCCAGGACCATTCTAAAAGCCCCCAGACCCTTCTAGAGCCCCCCAGGACCCTTCTGAAAGGCCGCAGACACATCTAGACACTCCCCGGATCTTTCTAAAAGCCCCCAGACCCTTCTAGAGCACTCCAGGACCCTTCTAAAAGCCCCCAGACCCTTCTAGAGCCCCCCCGGACCCTTCTAAAAGCCTCCAGACCCTTCTAGAGGACCCCTGGACCCTTCTGAAAGCCCCCAGAACATTCTAGAGCATCCCAGGACAGTTCTAAAAGCCCCCAGACCCTTCTAGAGCATCCCAGGACAGATCTAAAAGCCCCCAGACCCTTCTAGAGATTCCCAGGACCCTTCTAAAAGCTCCCAGACCCTTCTAGAGACCCCCAGGACCCTTCTAAAAGCACACAGACCCTTCTAGAGCCACCCAGGACCCTTCTAAAAGCCCCCAGACCCTTCTAGAGACATCCAGGACCCTTCTAAAAGCCCCCAGACCCTTCTAGAGCCCCCCAGGACTCTTGTAAAAGCCCCCAGACCCTTCTAGAGCACCCCAGGACCCTTCTAAAAGACCCGAGACCCTTCTTGAGCCCCCCAGGACCCTTCTAAAAGCCCCCAGACCCTTCTAGCGGCACCCAGAACCCTTCTACAAGCCCCCAGACCCTTCTAGAGCCCGCCAGAACCCTTCTAAAAGCTCCCAGAGCTTTCTAGATGCCCCCAGGACCCTTCTAAAAGCCCCCAGACCCTTCTAGAGCCCCCCAGGACCCTTCTACAAGCCCCCAGACCCTTCTAGAGCCACCCAGGACCCTTCTAAAAGCACCCAGACCCTTCTAGAGGCCCCCAGGACCCGTCTAAAAGCCTCTAGACCCTTCTAGAGCCCCCCAGGACCTTTCTAAAAGCACCCAGACCCTTCTAGAGGCTCCCCGGACCCTTATAAAAGCACCCCGACCCTTCTAGAGCCTCCCAGTACCCTTCTAAAAGAAACCAGACCCTTCTAGAGAACCCCAGGACCCTTCTAAAAGCCCCCAGACCCTTCTAGACCCTCCCCGGATCCTTCTAAAAACCCCCAGACCCTTCTAGAGCCCCCTAGGATCCTTCAAAATGCACCCAGACCTTTCTAGACGGTCCCCGGATCATTCTAAAAGCCCCCAGACCCTTCTAGAGACCCCCAGGATCATTCTAAAAGCCCCCAGACCCTTCTAGAGCCCCCCAGGATCATTCCAAAAGCCCCCAGACCCTTCTAGAGCCCCCTAGGACCCATCAAAAAGCCCCCAGACCCTTCTAGAGTCCCCTAGGACACTTCTAAAAGCCCCCAGACCCTTCTAGACCCTCCCCGGATCCTTCGAAAAGACCCCAGACCCTTCTAGAGCCACCCAGGTTCATTCTAAAAGCACCCAGACCCTTCTAGAGCCCCCCAGTACCCTTCTAAAAGCCCCTAGACCGTTCTAGAGCCCCCCAGGACCCTTCTAAATGCCCCCAGACCCTTCAAGAGGCACCCAGAACCCTTCTAAAAGCACCCAGACCATTCTAGAGCCTCCCAGGACCATTCTAAAAGCCCCCAGACCCTTCTAGACCCCCCCAGGACCCTTCTAAAAGCCCCCAGACCCTTCTAGAGCCCCCCAGGACCCTTCTGAAAGGCCGCAGACACTTATAGACACTCCCCGGATCCTTCTAAAAGACCCCAGACCCTTCTAGAGCAGCCCAGGACCCTTCTAAAAGCCCCCAGACACTTCTAGAGCCCCCCAGGCCTCCTCTTAAGGCACCCCGTCCCTTCTAGAGCACCCCAGGACCCTTCTAAAAGTCCCCAGACCTTTCTAGAGCCCCCCCGGACCCTTCTAAAGGCCTCCAGACCCTTCTAGAGGCCCCCTGGACCTTCCTGAAAGCACCCAGAACCTTCTAGAGCCCTCCAGGACCCTTCTAAAAGCACCAAGACCCTTCTAGAGCATCCCAGGACCATTCTAAAAGCCCCCAGACCCTTCTAGAGCCTCCCAGGATCCTTCTAAAAGCCCCCAGACCCTTCTAGAGCCTCCCAGGACCCTTCTAAAAGCACCCAGACCATTCTAGAGCACCCCAGGACCCTTCTAAAAGCCCCCAGACCCTTCTAGAGCCTACCAGGACCTTTCTACAAGCACCCAGACCCTTCTAGAGCCCCCAAGGACCCTTCTAAAAGCCCCCAGACCCTTCTAGAGGCCCCCAGGACCCTTCTAAAAGCCACCAGACCCTTCTAGATCCCCCCCAGGACCATTCTACAAGCACCCAGACCCTTCTAGAGCCCCCCAGGACCCTTCTAAAAGCCCCCAGACCAATCTAGATCCACCCAGGACCCTTCTAAAAGCCCCCAGACCCTTCTAGAGGCCCCCAGGACTCGTCTAAAAGCCTCTAGACCCTTCTAGAGCCCCCCAGGACCTTTCTAAAAGCACCCAGACCCTTCTAGAGGCTCCCCGGTCCCTTATAAAAGCACCCAGACCCTTCTAAAGCCTCCCAGGACCCTTCTAAAAGCCACCAGACCCTTCTAGAGACCCCCAGGACCCTTCTAAAAGCCCCCAGACCCTTCTAGACACTCCCCGGATCCTTCTAAACGCCCTCAGACCCTTCTAGAGCCCCCTAGGATCCTTCAAAAAGCACCCAGACCCTTCTAGACCGTCCCCGGATCATTCTAAAAGCCCCCAGAACCTTCTAGACCCTCCCCGGATCCTTCTAAAAAACCCCAGACCATTCTAGAGCCTCCCGGGACCATTCTAAAGCCCTCAGACTCTTCTAGAGGACACCAGGACCCTTCTAAAAGCCCCCAGAACCTTCTAGAGCACCCCAGGACCCTTCTAAAAGCCCCAAGACCCTTCTAGAGCCCCCCAGGACCCTTCTAAAAGCACCCAGACCCTTATAGAGGCCCCCAGGACCCTTCTGAAAGCCCCAAGAACCTTCTAGATCATCCCAGGACCCTTCTAAAAGAACCCAGACCCTTCTAGGGCTCCCCAGGACCCTTCTAAAAGCCCCCAGACCATTCTAGAGACCCCCATGACCCTTCTGAAAGCCACCAGAACCTTCTAGATCCACCCAGGACCCTTCTAAAAGCCACCAGACCCTTCTAGAGCCCCCCAGGACCATTCTAAAAGCACCCAGACCCTTCTAGAGACACCCAGGACCCTTCTAAATGCCCCCAGACCCTTCTAGATAAGCCAGGACCCTTCGAAAAGGAACCAGAACCTTCTAGAGCCACCCAGGAGCATTCTAAAAGCCCCCAGACCCTTCTAGAGCACTCCAGGACCCTTCTAAAAGCCCCCAGACCCTTCTAGAGCCCCCCCGGACCCTTCTAAAAGCCTCCAGACCCTTCTAGAGGACCCCTGGACCCTTCTGAAAGCCCCCAGAACCTTCTAGAGCATCCCAGGACAGTTCTAAAAGCCCCCAGACCCTTCTAGAGCATCCCAGGACAGATCTAAAAGCCCCCAGACCCTTCTAGAGATTCCCAGGACCCTTCTAAAAGCTCCCAGACCCTTCTAGAGCCACCCAGGACCCTTCTAAAAGCCCCCAGACCAATCTAGATCCACCCAGGACCCTTCTAAAAGCTCCCAGACCCTTCTAGAGGCCCCCAGGACTCGTCTAAAAGCCTCTAGACCCTTCTAGAGCCCCCCAGGACCTTTCTAAAAGCACCCAGACCCTTCTAGAGGCTAACCGGTCCCTTATAAAAGCACCCAGACCCTTCTAGACACTCCCCGAATCCTTCTAAACGCCCTCAGACCCTTCTAGAGCCCCCTTAGGATCCTTCAAAAAGCACCCAGACCCTTCTAGACCGTCCCCGGATCATTCTAAGAGCCCCCAGAAACTTCTAGAGCCCCCCAGGACCCTTCTAAAAGCCCCCTGACCCTTCTAGAGCCCCCTATGACCCATCTAAATGCCCCCAGACCCTTCTAGAGGCCCCCAGGACCCTTCTAAAAGCCCCCAGACCCTTCTAGACCCTCCCCGGATCCTTCTAAAAAACCCCAGACCATTCTAGAGCCTCCCGGGACCATTCTAAAGCCCTCAGACCCTTCTAGAGGACACCAGGACCCTTCTAAAAGCCCCCAGACACTTCTAGAGCCCCCCAGGACCCTTCTAAAAGCCTACAGACCCTTCTAGAGCCCCCCAGGACCCTTCTAAAAGCCCCCAGACCAATCTAGAGGTCCCCAGGGCCCTCTTAAGGCACCCCGTCCATTCTAGAGCACCCCAGGACCCTTCTAAAAGTCCCCAGACCCTTCTAGAGCACCCCAGGACCCTTCTAAAAGCCCCAAGACCCTTCTAGAGCCCCCCAGGACCCTTCTAAAAGCACCCAGACCCTTATAGAGGCCCCCAGGACCCTTCTAAAAGCCACCAGACCCTTCTAGAGCCCCCCCAGGACCCTTCTAAAAGAACCCAGACCCTTCTAGGGCTCCCCAGGACCCTTCTAAAAGCCCCCAGACCATTCTAGAGACACCCATGACCCTTCTGAAAGCCTCCAGAACCTTCTAGATCCACCCAGGACCCTTCTAAAAGCCACCAGACCCTTCTAGAGCCCCCCAGGACCATTCTAAAAGCACCCAGACCCTTCTAGAGACACCCAGGACCCTTCTAAATGCCCCCAGACACTTCTAGATAAGCCAGGACCCTTCGAAAAGCAACCAGAACCTTCTAGAGCCACCCAGGACCATTCTAAAAGCCCCCAAACCCTTCTAGAGCCTCCCAGGACTCTTCTAAAAGCACCCAGACTCTTCTAGAGAGCCCCAGGACCATTCTAAAGGCCCCCAGACTCTAATAGACCCTCACCGGATCATTCTAAAAGCCCTCAGACCCTTCTAGAGCCCCCCAGGATCATTCTAAAAGCCCCCAGACCCTTCTAGAGGCCCCCAGGAACCTTCTAAAAGCCCCCAGACCATTCTAGAGCCCCCCAGGACCCTTCTAAAGGCCCCCAGACCCTTCTAGACCCTCCCCGGATCATTCTAAAAGCCCCCAGATTCTTCTAGAGCCTCCCAGGACCCTTCTAAAAGCCCCCCGACGTTTCTAGACCCTCCCCGGATCCTTCTAAATGAACCCAGACCTTTCTAGGGCCCCCCAGAACCCCTCTAAAAGCCTCCAGACCCTTGTAGAGCCCCCCAGGACCCGTCTAAAAGCGCCCAGACCCTTCTAGACCCTCCCCTGATCATTCTAAAAGACCCCAGACCCTTCTAAAACCTCCCAAGACTATTCTAAAAGAACCCAGACCCTTCTAGACCCTCCCCGGATTATTCTAAAAGCCCCCAGACCCTTCTAGAGCCCCCCAAGACCCTTCTAAAAGCGTCCAGACCCTTCTAGAGCCCCCCCGAACCACTCTAATAGTTCTCAGACCCTTCTAGAGGCCCCCAGGACCCTTCTATAAGTCCCCAGACCCTTCTAGAGAACCCCAGGAACATTCTAAAAGCCCCCAGACCATTCTAGAGCCTCCCAGGAGCCTTCTAAAAACCCCCAGACCCTTCTAGAGCCCCCCCGGACCACTCTAATAGATCCCAGACCCTTCTAGAGGCCCCCAGGATACTTCTAAATGCCCCCAGACCCTTCTAGAGAACCCCGGGACCCTTCTAAAAGCCCCCAGACCCCTCTAGAGCCCCCCAGGACCCTTCTAAAAGCCCCCAGAACCTTCTAGACCCTCCCCGGATCATTCTAAAAGCCCCCAGACCCTTCTAGAGACCCCCATGACCCTTCTAAAAGCACTCAGACCCTTCTAGAGGGCCCCAGGACCCTTCTAAAAGCACCCAGACCCTTCTAGAGCCTCCCAGGACCATTCTAAAAGCCCCCAGACCCTTCTAGACGCCCCCAGGACCCTTCTAAAAGCCCCCAGACCCTTCTAGAGCCCCCCAGGGCCCTTCTGAAAGGCCGCAGACACATCTAGACACTCCCCGGATCTTTCTAAAAGACCCCAGACACTTCTAGAGATCCCCAGGAGCATTCTAAAAGCCCCCAGACCCTTCTAGAGCACTCCAGGACCCTTCTAAAAGCCCCCAGACCCTTCTAGAGCCCCCCCGGACCCTTCTAAAAGCCTCCAGACCCTTCTAGAGGACCCCTGGACCCTTCTGAAAGCACCCAGAACATTCTAGAGCATCCCAGGACAGTTCTAAAAGCCCCCAGACCCTTCTAGAGCATCCCAGGACAGATCTAAAAGCCCCCAGACCCTTCTAGAGATTCCCAGGACCCTTCTAAAAGCTCCCAGACCCTTCTAGAGACCCCCAGGACCCTTCTAAAAGCCCCCAGACCCTTCTAGAGCCACCCAGGACCCTTCTAAAAGCCCTCAGACCCTTCTAGAGACCTCCAGGACCCTTCTAAAAGCCCCCAGACCCTTCTAGAGCCCCCCAGGACTCTTCTAAAAGCCCCCAGACCCTTCTAGAGCACCCCAGGACCCTTCTAAAAGACCCGAGACCCTTCTTGAGCCCCCCAGAACCCTTCTAAAAGCCCCCAGACCCTTCTAGCGGCACCCAGGACCCTTCTACAAGCCCCCAGACCCTTCTAGAGCCCCCCAGAACCCTTCTAAAAGCTCCCAGAGCTTTCTAGATGCCCCCAGGACCCTTCTAAAAGCCCCCAGACCCTTCTAGAGCCCCCCAGGACCCTTCTACAAGCCCCCAGACCCTTCTAGAGCCACCCAGGACCCTTCTAAAAGCACCCAGACCCTTCTAGAGGCCCCCAGGACCCGTCTAAAAGCCTCTAGACCCTTCTAGAGCCCCCCAGGACCTTTCTAAAAGCACCCAGACCCTTCTAGAGGCTCCCCGGACCCATATAAAAGCACCCCGACCCTTCTAGAGCCTCCCAGTACCCTTCTAAAAGCAACCAGACCCTTCTAGAGAACCCCAGGACCCTTCTAAAAGCCCCCAGACCCTTCTAGACCTTCCCCGGATCCTTCTAAAAACCCCCAGACCCTTCTAGAGCCCCCTAGGATCCTTCAAAAAGCACCCAGACCTTTCTAGACGGTCCCCGGATCATTCTAAAAGCCCCCAGACCCTTCTAGAGACCCCCAGGATCATTCTAAAAGCCCCCAGACCCTTCTAGAGCCCCCCAGGATCATTCCAAAAGCCCCCAGACCCTTCTAGAGCCCCCTAGGACCCATCAAAAAGCCCCCAGACCCTTCTAGAGTCCCCTAGGACACTTCTAAAAGCCCCCAGACCCTTCTAGACCCTCCCCGGATCCTTCGAAAAGACCCCAGACCCTTCTAGAGCCCCCCAGGATCATTCTAAAAGCACCCAGACCCTTCTAGAGCCCCCCAGTACCCTTCTAAAAGCCCCTAGACTGTTCTAGAGCCCCCCAGGACCCTTCTAAATGCCCCCAGACCCTTCAAGAGGCACCCAGAACCCTTCTAAAAGCACCCAGACCATTCTAGAGCCTCCCAGGACCATTCTAAAAGCCCCCAGACCCTTCTAGACCCCCCCAGGACCCTTCTAAAAGCCCCCAGACCCTTCTAGAGCCCCCCAGGACCCTTCTGAAAGGCCGCAGACACTTATAGACACTCCCCGGATCCTTCTAAAAGACCCCAGACCCTTCTAGAGCAGCCCAGGACCCTTCTAAAAGCCCCCAGACACTTCTAGAGCCCCCCAGGCCTCCTCTTAAGGCACCCCGTCCCTTCTAGAGCACCCCAGGACCCTTCTAAAAGTCCCCAGACCTTTCTAGAGCCCCCCCGGACCCTTCTAAAGGCCTCCAGACCCTTCTAGAGGCCCCCTGGACCTTCCTGAAAGCACCCAGAACCTTCTAGAGCCCTCCAGGACCCTTCTAAAAGCACCAAGACCCTTCTAGAGCATCCCAGGACCATTCTAAAAGCCCCCAAACCCTTCTAGAGCCTCCCAGGATCCTTCTAAAAGCCCCCAGACCCTTCTAGAGCCTCCCAGGACCCTTCTAAAAGCCCCCAGACCATTCTAGAGCACCCCAGGACCCTTCTAAAAGCCCCCAGACCCTTCTAGAGCCTACCAGGACCTTTCTACAAGCACCCAGACCCTTCTAGAGCCCCCAAGGACCCTTCTAAAAGCCCCCAGACCCTTCTAGAGGCCCCCAGGACCCTTCTAAAAGCCACCAGACCCTTCTAGAGCCCCCCCAGGACCATTCTACAAGCACCCAGACCCTTCTAGAGCCCCCCAGGACCCTTCTAAAAGCCCCCAGACCAATCTAGATCCACCCAGGACCCTTCTAAAAGCCCCCAGACCCTTCTAGAGGCCCCCAGGACTCGTCTAAAAGCCTCTAGACCCTTCTAGAGCCCCCCAGGACCTTTCTAAAAGCACCCAGACCCTTCTAGAGGCTCCCCGGTCCCTTATAAAAGCACCCAGACCCTTCTAAAGCCTCCCAGGACCCTTCTAAAAGCCACCAGACCCTTCTAGAGACCCCCAGGACCCTTCTAAAAGCCCCCAGACCCTTCTAGACACTCCCCGGATCCTTCTAAACGCCCTCAGACCCTTCTAGAGCCCCCTAGGATCCTTCAAAAAGCACCCAGACCCTTCTAGACCGTCCCCGGATCATTCTAAAAGCCCCCAGAACCTTCTAGAGCCCCCCAGGACCCTTCTAAAAGCCCCCTGACCCTTTTATTGCCCCCTATGACCCATCTAAATGCCCCCAGACCCTTCTAGAGGCCCCCAGGACCCTTCTAAAAGCCCCCAGACCCTTCTAGACCCTCCCCGGATCCTTCTAAAAAACCCCAGACCATTCTAGAGCCTCCCGGGACCATTCTAAAGCCCTCAGACTCTTCTAGAGGACACCAGGACCCTTCTAAAAGCCCCCAGAACCTTCTAGAGCACCCCAGGACCCTTCTAAAAGCCCCAAGACCCTTCTAGAGCCCCCCAGGACCCTTCTAAAAGCACCCAGACCCTTATAGAGGCCCCCAGGACCCTTCTGAAAGCCCCAAGAACCTTCTAGAGCATCCCAGGACCCTTCTAAAAGAACCCAGACCCTTCTAGGGCTCCCCAGGACCCTTCTAAAAGCCCCCAGACCCTTCTAGAGGCCCCCAGGACTCGTCTAAAAGCCTCTAGACCCTTCTAGAGCCCCCCAGGACCTTTCTAAAAGCACCCAGACCCTTCTAGAGGCTCCCCGGTCCCTTATAAAAGCACCCAGACCCTTCTAAAGCCTCCCAGGACCCCTTCTAAAAGCCACCAGACCCTTCTAGAGACCCCCAGGACCCTTCTAAAAGCCCCCAGACCCTTCTAGACACTCCCCGGATCCTTCTAAACGCCCTCAGACCCTTCTAGAGCCCCCTAGGATCCTTCAAAAAGCACCCAGACCCTTCTAGACCGTCCCCGGATCATTCTAAAAGCCCCCAGAACCTTCTAGAGCCCCCCAGGACCCTTCTAAAAGCCCCCTGACCCTTTTATTGCCCCCTATGACCCATCTAAATGCCCCCAGACCCTTCTAGAGGCCCCCAGGACCCTTCTAAAAGCCCCCAGACCCTTCTAGACCCTCCCCGGATCCTTCTAAAAAAACCCAGACCATTCTAGAGCCTCCCGGGACCATTCTAAAGCCCTCAGACTCTTCTAGAGGACACCAGGACCCTTCTAAAAGCCCCCAGAACCTTCTAGAGCACCCCAGGACCCTTCTAAAAGCCCCAAGACCCTTCTAGAGCCCCCCAGGACCCTTCTAAAAGCACCCAGACCCTTATAGAGGCCCCCAGGACCCTTCTGAAAGCCCCAAGAACCTTCTAGAGCATCCCAGGACCCTTCTAAAAGAACCCAGACCCTTCTAGGGCTCCCCAGGACCCTTCTAAAAGCCCCCAGACCATTCTAGAGACCCCCATGACCCTTCTGAAAGCCACCAGAACCTTCTAGATCCACCCAGGACCCTTCTAAAAGCCACCAGACCCTTCTAGAGCCCCCCAGGACCATTCTAAAAGCACCCAGACCCTTCTAGAGACACCCAGGACCCTTCTAAATGCCCCCAGACCCTTCTAGATAAGCCAGGACCCTTCGAAAAGCAACCAGAACCTTCTAGAGCCACCCAGGACCATTCTAAAAGCCCCCAAACCCTTCTAGAGCCTCCCAGGACCCTTCTAAAAGCACCCAGACCCTTCTAGAGAGCCCCAGGACCATTCTAAAGGCCCCCAGACTCTTCTAGACCCTCCCCGGATCATTCTAAAAGCCCTCAGACCCTTCTAGAGACCCCCAGGACCCTTCTAAAGGCCCCCAGACCCTTCTAAAGGCCCCCAGACCCTTCTAGACCCTCCCCGGATCATTCTAAAAGCCCCCAGACCCTTCTAGAGCCTCGCAGGACCCCTCTAAAAGCCCCCGGACCCTTCTAGAGCCTCGCAGGACCCTTCTAAAAGACTCCAGACCCTTCTAGAGGCTCCCCGGACCCTTCTAAAAGTCCCCAGACCCTTCTAGATCATCCCCGGACCCCTCTGATATATCCCACACCATTCTAGAGGCCACCAGGATACTTTCAAAAGCCCCCAGACCCTTCTAGAGAACCCCAGGACCCTTCTAAAAGCCCCCAGACCATTCTAGAGCCCCCCAGGGCCCTTCTAAAAGCCCCGAGACCCTTCTAGGAGAGACGGGGGTCCTTAAGAGGGGCCTTGGGGTCCTCTAGAAGGGTCTGGGGGCTTATAGAAGTGTCCTGGCGGGCTCTCGAAGGGTCTGGGTTCTTTGAGAAGGGTCTTTGGGTGGCTCTAGAAGGGTCTAGGGTATTTTGGAAGGGTCCTGGGTACCTCAAGAAGGGTCTGGGGGCTTTTATAGGGTCCTGGGGGGCTCTAGAAGGGTCTGGGTGCTTTTAGAAGGGTCCTGGGGAGCTCTAGAAGGGTCTGGGGTCTTTTAGAAGGGTCCCGGGAGGCTGTAGAAGGGTCTGGGGGCTTTTAGAATTGTCCTGCGGGTCTCTAGAAGGGTCTGGGTCCTGTTAGATGGGTCCTTGGGGGCTCTAGAAGGGTCTGAGTATCATTAGAGGGGCCTTGGGGGCATCTAGAAGGGTCTGGGGGATATTAGAAGGGTCCTGGAGAGCTCTAGAAGGGTCTGGGGTATTTTAGAAGGGTTCTGGGTAGCTCTAGAAGGGTCTGGGATCTTTCAGAAGGGTCCTGGGGGGCTGTAGAAGGGTCTGGAGTCTTTTAGAAGGGTCCTGGGGGGCTCTAGAAGGGTCTGGGGGCTTTTAGATGGGTCCTGCGGGTCTCTAGAAGGGTCTGGGTGCTTTTAGAAGTGTCCTGGGGGGCTCTAGAAGGGTCGGGGGAGTTTTAGGATAGTCCTGGTGGGCTCTAGAAGGGTGTGAGGGCTTTTAGAAGGTTCCTGGGGGCATCTAGAAGGCTCTGGGGGCTTTTAGAAGGGTCCTGGGGGCCTCTAGAATTGTCTGAGGGATTTTAGAAGGGTCCTGGGAGGCTCTAGAAGGGTCTGGGTGCTTTTAGAATGATCCAGGGAGGGTCTAGAAGGGTCTGGGGGCTTTTAGAAGGGTCCTGTGGGGCTCTAGAAGGGTCAGGGTGCTTTTAGAAGGGGCCTAGGGGGCTCTAGAAGGGTCTGGGTGCTTTTAGAAGGGTCCTAAGGGGCTCTAGAAGCGTCTGGGGGATTTTAGAAGGGTCCTGGAGAGCTCTAGAAGGGTCTGGGGGCTTTCAGAAGGGTCCTGGGGGGCTGTAGAAGGGTCTGGAAGCTTTTAGAAGGGCCCTGGGCGGCTCTAGAAGGGTCTGGGGGCATTTAGAAGGGTCCTGGTGGGCTCTAGAAGGGTCTGGGGGTTTTCAGAAGGGTCCTGGGGGCCTCTAGAAGGGTCTGGAAGCTTTTAGAAGGGTCCTGGGAGGATCCAGATGGGTCTGGGTGCTTTTAGAAGGATCCGGAGTTGGTCTAGATTGGTCTGGGTGCATTTAGAAGGGTCCTGGGGGGCTCTACAAATGTCTGGAGGCTTTTAGAAGGGTCCAGGGGGCCTCTAGAAGGGTCTGGGGGCTTTTAGAAGAGTCCTGGGGGCCTCTAGAAGGGTCTGGTGGCTTTTAGAAGGTTCCTGGGGGGCTCTAGAAGGGTCTGGAGGCTTTTAGAAGGTTCCGGTGTGGCTCTAGAATGGTGTGGGGGCTTTTAGAAGGGTCCTGGGGGCATCTAGAAGGCTCTGGGTGCTTTTATAAGGGTCCTGGGGGGCTCTAGAAGGGTCTGGGTGCTTTTAGAAGGATCCGGGGAGGGTCTAGAAGGGTCTGGAGGCTTTTAGAAGGGTCCTGGGGGGCTCTAGAAGGGTCTGGGCGATATTAGAATGGTCCTGGGATGGTCTAACAAGGGTCTGGGTTGTTTTGGAAGGGTCCTGCGGATCTCTAGAAGGGTCTGGGGGCTTTTAGAAGGGTCCTTGGGGGCTCTAGAAGGGTCTGGGGACCATTAGAGGGGCCCTAGGGGCCTCTAGAAGGGTCTGGGGGCTTTTAGAAGGGTCCTGGTAGGCTGTAGAAGGGTCTGGGTGCATTTAGAAGGGTCCCGCGGGTCTCTAGAAGGGTCTGGGTGCTTTTAGAAGGGTCCTGGGGGGCTCTAGAAGGGTCTGGGGGCATTTAGAAGGTCCTGCGTGTCTCTAGAAGGGTCTGAGGGCTTTTAGAAGGGTCCTGTGGGGCTCTAGAAGGGTCTGGCGGCTTTTAGAAGGGTCCTGGGGGGCTCTAGAAGGGTGTGAGAGCTTTTAGAATGGTCCTGGGTGCATCTAGAAATCTCTGGGTGCTTTTAGAAGGGTCCTGGGGGCCTCTAGAAGTGTCTGAGGAGTTGTAGAAGGGTCCGGGGAGGCTCTAGTAGGGTCTGGGTGCTTTTAGAAGGATCCGGTTAGGGTCTAGAAGGGTCTGGGGCTTTTAGAAGGGTCCTGTGGAGCTCTAGAAGGGTCTGGGGTCTTTTAGACGATTCCTGGGGGGCTCTAGAAGGCTCTGGGGCCTTTTAGAAGAGTCCTGGGGAGCTCTAGAAGGGTCTGGGGCTTTCAGAATGATCCTGGGGGTCGCTAGAAGTGTCTGGGTGTATTTGGAAGGGTCTTGGGGAGCTCTAGAAGGGTCTGGGGGCTTTCAGAAGGGTCTTGGGGGCATGTAGAAGGGTCTGGAGGCTTTTAGAAGGGTCCTGGAGCGCTCTAGAAGGGTCTGGGGGCATACAGAACGGTCCTGGTGGCCTCTAGAAGGGACTGGATGCTTTTAGAAGGGTCCTGGGGGGCTCTAGATGGGTCTGGGTGCATTTAGAAGGGTCCTGGGTGGATCTAGATGGGTCTGGGGGATTTTAGAAGGATACGTGGAATTTCTAGAAGGGTCTGGGGGCTTTTAGAAGGGTCCTGGGTTGCTCTAGAAGGGTCTGGAGGCTTTTAGAAGGGTCCTGCGGGTCTCTAGAAGGATCTGGGGGCTTTTAGAAAAGTTCTTGGAGGCTCTAGAATGGTCTGATGGATTTTAGAAGGGTCCTGGGAGGTTCTAGAAGGGTCTGTGTGCTTTTAGAAGGATCCGGGGAGGGTCTAGAATGGTCTGGGTGGTTTTAGAATGGTCCTGGGTGTCTCTAGAAGGGTCTGGGGGATTTTAGAAGGGTCCTGGGGAGCTCTAGAAGGGTCTGGGTGCTTTTAGAAGGGCCCTGGACTTCTCTAGAAGGGTCTGGGGGCTTTTAGAAGAGTCCTGGGGGGCTCTAGAATGGTCTGGGGTCTTTTAGAAGGGTCCTGGGCGCATCTAGAAGGGTCTGGGGGCTTTCAGAAGGGTCCTGGGAGGCTCTAGAAGGGTCTGAGGGCTTTTAGAATGGTCCTGGGGGGCTCTAGAAGGGTCTGGGGGCATTTAGAAGGGTCCTGGGGGGCTCTAGAAGGGTCTGGGGTATTTTAGAAGGATCCTGGGGGCCTCTAGATAGGTCTGGGGGCATTTAGAAGGGTCCTGCGGGTCTCTAGAAGGGTCTGGGGGCTTTTAGAAGGGTCCTTGGGGCTCTAGAAGGGTCTGGGGACCATTAGAGGGGCCCTAGGGGCCTCTAGAATGGTCTGGGGGCTTTTAGAATGGTCCTTGGGGGCTCTAGAAGGGTCTGGGGACCACTAGAGGGGCCCTGGAGGCCTCTAGAAGAGTCTGGGGTATTTTAGAAGGGTCCTGGGGAGCTCTAGAAGGGTCTGGGGGCTTTTAGAAGGGTCCTGGGAAACTCTAGAAGGGTCTGGGGGCATTTAGATGGGTCCTGCGGGTCTCTAGAAGGGTCTGGGAGCTTTTAGAAGGGTCCTGGGGGGCTCTAGAATGGTCTGAGGGATTTTATAAGGGTCCTGGGAGGCTTTAGAAGGGTCTGGGTGCTTTTAGAAGGATCCAGGGAGGGTCTAGAAGGGTCTGGGGACTTTTAGAAGGGTCCTGGGGGGCTCTAGAAGGGTCTGGGGGATATTAGAAGGGTCCTGGGATGGTCTAACAAGTGTCTGGGTTGTTTTAGAAGGGTCCTGCGGGTCTCTAGAAGGGTCTGGGGTCTTTTAGAAGGGTCCTGGGGGGCTCTAGAAGGGTCTGGGGACCATTAGAGGGGCCCTAGGGGCCTCTAGAAGTGTCTGGGGGCTTTTAGAAGGGTCCTGGTAGGCTGTAGAAGGGTCTGGGTGCATTTAGAAGGGTCCCGCGGGTCTCTAGAAGGGTCTGGGGGCTTTTAGAATGGTCCTTGGGGGCTCTAGAAGGGTCTGGGGACCACTAGAGGGGCCCTGGGTGCCTCTAGAAAGGTCTGGGGTATTTTAGAAGGGTCCTGGGGAGATCTAGAAGGGTCTGGGGGCTTTTAGAAGGGTCCTGGGAGACTCTAGAAGGGTCTGGGGGCATTTAGAAAGTCCTGCGTGTCTCTAGAAGGGTCTGAGGGCTTTTAGAAGGATCCTGGGTGCCTCTAGAAAGGTCTGGGGGCATT
The DNA here is from genome assembly GCA_033459285.1 of Clamator glandarius. NCBI lineage: Eukaryota > Metazoa > Chordata > Aves > Cuculiformes > Cuculidae > Clamator > Clamator glandarius. The sequence goes on from JAUNZM010001603.1 coordinate 44,676, forward strand.
TAGAAGGGTCCTGCGGGTCTCTAGAAGGGTCTGGGGGCTTTTAGAAGGGTCCTTGGGGCTCTAGAATGGTCTGGGAACCATTTGAGCTGCCCTAGGGGCCTCTAGAAGCGTCTGGGGGCTTTTAGAAGGGTCCTGGGGCGTTCTAGAAGGGTCTGGCGGCTTTTAGAAGGGTCCTGGTGGGCTCTAGAAGAGTGTGAGGGCTTTTAGAATGGTCCTGGGTGCATCTAGAAGTCTCTGGGTGCTTTTAGAAGGGTCCTGGGGGCCTCTAGAATTGTCTGCGGCCTTTTAGAAGGGTCCGGGGAGGCTCTAGAAGGGTCTGGGTGCTTTTAGAAGGATTCGGGGAGGGTCTAGAAGGGTCTGGGTGGTTTTAGAAGGGTCCTGGGCGGTTCTAGAAGGGTCTGGGGGATTTTAGAAGGGTCCTGGGGGGCTCTAGAAGGGTCTGGGTTCTTTTAGACTGGTCCTGGGGGGCTCTAGAAGGGTCTGGGGCTTTTTAGAAGAGTCCTGGGGGCCTCTAGAAGGGTCTGGGGCTTTCAGAAGGGTCCTGGGGGTCGCTAGAAGTGTTTGGGTGTATTTGGAAGGGTCCTGGGGAGCTCTAGAAGGGTCTGGGGGCTTTCAGAAGGGTCCTGGGGGCATGTAGAAGGGTCTGGAGGCTTTTAGAATGGTCCTGATGGGCTCTAGAATGGTCTGGGGGCATTCAGAACGGTCCTGGTGGCCTCTAGAAGGGACTGGATGCTTTTAGAAGAGTCCTGGGGGGCTCTAGATTGGTCTGGGGGCATTTAGAAGGGTCCTGGGGGGCTCTAGAAGGGTCTGGGGGCTTTTAGAAGGATACGTGGAATCTCTAGAAGGGTCTGGGGGCTTTTAGAAGGGTCCTGGGGGGCTCTAGAAGGGTGTGGGGGCTTTTAGAAGGATCCGGGGAGGGTCTAGAACGGTCTGGGTGGTTTTAGAAGGGTCCTGGGCGGTTCTAGAAGGGTCTGGGGGATTTTAGAAGGGTCCTGGGGGGCTCTAGAAGGGTCTGAGGGATTTTAGAAGGGTCCTGGGGAGCTCTAGAAGGGTCTGGGTGCTTTTATAGGGGCCCTGGGCTTCTCTAGAAGGGTCTGGGGGCTTTTAGAGGAGTTATGGGGGGCTCTAGAATGGTCTGGGGGCTTTTAGAAGGGTCCTGGGCGGATCTAGAAGGGTCTGGGGGCTTTCAGAAGGGTCCTGCGGGCCTCTAGAAAAGTCTGGAGGCTTTTAGAAGGTCCTGGGGGGCTCTAGAAGGGTCTGGGGGCATTTATAAGGGTCCTGGGGTGCTCTAGAAGGGTCTGGGGGATTTTAGAAGGATCCTGGGGGCCTCTAGAAAGGTCTGGGGGCATATAGAAGGGTTCTTGGGGCCTCTAGAAGGGTCTGGGGTCTTTTAGAAGGGTCCTGGGAGGATCCAGATGGGTCTGGGTACTTTTAGAAGGATCCGGGGAGGTTCTAGAAGGGTCTGGGGGCGTTTAGAAGGGTCCTGGGAGGCTCTACAAATGTCTGGAGGGTTTTAGAATGGTCCTGGGGGCATCTAGAAGCGTCTATAGGCTTTTAGAATGATCCGGGGAGGCTCTAGAAGGGTCTGGCGGCTTTTAGAAGGGTCCTGGGGGCTCTAGAAGGGTCTGGGGGCATTTAGAATGATACGGGGAGGATCTAGAAGGGTCTGGGGGCTTTTAGAAAGATCCGGGGAGGGTCTAGAAGGGTCTGGGAGGTTTTAGAAGGGTCCTGGGGTGTTCTAGAAGGGTCTGGGTGCTTTTAGACGTGCCCTGGGCTCTCTAGAAGTGTCTGAGGGCATTTAGAATAGTCCTGGGGGGCTCTAGAATCGTCTGGGCTCTTTTAGAAGGGTCCTGGGATGTTCTAGAAGGGTCTGGGGGATTTTAGAAGGGTCCTGCGGTCCTCTAGAATAGTCTGAATGCTTTTAGAAGGGTCCTGGGGGGCTCTACAAGGGTCTGGGGGCATTTAGAAGGGTCCTGGGGGGCTCTAGAAGGGTCTGGGGGATTTTAGAAGGGTCCTGGGGGCCTCTAGAAGGGTCTGGGGGCTTTTAGAAGGGTCCTTGGGGGCTCTAGAAGGGTCTGGGGACCATTAGAGGGGCACTGGGAGCCTCTAGAATGGTCTGGGTGATTTTAGAAGGGTCCTCGGGGGGTCTAGAATTGTCTGGGGGCTTTTAGAAAGGTCCTGGGAGGCTATAGAAGGGTCTGGGGGCTTTTAGAAGTGTCCTGCGTGTCTCTAGAAGGGTCTGGGGGCTTTTAGAAGGGTCCTTGGGGGCTCTAGAAGGGTGTGGGGACCACTAGAGGAGCCCTGGGGGCCTCTAGAGGGGTCTGGGGTATTTTAGAAGGGTCCTGGGAGACTCTAGAAGGGTCTGGGGGCATTTAGAAAGTCCTGCGTGTCTCTAGAAGGGTCTGAGGGCTTTTAGAAGGATCCTGGGTGCCTCTAGAAAGGTCTGGGGGCATTTAGAAGGGTCCTGCGGGTCTCTAGAAGGGTCTGGGGGCTTTTAGAAGGGTCCTTGGGGCTCTAGAATGGTCTGGGAACCATTTGAGCTGCCCTAGGGGCCTCTAGAAGCGTCTGGGGGCTTTTAGAAGGGTCCTGGGGCGTTCTAGAAGGGTCTGGCGGCTTTTAGAAGGGTCCTGGTGGGCTCTAGAAGAGTGTGAGGGCTTTTAGAATGGTCCTGGGTGCATCTAGAAGTCTCTGGGTGCTTTTAGAAGGGTCCTGGGGGCCTCTAGAATTGTCTGCGGCCTTTTAGAAGGGTCCGGGGAGGCTCTAGAAGGGTCTGGGTGCTTTTAGAAGGATTCGGGGAGGGTCTAGAAGGGTCTGGGTGGTTTTAGAAGGGTCCTGGGCGGTTCTAGAAGGGTCTGGGGGATTTTAGAAGGGTCCTGGGGGGCTCTAGAAGGGTCTGGGTTCTTTTAGACTGGTCCTGGGGGGCTCTAGAAGGGTCTGGGGCTTTTTAGAAGAGTCCTGGGGGCCTCTAGAAGGGTCTGGGGCTTTCAGAAGGGTCCTGGGGGTCGCTAGAAGTGTTTGGGTGTATTTGGAAGGGTCCTGGGGAGCTCTAGAAGGGTCTGGGGGCTTTCAGAAGGGTCCTGGGGGCATGTAGAAGGGTCTGGAGGCTTTTAGAATGGTCCTGATGGGCTCTAGAATGGTCTGGGGGCATTCAGAACGGTCCTGGTGGCCTCTAGAAGGGACTGGATGCTTTTAGAAGAGTCCTGGGGGGCTCTAGATTGGTCTGGGGGCATTTAGAAGGGTCCTGGGGGGCTCTAGAAGGGTCTGGGGGCTTTTAGAAGGATACGTGGAATCTCTAGAAGGGTCTGGGGGCTTTTAGAAGGGTCCTGGGGGGCTCTAGAAGGGTGTGGGGGCTTTTAGAAGGATCCGGGGAGGGTCTAGAACGGTCTGGGTGGTTTTAGAAGGGTCCTGGGCGGTTCTAGAAGGGTCTGGGGGATTTTAGAAGGGTCCTGGGGGGCTCTAGAAGGGTCTGAGGGATTTTAGAAGGGTCCTGGGGAGCTCTAGAAGGGTCTGGGTGCTTTTATAGGGGCCCTGGGCTTCTCTAGAAGGGTCTGGGGGCTTTTAGAGGAGTTATGGGGGGCTCTAGAATGGTCTGGGGGCTTTTAGAAGGGTCCTGGGCGGATCTAGAAGGGTCTGGGGGCTTTCAGAAGGGTCCTGCGGGCCTCTAGAAAAGTCTGGAGGCTTTTAGAAGGTCCTGGGGGGCTCTAGAAGGGTCTGGGGGCATTTATAAGGGTCCTGGGGTGCTCTAGAAGGGTCTGGGGGATTTTAGAAGGATCCTGGGGGCCTCTAGAAAGGTCTGGGGGCATATAGAAGGGTTCTTGGGGCCTCTAGAAGGGTCTGGGGTCTTTTAGAAGGGTCCTGGGAGGATCCAGATGGGTCTGGGTACTTTTAGAAGGATCCGGGGAGGTTCTAGAAGGGTCTGGGGGCGTTTAGAAGGGTCCTGGGAGGCTCTACAAATGTCTGGAGGGTTTTAGAATGGTCCTGGGGGCATCTAGAAGCGTCTATAGGCTTTTAGAATGATCCGGGGAGGCTCTAGAAGGGTCTGGCGGCTTTTAGAAGGGTCCTGGGGGCTCTAGAAGGGTCTGGGGGCATTTAGAATGATACGGGGAGGATCTAGAAGGGTCTGGGGGCTTTTAGAAAGATCCGGGGAGGGTCTAGAAGGGTCTGGGAGGTTTTAGAAGGGTCCTGGGGTGTTCTAGAAGGGTCTGGGTGCTTTTAGACGTGCCCTGGGCTCTCTAGAAGTGTCTGAGGGCATTTAGAATAGTCCTGGGGGGCTCTAGAATCGTCTGGGCTCTTTTAGAAGGGTCCTGGGATGTTCTAGAAGGGTCTGGGGGATTTTAGAAGGGTCCTGCGGTCCTCTAGAATAGTCTGAATGCTTTTAGAAGGGTCCTGGGGGGCTCTACAAGGGTCTGGGGGCATTTAGAAGGGTCCTGGGGGGCTCTAGAAGGGTCTGGGGGATTTTAGAAGGGTCCTGGGGGCCTCTAGAAGGGTCTGGGGGCTTTTAGAAGGGTCCTTGGGGGCTCTAGAAGGGTCTGGGGACCATTAGAGGGGCACTGGGAGCCTCTAGAATGGTCTGGGTGATTTTAGAAGGGTCCTCGGGGGGTCTAGAATTGTCTGGGGGCTTTTAGAAAGGTCCTGGGAGGCTATAGAAGGGTCTGGGGGCTTTTAGAAGTGTCCTGCGTGTCTCTAGAAGGGTCTGGGGGCTTTTAGAAGGGTCCTTGGGGGCTCTAGAAGGGTGTGGGGACCACTAGAGGAGCCCTGGGGGCCTCTAGAGGGGTCTGGGGTATTTTAGAAGGGTCCTGGGAGACTCTAGAAGGGTCTGGGGGCAATTAGAAGGGTCCTGCGGGTCTCTAGAAGGGTCTGGGGGCTTTTAGAAGGGTCCTGGGGGGCTCTAGAAGGGTCTGGGGGCTTTTAGAAGTGTCCTGTGGGCCTCTAGAAGTGTCTGAGGGATTTTAGAAGGGTCCTGGGAGGCTCTGGAATGGTCTGGGTGCTTTTAGAAGGATTCGGGGAGGGTCTAGAAGAGTCTGGGGGCATTTAGAAGGGTCCTGTGGGGCTCTAGAAGGGTCTGGGTGCTTTTAGATGGGTCCTGGGGGGCTCTAGAAGGGTCTGGGTGCTTTTAGAAGGGTCCTGGGGAGCTCTAGAAGGGTCTGGGGTCTTTTAGAAGGGTCCTGGGTGGCGCTAAAAGTGTCTGGGTGCATTTAGAAGGGTCCTGGGGAGCTCTAGAAGGGTCTGGGTGCTTTCAGAAGGGTCCTGGAGGCCTCTAGAAGGGTCTGGAGGCTTTTAGAAAAGTTCTTGGGGGCTCTAGAAGGGTCTGTGGGCATTCAGAAGGGTCCTGGGGGCCTCTAGAAGGGTCTGGATGCTTTTAGAAGAGTCCTGGGGGGGGTCTAGATGGGTCTGGGGACATTTAGAATGGTCCTGGGGGGCTCTAGAAGGGTCTGGATGCTTTTAGAAGAGTCCTGGGGGGGTCTAGATGGGTCTGGGGGCTTTTAGAAGGGTCCTGGGGAGCTCTAGAAGGGTCTTGGGGCTTTTAGAAGGGTCCTGAGGGCGCTAGAATTGTCTGGGTGCTTTTAGAAGGGTCCTGGGTGTCTCTAGAACTGTCTGGGGGCTTTTAGAAGGGTCCTGGGGGCCTATAGAAGGGTCTGGAGGCTTTATAGAAGGGTCCTAGGGGGCTCTAGAAGTGTCTGGGGGCATTCAGAAGGGTCCTTCGGGCCTCTAGAAGGGGCTGGAGTCTATTAGAAGAGTCCTGGGGGGCTCTAGATGGGTCTGGGGTCATTTAGAAAGGTCCTGGGGGGCTCTAGAAGGGTCTGGGGGCTTTTAGAAGGGTCCTGGGTCATCTAGAATGGTCTGGGGGCTTTTAGAAAGGTCCTGGGAGGATCCAGATGGGTCTGGGTGGTTTTAGAAGGATCCGGGGATGGTCTAGAAGGGTCTGGGTGCTTTTAGAAGGGTCCTGGGGGGCTCTACAAATGTCTGGAGGATTTTAGAAGGATCCGGGGAGGCTCTAGAAGTGTCTGGCGGCTTTTAGAAGGGTCCTTGGGAGCTCTAGAAGGGTCTGGGTGCTTTCAGAAGGGTCCTGGGGGCCTCTAGAAGGGTCTGGGTGCTTTCAGAAAGGTCCTGGGTGGCTCTAGAAGGGTCTGGGGGCTTTTAGAAGGGTCCTGTAGGGCTGTAGAAGGGTCTGGGGGCTTTTAGATTGGTCCTGGGGGGCTCTAGAAGGGTCCGGGGGCTTTTAGAATGGTCCGTGAAGGCTCTAGAAGGGTCTGGGTCCTTTTAGAAGGGTTCTGGGGGGCTCTAGAAGGGTCTGGGGACCATTAGAGGAGCCCTGGGGTCCTCTAGAAGGGTCTGGGGGATTTTAGAAGGGTCCTGAGGTGCTCTAGAAGGGTCTGGGGGCTTTTACAAGGGTCCTGGGGTCCTCTAGAAGGGTCTGGGGGCTTTTAGAAGGGTCCTGCGTGTCTCTAGAAGGGTCTGGGGGCTTTTAGAAGGGCCCTGGATGACTCTAGAAGGCTCTGGGGTCTTTGAGAAGGGTCCTAGGGGGCTCTGGAAGGGTCTGGGTGTTTTTAGAAGGGTCCTGGGTTGCTCTAGAAGGGTCTGGGAGCTTTTAGAATGGTCCTGGGAGACTCTAGAAGGGTCTGTGGGCTTTTAGAAGGGTCCTGTAGGTTCTCTAGAAGGGTCTGGGGGCTTTTAGAAGGGTCGTGCGAGGCTCTAGAAGTGTCTGGGGGCTTTTAGAATGGTCCTGGGGGGCTCTAGAAGGGTCTGGGTGCTTTTAGAAGGGTCCTGGGAGGCTCTAGAAGTGTCTGGGTGCTTTTAGAATGGTCCTGGGAGGCTCTAGAAGGGTCTGGGTGCTTTTTGAAGGGTCCAGGGGGCCTCTAGAAAGCTCTGGGTGCTTTTAGATGGGTCCTGGGGGCCTCTAGAAGGGTCCAGGTTCTTTTAGAAGGGTCCTGAGTGGCTCTAGAAGGGTCTGGGGCCTTTTAGAATGGTCCTGTGTGGCAGTAGAAGGGTCTGGGGGCTTTAGATGGGTCCTGGGGGGCTCTGGAAGGGTCCGGGGGCTTTCAGAAGGGTCCGTGGAGGCTCTAGAAGGGTCTGGGGGCTTTTAGAAGGGTCCTGGGGGGCTCTAGAAGGGTCTGGGGGCTATTAGAAGGATCCTGGGAGGGCCTAGAAGGGTCTGGGAGCTTTTAGAAGGGTCCTTGGGGGCTATAGAAGGGTCTGGGGACCATTAGAGGGGCACTGGGGTCCTCTAGAAGGGTCTGGGAGATTTTAGAAGGGTCCTGGGGAGCTCTAGAATTGTCTGGGGGCTTTTAGAAGGGTCCTGGAAGGCTCTAGAATGGTCTGGGGTCTTTTAGAAGGGTCCTGCGTGTCTCTAGAAGGGTCTGGAGGCTTTTAGAAGGGTCCTTGGGGGCTCTAGAACTGTCTGGGGACCATTAGAGGAGCCCTGGGGTCTCTAGAAGGGTCTCGGGGAGTTTAGAAGGGTCCTGGGCAGCTCTAGAAGGGTCTGGGGGCTTTTTGAAGGGTCCTGGTAGACTCTAGAAGGGTGTGGTGGCATTTAAAAGGGTCCTGCGGGTCTCTAGAAGGGTCTGGGGGCTTTTAGAAGGGTCCTGGGGGGCCTCTAGAAAAGTCTGGGGTCTTTTAGAAGGGTCCTGGGGTCCTCTAGAAGTGTCTGCGGCCTTTTAGAAGGGTCCTGGGAGGTTCTAGAATGGTCTGGGCGCTTTTAGAAGGATTCGGGGTGGGTCTAGAATGGTCTGGGGGCTGTTAGAAGTGTCCTGGGGGGCTCTAGAAGGGTCTGGGTGCTTTTAGAAGGGTCCTGGGGGGTCTAGAAGTGTCTGGGGACTTTTAGAAGGGTCCTGGGGAGCGCTAGAAGGGTCTGGGGGCTTTTAGAAGGGTCCTGGGTGGCGCTAGAAGTGTCTGGGTGCATTTAGAAGGGTCCTGGGTTGCTCTAGAAGGGTCTGGGCGCTTTCAGAATGGTCCTGAGGGCCTCTGGAATGGTCTGGGGTCTTTTAGAAGAGTCCTGGGGGGCTCTAGAAGGGTCTGGGGGCATTCCGATGGCTCCTGGGGGCCTCTAGAAGGGACTGGAGGCTTTTAGAAGAGTCCTGGGGTGCTCTAGATGGGTCTGGGGGCATTTAGAATCGTCCTGGGGGGCTCTGGAAGGGTCTGGGGGAGTTTAGAATGGTCCTGGGGAGCTCTAGAAAGGTCTGGGTGCTTTTAGAAGGGTCCTGGTAGACTCTAGAAGGGTCTGAGTGCTATTAGAAGGGTCCTGCGGGTCTCTAGAAGGGTCTGGGGGCTTTTAGAAGGTTCCTGGGGGGCTCTAGAAGGGTTGAGGTCTTTTAGAATTGTCCTGGGGGCATCTTGAAGGCTCTGGGGTATTTTAGAAGGGTCCTGGGGGCCTCTAGAAGTGTCTGAGGGATTTTAAAAGGGTCCTGGGAGGCTCTAGAAGGGTCTGGTTGCTTTTAGAAGTGTCCGTGGAGGCTCTAGAAGGGTCTGGGGCCTTTTAGAAGGGTCCTGGGGGTCTCTAGAAGGGTCTGGTTGCTTTTAGAAGTGTCCGTGGAGGCTCTAGAAGGGTCTAGGGCCTTTTAGAAGGGTCCTGCGGGTCTCTAGAAGGGTCTGGGTGCTTTTAGAAGCGTCCTGGAGGAATCTAGAAGGGTCTGGGGTCTTTGAGAAGGGTCCTAGGGGGCTCTAGAAGGGTCTGGGTTCTTTTAGAAGGGTCCTGGGGGGCTCTAGAAGGGTCTGGGGGCTTTTAGAAGGGTCCTGGGAGACTCTGGAAAGGTCTGAGGGCTTCTAGAAGGGTCCTGTAGGGTCTATAGAAGGGTATGGGTGCTTTTAGAAGGGTCCTGTGGGGCTCTAGAAGGGTCTGGGGGCATTTAGAAAGGTCCTGGGGGGATCTAGAAGGGTCTGGGTGCTTTTAGAAGGGTCCTGGGAGGATCTAGAAGGGTCTGGTTGCTTTTAGAATGGCCCTGGGAGGCTCTAGAAGGGTCTGGGGGCTTTTTGAAGGGTCCAGGGGGCCTCTAGAAAGGTCTGGGTGCTTTTAGAAGGGTACTGCGTGGCTCTAGAAGGGTCTGGGGTCTATTAGAAGGATCCGGGGAGGGTCTAAAAGGCTCTGGGACCTTTTAGAAGGGTCCTTGGGGGCTCTTGAAGGGTCTGGGGACCATTAGAGAAGCCCTGGTGGCCTCTAGAAGGGTCTGGGGGATTTTAGAAGGGTCCTGGGGATCTCTGGAAGTGTCTGGGGGCTTTTAGAAGGGTCCTGGGGGGATCTAGATGGGTCTGGGGGCTTTTAGAAGGATACGTGGAATTTCTAGAAGGGTCTGGGGGCTTTTAGAAGGGTCCTGGGTTGCTCTAGAAGGGTCTGGAGGCTTTTAGAAGGGTCCTGCGGGTCTCTAGAAGGATCTGGGGGCTTTTAGAAGGGTCCTGGGAGGCTCTAGAATGGTCTGATGGATTTTAGAAGGGTCCTGGGAGGTTCTAGAAGGGTCTGGGTGCTTTTAGAAGGATCCGGGGAGGGTCTAGAATGGTCTGGGTGGTTTTAGAATGGTCCTGGGGGGTTCTAGAAGGGTCTGGGGGATTTTAGAAGGATCCTGGGGGGCTCTAGAAGGGTCTGAGGGATTTTAGAAGGGTCCTGGGGAGCTCTAGAAGGGTCTGGGTGCTTTTAGAAGGGCCCTGGACTTCTCTAGAAGGGTCTGGGGGCTTTTAGAAGAGTCCTGGGGGGCTCTAGAATGGTCTGGGGTCTTTTAGAAGGGTCCTGGGCGCATCTAGAAGGGTCTGGGGGCTTTCAGAAGGGTCCTGGGAGGCTCTAGAAGGGTCTGAGGTCTTTTAGAAGGGTCCTGGGGGGCTCTAGAAGGGTCTGGGGGCATTTAGAAGTGTCCTGGGGGGCTCTAGAAGGGTCTGGGGGATTTTAGAAGGATCCTGGGGGCCTCTAGATAGGTCTGGGGGCATTTAGAAGGGTCCTGCGGGTCTCTAGAAGGGTCTGGGGGCTTTTAGAAGGGTCCTTGGGGCTCTAGAAGGGTCTGGGGACCATTAGAGGGGCCCTAGGGGCCTCTAGAATGGTCTGGGGGCTTTTAGAATCGTCCTTGGGGGCTCTAGAAGGGTCTGGGGACCACTAGAGGGGCCCTGGAGGCCTCTAGAAGAGTCTGGGGTATTTTAGAAGGGTCCTGGGGAGCTCTAGAAGGGTCTGGGGGCTTTTAGAAGGGTCCTGGGAAACTCTAGAAGGGTCTGGGGGCATTTAGATGGGTCCTGGGGGGCTCTAGAAGGGTCTGGGAGCTTTTAGAAGGGTCCTGGGGGGCTCTAGAATGGTCTGAGGGATTTTATAAGGGTCCTGGGAGGCTTTAGAAGGGTCTGGGTGCTTTTAGAAGGATCCAGGGAGGGTCTAGAAGGGTCTGGGGACTTTTAGAAGGGTCCTGGGGGGCTCTAGAAGGGTCTGGGGGCTATTAGAAGGATCCAGGGATCGTCTACAAGGGTCTGGGGTCTTTTAGAAGGGTCCTGCGGGTCTCTAGAAGGGTCTGGGGGCTTTTAGAAGGGTCCTTGGGGGCTCTAGAAGGGTCTGGGGACAATTAGAGGGGCCCTAGGGGCCTCTAGAAGGGTCTGGGGGATTTTAGAAGGGTTCTGTGGAGCTCTTGAAGGGTCTGGGGGCTTTTAGAATGGTCCTTGGGGGCTCTAGAAGGGTCTGGGTACCACTAGAGGGGCTCTGGGGACCTCTAGAAGGGTCTTGGGTATTTTAGACGGGTCCTGGGGAGCTCTAGAAGGGTCTGGGGGCTTTTAGAAGGGTCCTGGGGGGCTCTAGAAGGGTCTGGGGACATTTAGAAGTGTCCTGGGGGGCTCTAGAAGGGTCTGGGGGATTTTAGAAGGATCCTGGGTGCCTCTAGAAAGGTCTGGGGGCATTTAGAAGGGTCCTGCGGGTCTCTAGAAGGGTCTGGGGGCTTTTAGAAGGGTCCTTGGGGCTCTAGAAGGGTCTGGGGACCATTAGAGGGTCCCTAGGGGCCTCTAGAAGGGTCTGGGGGCTTTTAGAAGGGTCCTGGGAGAATCTAGAAGGGTCTGGGTGCATTTAGAAGGGTCCTGCGGGTCTCTAGAAGCGTCTGGGGGCTTTTAGAAGGGTCCTGGGGGGTTCTAGAAGGGTCTGGCGGCTTTTAGAAGGGTCCTGGTGGGCTCTAGAAGAGTGTGAGGGCTTTTAGAATGGTCCTGGGTGCATCTAGAAGTCTCTGGGTGCTTTTAGAAGGGTCCTGGGGGCCTCTAGAATTGTCTGCGGCCTTTTAGAAGGGTCCGGGGAGGCTCTAGAAGGGTCTGGGTGCTTTTAGAAGGATTCGGGGAGGGTCTAGAAGGGTCTGGGGCATTTAGAAGGGTCCTGTGGAGCTCTAGAAGGGTCTGGGTTCTTTTAGACTGGTCCTGGGGGGCTCTAGAAGGGTCTGGGGCTTTTTAGAAGAGTCCTGGGGGCCTCTAGAAGGGTCTGGGGCTTTCAGAAGGGTCCTGGGGGTCGCTAGAAGTGTTTGGGTGTATTTGGAATGGTCCTGGGGAGCTCTAGAATTGTCTGGGGGCTTTCAGAAGGGTCCTGGGGACATGTAGAAGGGTCTGGAGGCTTTTAGAATGGTCCTGATGGGCTCTAGAATGGTCTGGGGGCATTCAGAACGGTCCTGGTGGCCTCTAGAAGGGACTGGATGCTTTTAGAAGAGTCCTGGGGGGCTCTAGATTGCTCTGGGGGCATTTAGAAGGGTCCTGGGGGGCTCTAGAAGGGTCTGGGGGCTTTTAGAAGGATACGTGGAATCTCTAGAAGGGTCTGGGGGCTTTTAGAAGTGTCCTGGAGGGCTCTAGAAGGGTGTGGGGGCTTTTAGAATGATCCGGGGAGGGTCTAGAACGGTCTGGGTGGTTTTAGAAGGGTCCTGGGCGGTTCTAGAAGGGTCTGGGGGATTTTAGAAGGATCCTGGGGGGCTCTAGAAGGGTCTGAGGGATTTTAGAAGGGTCCTTGGGAGCTCTAGAAGGGTCTGGGTGCTTTTATAGGGGCCCTGGGCTTCTCTAGAAGGGTCTGGGGGCTTTTAGAGGAGTTATGGGGGGCTCTAGAATGGTCTGGGGGCTTTTAGAAGGGTCCTGGGCGGATCTAGAAGGGTCTGGGGGCTTTCAGAAGGGTCCTGCGGGCCTCTAGAAAAGTCTGGAGGCTTTTAGAAGGTCCTGGGGGGCTCTAGAAGGGTCTGGGGGCATTTATAAGGGTCCTGGGGTGCTCTAGAAGGGTCTGGGGGATTTTAGAAGGATCCTGGGGGCCTCTAGAAAGGTCTGGGGGCATATAGAAGGGTTCTTGGGGCCTCTAGAAGGGTCTGGGGTCTTTTAGAAGGGTCCTGGGAGGATCCAGATGGGTCTGGGTACTTTTAGAAGGATCCGGGGAGGTTCTAGAAGGGTCTGGGGGCGTTTAGAAGGGTCCTGGGAGGCTCTACAAATGTCTGGAGGGTTTTAGAATGGTCCTGGGGGCATCTAGAAGCGTCTATACGCTTTTAGAATGATCCGGGGAGGCTCTAGAAGGGTCTGGCGGCTTTTAGAAGGGTCCTGGGGTCCTCTAGAAGGGTCTGGGGGACTTTTAGAATGATACGGGGAGGATCTAGAAGGGTCTGGGGGCTTTTAGAAGGGTCCTGGGGGCTCTAGAAGGGTCTGGAGTCTTTGAGAATGGTCCTGGGGGGCTCTAGAAGTGTCTGCGGCCTTTTAGAAGGGTCCTGGGAGGTTCTAGAATGGTCTGGGCGCTTTTAGAAGGATTCGGGGTGGGTCTAGAATGGTCTGGGGGCTGTTAGAAGTGTCCTGGGGGGCTCTAGAAGGGTCTGGGTGCTTTTAGAAGGGTCCTGGGGGGTCTAGAAGGGTCTGGGGGCTTTTAGAAGGGTCCTGGGTTGCTCTAGAAGGGTCTGGGCGCTTTCAGAAGGGTCCTGAGGGCCTCTGGAATGGTCTGGGGTCTTTTAGAAGAGTCCTGGGGGGCTCTAGAAGGGTCTGGGGGCATTCAGAAGGGTCCTGGGTGCCTCTAGAAGGGACTGGAGGCTTTTAGAAGAGTCCTGGGGTGCTCTAGATGGGTCTGGGGGCATTTAGAAGCGTCCTGGGGGGCTCTGGAAGGGTCTGGGGGAGTTTAGAATGGTCCTGGGGAGCTCTAGAAAGGTCTGGGTGCTTTTAGAAGGGTCCTGGTAGACTCTAGAAGGGTCTGAGTGCTATTAGAAGGGTCCTGCGGGTCTCTAGAAGGGTCTGGGGGCTTTTAGAAGGTTCCTAGGGGGCTCTAGAAGGGTTGAGGTCTTTTAGAATTGTCCTGGGGGCATCTTGAAGGCTCTGGGGTATTTTAGAAGGGTCCTGGGGGCCTCTAGAAGGGTCTGAGGGATTTTAAAAGGGTCCTGGGAGGCTCTAGAAGGGTCTGGTTGCTTTTAGAAGTGTCCGTGGAGGCTCTAGAAGGGTCTGGGGCCTTTTAGAAGGGTCCTGGGGGGCTCTAGAAGGGTCTGGGTGCTATTAGAAGGATCCGGGGAGGGTCTAGAAGGCTCTGGGGGCTTTTAGAAGGGTCCAGGGGGCCTCTAGAAAGGTCTGGGTGCTTTTAGAAGGGTCCTGCGTGGCTCTAGAAGGGTCTGGGGTCTATTAGAAGGATCCGGGGAGGGTCTAGAAGGCTCTGGGACATTTTAGAAGGGTCCTTGGGGGCTCTTGAAGGGTCTGGGGACCATTAGAGAAGCCCTGGTGGCCTCTAGAAGGGTCTGGGGTATTTTAGAAGGGTCCTGGGGATCTCTGGAAGTGTCTGGGGGCTTTTAGAAGGGTCCTGGGAGAATCTAGAAGGGTCTGGGGGCTTTTAGAAGGGTCCTGCGGGTCTCTAGAAGGGTCTGGGGGCTTTTAGAAGGGTCCTGGGGGGATCTAGAATGGTCTGGGTGCACTTAGAAGTGTCCTGGGGGCCTCTAGAAATGTCTGCGGGATATTAGAAGGGTCCTGGGAGGCTCTAGAAGGGTCTGGGTGTTTTAGAAGGATTCGGGGAGGGTCTAGAAGGGTCTGGGGGCTTTTAGAAGGGTCCTGTGGTGATCTAGAAGCGTCTGGGTTCTTTTAGAAGGGTCCTGGGGGTCTTTAGAAGGGTCTGGGGGCTTTTAGAATGGTCCTGCGGGGCTCTAGAATGCTCTGGGGGCTTTTAGAAGAGTCCTGGGTGGCTTTAGAAGAGTGTGAGTGCTTTTAGAAGGGTCCTGGGGTCATCTAGATGGCTCTGGGGACTTTTAGAAGGGTCCTGGGGGCCTCTAGATGGGTCTGAGGATTTTTAGAAGGGTCCTGGGAGGCTCTATAAGTGTCTGGGTGATTTTAGAAGGCCCCTGGGTGGCTCTAGAATGGTCTGGGGGCATTTAGAAGGGTCCCGGGGGGCTCTAGAAGGGTCTGGGGGCTTTTAGAAGGATCTTGGGGGCCTCTAGAAGGGTCTGGGAGCTTTTAGAAGGGTTCTGGGTGGCTCTAGAATGGTCTGGGGGCTTTTAGAAGCGTCCTGGGGGGCTCTAGAAGGGTGTGGTTGCTTTTAGAAGGGTCCTGGGGGCATCTAGAAGGCTCTGGGGGCTTTCAGAAGGGTCCTGGGGGCTTCTAGAAGGGTGTGAAGGATTTTAGAAGGGTCCTGGGAGGCTGTAGAAGGGTCTGGGTGCTTTTTGAATGATCCGGGGAGGGTGTAGAAGGGTCTGGGTTCTTTTAGAAGGGTCCTGGGGGGCTCTAGAAGGGTCTGGGTGCTTTCAGAAGGGTCCTGTGTGGCTGTAGAAGGGTCTGGGGGCTTTTAGATGGGTCCTGGGGGGCTCTAGAAGGGTCCGGGGGCTTTTAGAAGGGTCCGTAGAGGCTCTAGAAGGGTTCGGAGGTCTTGTAGAAGGGTCCTGGGGGGCTCTATAAGGGTCTGGGTGCTATTAGAAGGATCCAGGGAGGGTCTAGAAGGCTCTGGGGGCTTTTAGAAGGGTCCTTGGGGGCTCTAGATGGGTCTGGGGAACATTAGAGGGGCACTGGGGTCCTCTAGAAGGGTCTGGGGGATTTTAGAAGGGTCCTGGGGAGCTCTAGAATTGTCTGGGGGCTTTTAGAATGGTCCTGGGAGGCTCTAGAAGGGTCTGGGGGCTTTTAGAAGGGTCCTGCGTGTCTCTAGAAGGGTCTGAGTACTTTTAGAATGATTCGGGGAGGGTCTAGAAGGGTCTGGTGGCTTTTAGAAGGGTCCTGTGGGGCTCTCGAAGGGTCTGGGTGCTTTTAGAAGGGTCCTGGGGGGCTCTAGAATGGTCTGGGGGCTTTTAGAAGGGTCCTGGGGAGCTCTAGATGGGTCTGGGGGCTTTTAGAAGGGTCCTGGGGGGCGCTAGAAATGTCTGGGTGCATTTAGTAGGGTCCTGGGGAGCTCTAGAAGGGTCTGGAGGCTTTTAGAAGGGTCCTGGGGGGTCTAGAAGGGTCTGGGGGCATTCGGAAGGGTCCTGGGGGCCACTAGAAGGGTCTGGAGGGTTTTAGAAGAGTCCTGGTGGGCTCTAGATGGGTCTGGGTGCTTTTAGAATGATCCGGGGATGGTCTAGAAGGGTCTGGGTGCTTTTAGATGGGACCTGGGTGGCTCTAGAAGGGTCTGGGGGCTTTTAGAAGGGTTCTGTGGGGATGTAGATGGGTCTGGGTGCTTTTAGATGGGTCCTGGGGGGCTCTAGAAGGGTCTGGGGACCATTAGAGGGTCCCTGGGGGCCTCTAGAAGGGTCTGGGGGATTTTAGAAGTGTCCTGGGGAGCTCTAGAAGTGTCTGGAGGCTTTTAGAAGGGTCCTGGGGGGCTCTAGAAGGGTGTTAGGGCTTTTAGAAGCGTCCTGGGGGCATCTAGAAGGCTCTGGGGGCTATTAGAAGGGTCCTGGTGGGCTCTAGAAGGATCTGGGGACAGTTAGGAGGGTCCTGAGGGGATGTTGAATGGTCTGAGTGCTTTTAGATGTGTCCTGTAGGGCTAAAAAAGGTTCCTAACCCTATCCCTAACCCTAACTCTTACTCTAACCCTAACTCTAACACAAACCCAAACCCTAACCCTAACCCTAACCCTAACCCTAACCCTAACCCTAACTCTAACCCTAACTCTAACCCTAACCCTAACCCTAACCCTAACCCTAACCCTAACCACAACCCTAACTCTAACCCTAACCCTAACCCTAACCCTTACCCTAACCCTAACCCTAACCCTAACCCTAACCCTAACCCTAACCCTAACCCTTACCCTAACCCTAACTCTAACCCTAACTCTAACCCTAACCCTAACCCTAACCCTAACTCTAACCCTAACCCTAACCCTAACCCTAACCCTAACCCTAACCCTAACTCTAACTCTAACCCTAACCCTAACCCTAACCCTAACCCTAACCCTAACCCTAACCCTAACCCTAACCCTAATCCTAACTCTAACCCTAACCCTAACCCTAACTCTAACTATAACCCTAACCCTAACCCTAACCCTAACCCTAACCCTAACTCTAACCCTAACCCTAACCCTAACCCTAACCCTAACCCTAACCCTAACTCTAACCCTAACCCTAACCCTAATCCTAACTCTAACCCTAACTCTAACCCTAACTCTAACCCTAACCCTAATCCTAACTCTAACCCTAACCCTAATCCTAACTCTAACCCTAACCCTAACCCTAACTCTAACCCTAACCCTAATCCTAACTCTAACCCTAACCCTAACCCTAACTCTAACCCTAACCCTAACCCTAACCCTAACCCTAAATCTAACTCTAACCCTAACCCTAACTCTAACTCTAACCCTAACCCTAACCCTAACCCTAACCCTAACCCTAACCCTAACCCTAACCCTAACCCTAACTCTAACCCTAACCCTAACCCTAACCCTAACCCTAACCCTAACCCTAACCCTGCCTCTAACCCCTAGAAGTATCTGGGGGCTTTTAGAAGAGTCCTTGAAGGATCTAGGAGGGTCTAGGGTCTCTAAAAAGGTTCCTAAGGGGCTCCGGAAGGGTTTGGGGTCTTTTAGAAGGGTCCTCGGTGGCTCTAGAAGGGTCTAGGGTATTGTAGAAGGGTCCTAAGTGGGTTTAGTAGGGCCTGGGGGGCTTTATAAGATTTTGGGGGGCCTTTATAAGGTTTTGGGGGGCTCTAGAAAGTCCGGGGGCTTTGAGAAGCACACTGGGGGCTCTAGACGTGTCTGGGTGCTTTTAGAAGGTTCCTGGGGGGCTCTAGAAGGGTCTGGGTGCTTCTAGAGTAAAAATTTTAATTTTGCACATTTGGGGAATTCGCAGGGCTCAGCACACCCGGAGTGCAAAGGATGAGCCTGGCCTGGGAAAAGCACCTGCTTGATCAGGGTGTCTCCCCTGCCAGCTAAGTACAAAGGACCCAGACCATTCTAGAGCCCCCAAGGACCCTTCCAAAAGCCCCCAGACCCTTCTGGAGACGTTCAGGTTCCTTTGAAAAGGCCCCAGACCCTTCTAGAGCCTCCCAAGACCCTTCTAAAAGCCCCCAGAACCTTCTAGACCCTCCCCGGATCCTTCTAAAAGCCCCCAGACCCTTCTAGAGCCCCCCAGGACCCTTCTAAAAGCCCCCAGACCCTTCTAGAGGACCCAGGGTCCCTCTTAAGCCACCCCGTCCCTTCTAGAGCCCCCCAGGACCCTTCTAAAAGACCCCAGACCATTCTAGAGCACCCCAGGACACTTCTAAAAGCCCCCAGACCCTTCTAGAGCCCCCCAGGACCCTTCTCAAAACTTCCAGACCCTTCTAGAGCCCCCCAGGACCCTTCTAAAAGCCCCCAGACCCTTCTAGAGGCCCCAGGGCCCCTCTTAAGCAGCCATGTCCCTTCTAGAGCATCCCAGGACCCTTCTAAAAGCCCCCAGACCCTTCTAGACCACCCCAGGACCCTTCTAAAAGCCCCCAGACCCTTCTAGAGCCCCCCCGGACCCTTCTAAAAGCCCCTAGACCCTTCTAGAGGCCCCCAGGACCCTTCTGAAAGCCCCCAGAACCTTCTAGACCCCCACAGGACCATTCTAAAAGCACCCAGACCATTCTTGAGCCCCCCAGGACCGTTCTAAAAGCACCCAGACCCTTCTAGAGACCCCCAGGACCATTCTGAAAGCCCCCAGAACCTCCTAGAGCCACCCAGGACCCTTCTAAAAGACCCCAGACCATTCTAGCCCCCCCCAGGACCCTTCTAAAAGACCCCAGACCATTCTAGCCCCCCCCAGGACCCTTCTACAAGCCCCCAGGACCATTCTAATAGCCCCCAGACTTGTCTAGAGGCCACCAGGACCCTTCTAAAAGTCCCCAGACCTTTCTAGAGCCCCCCCGGACCCTTGTAAAAGCCACCAGACACTTCTAGAGGCCCCCAGGACCCTTATAAAAGCACCCAGACCCTTCCAGAGCCTCCCAGGACCCTTCTGAACGCCCCCAGACCCTTCTAGAGGCACCCAGGACCCTTCTAAAAGCCTCTAGACCCTTCTAGAGCCCCCCAGGACCCTTCTAAAAGCACCCAGACCCTTCTAGAGCCTCCCAGGACCATTCTAAATGCCCCCAGACCCTTCAAAACCACCCAGGACACTTCTAAAAGACCCCAGACCATTCTAGAGCACCCTAGGATCCTTCAAAAAGCATAAAGACCCTTCTAGACCGTCCCCGGATCATTCTAAAAGCCCCCAGACCATTCTAGAGCCCCCCAGGACACATCTAAAAGCCCCCAGACCCTTCTAGAGCCCCCCAGGACCATTCTAAAAGACCCCAGACCCTTCTAGAGGCCCCCAGGACCCTTCTAAAAGTCCCGAGACCCTTCTAGAGGCAACCAGGACCCTTCTAAAAGCCCCCAGACCCTTCTAGACCCTCCCCGGATCCTTCTAAAAGCCCCCATACCCTTCTAGATCCTCCCAGGACCCTTCTAAAAGCCCCCAGACCCTTCTAGAGCCCCCCAGGACCCTTCTAAAAGCCCCCAGACCCTTCTAGAGCCCCCCAGGACCCTTCTAAAAGGCCGCAGAAACTTCTAGACCCTCTCCGGATAATTCTAAAAGCCCCCAGACACTTCTAGAGATCCCCAGGACCATTCTAAAAGGCCCCAGACCCTTCTAGATCAACCCAGTACCCTTCTAAAAGCCCCCAGACCCTTCTAGAGCCCCCCAGGACCCTTCTAAAAGCCCCCAGACCAATCTAGAGGTCCCCAGGGCCCTCTTAAGGCACCCCGTCCATTCTAGAGCACCCCAGGACCCTTCTAAAAGCCCCCAGACCCTTCTAGAGGCCCCCAGGACCCTTCTGAAAGCCCCCAGAAACTTCTAGAGCCCCACAGGACCCTTCTAAAAGCACCCAGACCCTTCTAGAGCCCCCCAGGACCATTCTAAAAGCCCCCAGACCATTCTAGACCCTCCCCGGATCCTTCTAAAAGCCCCCAGACCCTTCTAGAGCATCCCAGGACCTTTCTAAAAGAACCCAGACCATTCTAGAGCACCCAAGGACCCTTCTAAAAGCCCCCAGACTAATCTAGACCCTCCCCGGATTCTTCTAAAAGCCCCCAGACCCTTCTAGAGCATCCCAGGACCCTTCTAAAAGCCCCCAGACCCTTCTAGAGGACCCCAGGACCATTCTAAAAGCACCCAGACCCTTTTAGAGCCCCCCAGGACCCTTCTGAAAGCCCCCAGACCCTTCTACAGACCCCCAGGACCCTATAAAAGCCCCCAGACTCTTCTAGAGCACCCCAGGACCCTTCTAAAAGCACCCAGACCCTTCCAGAGCCATCCCCGGACCCATTTAAAATCCTCCAGACCCTTATACAGCCCCCCAGGACCCTTCTAAAAGACACCAGACACTTTTAGAGGCCCCAGGGCCCCTCTTAAGCCCCCCCGTACCTTCTAGAGCACACTAGGACCCTTCTAAAAGCCCCCAGACCCTTCTAGAGCACCCCAGGACCCATCTAAAAGCCCCCAGACCCTTCTAGAGCTCCCCCGGACCCTTCTAAAAGCCCCTAGACCCTTCTAGAGGCCCCCACGACCCTTCTGAAAGCCCCCAGATCCTTCTAGAGCCCCACAGGACCCTTCTAAAAGCACCCAGACCCTTCTACAGACCCCCAGGACAGTATAAAAGACCCCAGACCCTTCTAGAGCCCCCCAGGACCCTTCTAAAAGCCCCCAGACCCTTCTAGAGCCCCCAGGACGCTTCTAAAAACTTCCAAACCCTTCTAGAGCCCCCCAGGACCCTTCTAAAAGCCCCCAGACCCTTCTAGAGGCCACAGGGCCCTTCTTAAGCCCCCCCGTCCCTTCTAGAGCACACCAGGACCCTTCTAAAAGCCCCCAGACCCTTCTAGAGCCCCCCAGGACCCTTCTAAAAGGCCGCAGAAACTTCTAGACCCTCTCCGGATAATTCTAAAAGCCCCCAGACACTTCTAGAGATCCCCAGGACCATTCTAAAAGACCCCAGACTATTCTAGAGCCCCCCAGGGCCCCTCTTAAGGCACCCCGTC
>JAUNZM010001604.1:0-117818 GCA_033459285.1 Clamator glandarius
TTTAGAAAGGGTCCTGGGGGGGCTCTAGAAGGGGTCTGGGGCTTTTAGAAGGGTCCTGGGGTGCTCTAGAAGGGTGTGAGTGCTTTTAGAATGGTCCTGGGGGCATCTAGAAGGCTCTGGGGGCTTTTAGAAGTGTCCTGTGGGCCTCTAGAAGTGTCTGAGGGATTTTAGAAGGCTCCTGGGATGCTCTGGAATGGTCTGGGGTGCTTTTAGAAGGATTCGGGGAGGGGTCTAGAAGAGTCTGGGGGCATTTAGAAGGGTCCTGTGGGGCTCTAGAAGGGTCTGGGTGCTTTTAGAAGGGTCCTGGGTGGCTCTAGAAGGGTCTGGGTGCTTTTAGAAATGTCCTGGGGGGCTCTAGAAGGGTCTGGGTGCTTTTAGAAGGGTCCTGGGGAGCTCTAGAAGGGTCTGGGGTCTTTAGAAGGTCCTGGGTGGCGCTAAAAGTGTCTGGGTGCATTTAGAAGGGTCCTGGGGATCTCTAGAAGGGTCTGGGGGCTTTCAGAAGGGTCCTGGGGGCCTCTAGAAGGGTCTGAGGCTTTTAGAAGAGTTCTGGGGGGCTCTAGATGGGTCTGGGGGACATTTAGAATGGTCCTGGGGGGCTTCTAGAAGGTCTGGGTGCATTCAGAAGGGTCCTGGGGGCCTCTAGAAGGGTCTGGATGCTTTTAGAAGGGGCCTGGGGGCTCTAGATGGGTCTGGGGGATTTTAGAAGGGTCCTGGGGAGCTCTAGAAGGGTCTGGGGTCTTTTAGAAGGGTCCTGGGTGGCGCTAAAAGTGTCTGGGTGCATTTAGAAGGGTCCTGTGGGGCTCTAGAAGGGTCTGGGTGCTTTTAGAAGGTCCTGGGGGCCTCTAGAAGGGTCTGGGGGCTTTTAGAAAGTCCTGGGGAGCTCTATAAGGGTCTGGGGGCTTTTAGAAGGGTCCTGAGGGCGCTAGAAGTGTCTGGGTGCTTTTAGAAGGGTCCTGGGTGTCTCTAGAAGGGTCTGGGGGCTTTTAGAAGGGTCCTGGGGCCTCTAGAAGGGTCTGGAGGCTTTAGAAGAGTTCTGGGGGGCTCTAGAAGGGTCTGGGGCATTCAGAAGGGTCCTGGGGGCCTCTAGAAGGGTCTGGATGCTTTAGAAGAGTCCTGGGGAGCTCTAGATGGGTCTGGGGACATTTAGAATGGTCCTGGGGGCTCTAGAAGGGTCTGGGGGAGTTTAGATAGGTCCTGGGAGCTCTAGAAGGTCTGGGTGCTTTTAGAAGGGTCCTGGGAGACTCTAGAAGGGTCTGAGTGCTTTTAGAAGGGTCCTTCGGGTCTCTAGAAGGGTCTGGGTTCTTTAGAATGGGTCCTGGGGGCTCTAGAAGGGTGTGAGGTCTTTTAGAAGGGTCCTGGGGCATCTCGAAGACTCTGATGGCTTTTAGAAGGGTCCTGGGGGCCTCTAGAAGTGTCTGAGGGATTTTAAAAGGGTCCTGGGAGGCTCTAGAAGGGTCTGGTTGCTTTTAGAAGGATTCGGGAGGGTCTAGAAGGGTCTGGGGGCTTTTAGAAGGGTCCTGTGGGGCTCTAGAAGGGTCTGGGTGCTTTTAGAAGGGTCCTGGGGTCCTCTAGAAGGGTCTGGGGCTTTTAGAAGGTCCTGGGAGCTCTAGAAGGTCTTGGGGCTTTTAGAAGGGTCCTGAGGGCGCTAGAAGTGTCTGGGTGCTTTTAGAAGGTCCTGGGTGTCTCTAGAAGGGTCTGGGGGCTTTTAGAAGGGTCCTGGGGGCCTCTAGAAGGGTCTGGAGGCTTTTAGAAGAGTTCTGGGGGGCTCTAGAAGGGTCTGGGGGCATTCAGAAGGGTCCTGGGGGCCTCTAGAAGGGTCTGGAGTCTATTAGAAGAGTCCTGGGGGCTCTAGATGGGTCTGGGGTCATTTAGAAGTGTCCTGGGGGGCTCTAGAAGGTCTGGGGGCTTTTAGAAGGGTCCTGGGTCATCTAGAATGGTCTGGGGGCTTTTAGAAAGGGTCCTGGAGGATCCAGATGGGTCTGGGTGGTTTTAGAAGGATCCGGGATGGTCTAGAAGGTCTGGGTGCTTTTAGAAGGGTCCTGGGGGCTCTACAAATGTCTGGAGGATTTTAGAAGGATCCGGGAGGCTCTAGAAGTGTCTGGCGGCTTTTAGAAGGGTCCTTGGGAGCTCTAGAAGGGTCTGGTGCTTTCAGAAGGGTCCTGGGGGGCCTCTAGAAGGGTCTGGGTGCATTTAGAAGGGTCCTGAGGAGCTCTAGAAGGGTCTGGGGCTTTTACAAGGGTCCTGTGGGAAGTCTAGAAGGGTCTGGGGGCTTTTAGAAGGGTCCTGCGTGTCTCTAGAAGGGTCTGGGGGCTTTTAGAAGGGCCCTGGAGGACTCTAGAAGGCTCTGGGGTCTTTGAGAAGGGTCCTCGGGAGTCTAGAATTGTCTGGGGGCTTTTAGAAAGGTCCTGGAGGGCTCTAGAAGGGTCTGGGGTCTTTTAGAAGAGTCCTGCGTGTCTCTAGAAGGGGTCTGGGGGCTTTTAGAAGGGTCCTTGGGGGCTCTAGAAGGGTGTGGGGACAACTAGAGGAGCCCTGGGGGCCTCTAGAGGGGTCTGGGGTATTTTAGACGGTCCTGGGGAGCTCTAGAAGGGTCTGGGGGCTTTTAGAATAGTCCTGGCGGTGTCTCTAGAAGGGTCTGGGGCTTTTAGAAGGGTCCTTGGGGCTCTAGAAGGGTGTGGGGACCACTAGAGGAGCCCTGGGGGGCCTCTAGAAGGGTCTGGGGTATTTTAGAAGGGTCCTGCGGATCTCTAGAGGGGTCTGGGATCTTTTAGAAGGGTCCTGGGGGCTCTAGAAGGGTCTGGGGGCTTTTAGAAGGGTCCTGTGGGGCTGTAGAAGGTCTGGGGCTTTTAGATGGGTCCTGGGGGGCTCTAGAAGGGTCCGGGGGGCTTTTAGAATGGTCCGTGGAGGCTCTAGAAGGGTCTGGGTGCTTTTAGAAGGGTCCTGGGGGCTCTAGAAGGGTCTGGGGCTATTAGAAGGATCCGGGAGGTCTAGAAGGCTCTGGGGGCATTTAGAAGGGTCCTTCGTGGCTCTAGAAGGGTCTGGGACCATTAGAGGAGCCCTGGGGTCCTCTAGAAGGGTCTGGGGGATTTAGAAGGGTCCTGAGAGCTCTAGAAGGGTCTGGGGCCTTTTACAAGGGTCCTGGGGGAATCTAGAAGGGTCTGGGGGCTTGTAGAAGGGTCCTGCGTGTCTCTAGAAGGGTCTGGGGGCTTTTAGAAGGGCCCTGGAGGACTCTAGAAGGCTCTGGGGTCTTTGAGAAGGGTCCTCGGAGGTCTAGAATTGTCTGGGGGCTTTTAGAAAGGTCCTGGAGGCTCTAGAAGGGTCTGGGTCTTTTAGAAGAGTCCTGCGTGTCTCTAGAAGGGTCTGGGGCTTTTAGAAGGGTCCTTGGGGGCTCTAGAAGGGTGTGGGGACCACTAGAGGAGCCCTGGGGGCCTCTAGAGGGGTCTGGGGTATTTTAGAAGGGTCCTGGGGAGCTCTAGAAGGGTCTGGGGCTTTTAGAAGGGTCCTGGGAGACTCTAGAAGGGTCTGGGGGCATTTAGAAGGGTCCTGCGGTCTCTAGAAGGGTCTGCGGGCTTTTAGAAGGGTCCTGGGGGCTCTAGAAGGGTCTGGGGGCTTTTAGAAGGGTCCTGGGTGCTCTAGAAGGGTGTGAGGGCTTTTAGAATGGTCCTGGGGGCATCTAGAAGGGCTCTGGGGGCTTTTAGAAGTGTCCTGTGGGGCCTCTAGAAGTGTCTGAGGGATTTTAGAAAGGTCCTGGGAGGCTCTGGAATGGTCTGGGTGCTTTTAGAAGGATTCGGGAGGGTCTAGAAGAGTCTGGGGCTTTTAGAAGGGTCCTGGGGGCTCTAGAAGGGTCTGGGGGCTTTCAGAAGTGTCCTGGGGGCTCTAGAAGGGTCTGGGTGCTTTTAGAAGGTCCTGGGGAGCTCTAGAAGGGTCTGGGTCTTTTAGAAGGGTCCTGGTGCGCTAAAAGTGTCTGGGTGCATTTAGAAGGGTCCTGGGAGCTCTAGAAGGGTCTGGGGGCTTTCAGAAGGGGTCCTGGGGGCCTCTAGAAGGGTCTGGAGGCTTTTAGAAGAGTTCGGGGGCTCTAGAAGGGTCTGGGGCATTCAGAAGGGTCCTGGGGGCCTCTAGAAGGGTCTGGGATGCTTTTAGAAGAGTCCTGGGGGGGTCTAGATGGGTCTGGGGACATTTAGAATGATCCTGGGGGCTCTAGAAGGGGTCTGGGGTGTTTAGATAGGTCCTGGGAGCTCTAGAAGGGTCTGGGTGCTTTTAGAAGGGTCCTGGGAGACTCTAGAAGGGTCTGAGTGCTTTAGAAGGGTCCTTCGGGTCTCTAGAAGGGTCTGGGTTCTTTAGAATGGTCCTGGGGGCTCTAGAAGGGTGTGAGGTCTTTTAGAAGGGTCCTGGGCATCTCGAAGACTCTGATGGCTTTTAGAAGGGTCCTGGTGGCCTCTAGAAGTGTCTGAGGGATTTTAAAAGGTCCTGGGAGGCTCTAGAAGGGTCTGGTTGCTTTAGAAGGTTCGGGAGGTCTAGAAGGGTCTGGGGGCTTTGTAGAAGGGTCCTGTGGGGCTCTAGAAGGGTCTGGGGTGCTTTTAGAAGGGTCCTGGGGCCTCTAGAAGGGTCTGGGGGCATTTAGAAGGGTCCTGGGAGGCTCTAGAAGGGTCTTGGGGCTTTTAGAAGGGTCCTGGGGAGCTCTAGAAGGGTCTGGGTGCTTTAGAAGGGTCCTGGGAGAATCTAGAAGGGTCTGGTGCATTAGAAGGGTCCTGCGGGTCTCTAGAAGCGTCTGGGGGCTTTTAGAAGGGACCTGGGGTTCTAGAAGGGTCTGGCGGCTTTTAGAAGGGTCCTGGTGGCTCTAGAAGGGTGTGAGTGCTTTTAGAATGGTCCTGGGTGCATCTAGAAGTCTCTGGGTGCTTTTAGAAGGGTCCTGGGGCCTCTAGAATTGTCTGCGCCTTTTAGAAGGTCCGGGAGGCTCTAGAAGGGTCTGTGTGCTTTTAGAAGGATCCGGGAGGGTCTAGAAGGGTCTGGGGCTTTTAGAAGGGTCCTGTGGAGCTCTAGAAGTGTCTGGGGTCTTTTAGACGGGTCCTGGGGGCTCTAGAAGGGTCTGGGGGCTTTTTAGAAGAGTCCTGGGGAGCTCTAGAAGGGTCTGGGGCTTTTAGAAGGGTCCTGGGGTCGCTAGAAGTGTTTGGGTGTATTTGGAAGGGTCCTGGGGAGCTCTAGAAGGGTCTGGGGCTTTCAGACAGGTCCTGGGGGCATGTAGAAGGTCTGGAGGCTTTTAGAATGGTCCTCATGGCTCTAGAATGGTCTGGGGCATTCAGAACGGTCCTGGTGGCCTCTAGAAGGGGACTGGATGCTTTTAGAAGAGGTCCTGGGGGCTCTAGATTGTCTGGGGCATTAAGAAGGGTCCTGGGGGGCTCTAGAAGGGTCTGGGGGCTTTAGAAGGATACGTGGAATCTCTAGAAGGGTCTGGGGGCTTTTAGAAGGGTCCTGGGGGGCTCTAGAAGGGTCTGGAGGCTTTTAGAAGGGTCCTGGGTGCTCTAGATGGTGTGGGATCTTTTAGAAGGATCCGGGAGGGTCTAGAACGTCTGGTGGTTTTACAAGGTCCTGGGCGGTTCTAGAAGGGTCTGGGTTATTTTAGAAGGGTCCTGGGGGGCTCTAGAAGGTCTGAGGGATTTTAGAAGGGTCCTGGGGAGCTCTAGAAGGTCTGGGTGCTTTTATAGGGCCCTGGGCTTCTCTAGAAGGGTCTGGAGGCTTTTAGAGGAGTTAGGGGGGGCTCTAGAAGGGTCTGGGGCTTTCAGAAGGGTCCTGCGTGCATCTAGAATAGTCTGGAGGCTTTAGAAGGTCCTGGGGGCTCTAGAAGGGTCTGGGGCATTTAGAAGGGTCCTGGGTGTCTCTAGAAGGGTCTGGGGGATTTTAGAAGGATCCTGGGGCCTCTAGAAAGGTCTGGGGGCATTTAGAAGGGTCCTGGGGTGCTCTAGAATGTCTGGGGGCTTTCAGAAGGGTCCTGAGGGGCTCTAGAAGGGGTCTGGGGGGCCATTAGAAGGTTCTTGGGCCTCTAGAAGGGTCTGGGTCTGTTTAGAAGGGTCCTGGAGGTTCCTGATGGGTCTGGGTACTTTTAGAAGGATCCGGGAGGTTCTAGAAGTGTCTGGGGCGTTTAGAAGGGTCCTGGAGGCTCTACAAATGTCTGGAGGGTTTTAGAATGGTCCTGGGGGCATCTAGAAGCGTCTATGGGCTTTTAGAATGATCCGGGGAGGCTCTAGAAGGGTCTGCGGCTTTTAGAAGGGTCCTGGGGTCCTCTAGAAGGGTCTGGGGCATTTAGAATGATACGGGAGGATCTAGAAGGGTCTGGGGCTTTTAGAAGGGTCCTGGGGCTCTAGAAGGGTCTGGAGTCTTTGAGAATGGTCCTGGGGTGTTCTAGAAGGTCTGGGGGATTTTAGAAGGGTCCTGCGGTCCTCTAGAATAGTCTGGATGCTTTTAGAAGGTCCTGGGGGGCTCTACAAGGGTCTGGGGGCATTTAGAAGGTCCTAGGGGTCTAGAAGGGTCTGGGGATTTTAGAAGGGTCCTGGAGCCTCTAGAAGGGTCTGGGTGCTTTTAGAATGGTCCTAGGGTGGCTATAGAAGGGTCTGGGGGCTTTTAGAAGGGTCCTTGGGGCTCTAGAAGGTCTGGGACCATTAGAGGGCACTGGAGCCTCTAGAATGTCTGGTGATTTTAGAAAGGTCCTCGGGAGGTCTAGAATTGTCTGGGTCTTTTAGAAAGGTCCTGGAGGCTCTAGAAGGTCTGGGGCTTTTATAAGAGTCCTGCGTGTCTCTAGAAGGGGTCTGGGGGCTTTTAGAAGGGTCCTTGGGGGCTCTAGAAGGGTGTGGGGACCACTAGAGGAGCCCTGGGGGCCTCTAGAGGGGTCTGGGTATTTTAGAAGGGTCCTGGGGAGCTCTAGAAGGGTCTGGGGCTTTTAGAAGGGTCCTGGGAGACTCTAGAAGGGTCTGGGGGCTTTTAGAAGGTCCTGCGGTCTCTAGAAGGGTCTGGGGGCTTTTAGAAGGGTCCTGGGGGGCTCTAGAAGGGTCTGGGGGCTTTTAGAAGGGTCCTGGGGTGCTCTAGAAGGGTGTGAGTGCTTTTAGAATGGTCCTGGGGCATCTAGAAGGCTCTGGGGGCTTTTAGAAATGTCCTGTGGGCCTCTAGATGTGTCTGAGGGATTTTAGAAGGGTCCTGGAGGCTCTGGAATGGTCTGGGTGCTTTTAGAAGGATTCGGGGAGGGTCTAGAAGAGTCTGGGGCATTTAGAAGGGTCCTGTGGGGCTCTAGAAGGGGTCTGGGTGCTTTTAGAAGGTCCTGGGGGGCTCTAGAAGGGTCTGGGTGCTTTTAGAAGGGTCCTGGGGAGCTCTAGAAGGGTCTGGGGTCTTTTAGAAGGGTCCTGGGTGCGCTAAAAGTGTCTGGGTGCATTTAGAAGGGTCCTGGGAGCTCTAGAAGGGTCTGGGGCTTTCAGAAGGGGTCCTGGGGCCTCTAGAAGGGGTCTGGAGGCTTTTAGAAGAGTTCTGGGGGGCTCTAGAAGGGTGTGGGGGCATTCAGAAGGGTCCTGGGGGCCTCTAGAAGGGTCTGGATGCTTTTAGAAGAGTCCTGGGGGGGTCTAGATGGTCTGGGACATTTAGAATGGTCCTGGGGGCTCTAGAAGGGTCTGGGTAGTTTAGATAGGTCCTGGGGAGCTCTAGAAGGGTCTGGTGCTTTTAGAAGGTCCTGGGAGACTCTAGAAGGTCTGAGTGCTTTTAGAAGGGTCCTTCGGGTCTCTAGAAGGGTCTGGGTTCTTTTAGAATGGTCCTGGGGGCTCTAGAAGGGTGTGAGGGATTTTAAAAGGGTCCTGGGAGGCTCTAGAAGGGTCTGGTTGCTTTTAGAAAGATTCGGGGAGGGTCTAGAAGGGTCTGGGGGCTTTTAGAAGGTCCTGGGGGCATCTAGAAGGGTCTGGAGGCTTTTAGAAGAGTTCTGGGGGGCTCTAGAAGGGTCTGGGGCATTCAGAAGGGTCCTGGGGGCCTCTAGAAGGTCTGGAGTCTATTAGAAGAGTCCTGGGGGCTCTAGATGGGTCTGGGTCATTTAGAAGGGTCCTGGGGGGCTCTAGAAGGGTCTGGGGCTTTCAGAAGTGTCCTGGGGGCTCTAGAAGTGTCTGGTGCTTTTAGAAGGGTCCTGGTCATCTAGAATGGTCTGGGGGCTTTTAGAAAGGTCCTGGGAGGATCCAGATGTGTCTGGGTGGTTTTAGAAGGATCCGGTGATGGTCTAGAAGGGTCTGGTGCTTTTAGAAGCGTCCTGGGGGCTCTACAAATGTCTGGAGGATTTTAGAAGGATCCGGGAGGCTCTAGAAGTGTCTGGCGGCTTTTAGAAGGGTCCTTGGGAGCTCTAGAAGGGTCTGGGGGCTTTTAGAAGGGTCCTGTGGGGCTGTAGAAGAATCTGGGGGCTTTTAGATTGGTCCTGGGGGCTCTAGAAGGTCCGGGGCTTTTAGAATGTCCGTGGAGGCTCTAGAAGGGTCTGGGTGCTTTTAGAAGGGTCCTGGGGGCTCTAGAAGGGTCTGGGGTCTATTAGAAGGATCCGGGGAGGGTCTAGAAGGCTCTGTGGGCATTTAGAAGGGTTATTGGGTGGCTCTAGAAGGGTCTGGGACCATTAGAGGAGCCCTGGGGTCCTCTAGAAGGGTCTGGGGGATTTTAGAAGGGTCCTGAGGAGCTCTAGAAGGTCTGGGGCTTTTACAAGGGTCCTGGGGGAATCTAGAAGGGTCTGGGGGCTTTTAGAAGGGTCCTGGGTGTCTCTAGAAGGGTCTGGGGCTTTTAGAAGGGCCCTGGAGGACTCTAGAAGGCTCTGGGGTCTTTGAGAAGGGTCCTAGGGGGCTCTAGAAGGGTCTGGAGGCTTTTAGAAGGGTCCTGGGGTGCTCTAGAAGGTCTGGGAGCTTTTAGAAGGGTCCTGGGAGACGCTAGAAGGGTCTGAGGGCTTTTAGAAGGTCCTGTAGGTCTCTAGAAGGGTCTGGGGGGCTTTTAGAAGGGTCCTGGGGAGCTCTAGAAGGGTCTGGGGCTTTTAGAATGGTCCTGGGGGGCTCTAGAAGGGTCTGGGTGCTTTTAGAATGGTCCTGGAGGCTCTAGAAGGGTCTGGGGCTTTTTGAAGGGTCCAGGGGGCCTCTAGAAAGCTCTGGGGCTTTTAGAAGGGTCCTGGGGCCTCTAGAAGGGTCTAGGTGCTTTTAGAAGGGTCCTGGTGGCTCTAGAAGGGTCTGGGGGCTTTAGAATGGTCCTGTGGGGCAGTAGAAGGGTCTGGGGGCTTTAGATGGGTCCTGGGGGCTCTGGAAGGGTCCGGGGGCTTTCAGAAGGGTCCGTGGAGGCTCTAGAAGGGTCTGGGGTCTTTTAGAAGGGTCCTGGGGGGCTCTAGAAGGGTCTGGGGCTATTAGAATGATCCTGGAGGGGTCTAGAAGGGTCTCCAGACCCTTATATAGCCCCCAAGGACCCTTCTAAAAGCTCCCAGACCCTTCTAGACCCTCCCAGATCATTCTAATAGCCCCCAGACCCTTCTAGAGCCCCCAGGACCCTTCTAAAAGACCCCAGACCCTTCTAGAGCCTCCACGACCCTTCTGAAAGCCCCCGACCCTTCCAGAGCCCCCCAGGACCCATCTAAAGCCCCCAGACCCTTCTACTGCCCCACAGGACCATTCTAAAAGCCCCCAGACCCTTCTAGAGCCACCCAGGACCCTTCTAAAAGCACCTAGACCCTTCTAGAGGCCCCCAGGACCCTTCTAAAAGCCCCCAGAGCTTCTAGAGGCCCCCTGGACCCTTCAAAAAGCCCCCAGACCCTTCTAGAGCCTCCCAGGACCATTCTAAAAGCACCCAGACCCTTCTAGAGCCCCCCAGGACCATTCTAAAAGCCCCCAGACCCTTCTAGAGCTCCCCAGGACCCTTCTAAAAGCCCCCAGACCCTTCTAGAGACCCTACAGGACCCTTCTAAAAGCCCTCAGACCCTTCTAGCGTCTCCCAGGACCCTTCTAAAAGCTCCCAGACCCTTCTAGAGCACCCCATGACCCTTCTAAAAGCCTCCAGACCCTTCTAGAGCCCCCTAGGACCCTTCTCAAAGACCCCAGAGCCTTCTAGAGTCCTCCAGGGCCCTTCTAAAAGCCCCCAGACCCTTCTAGAGACACCCAGGACCCTTCTAAAAGCCCCCAGACCCTTCTAGATTCCCCCAGGACCCTTGTAAAAGCCCCCAGACCCTTCTAGAGCTCCTCAGGACCCTTCTAAAATCCCCCAGACCCTTCTAGAGGACCCCAGGGCTCCTCTAATGGTCCCCAGACCCTTCTAGAGCCACCAATAACCCTTCTAAATGCCCACAGAGCCTTCTAGACCCTCCCCGGATCCTTCTAATAGACCCCAGACCCTTCTAGAGCCCCCCAGGACCCTTCTAAAAGCACCCAGACCCTTCTAGAGCCTCCACGGACCATTCTAAAAGCCCCCGACCCTTCTAGAGCCCCCAGGACCAATCTAAAAGCCCCCAGATTCTTCTACAGCCCCACAGGACCCTTCTAAAAGCCCCAGACCCTTCTAGAGCTCCCAAGGACCCTTCTAAAAGCCGCCAGACACTTCTAGAGCCTCCCCGGATCCTTCTAAAATCCTCCAGACATTTGTAGAGCCCCCAGGACGCTTCTAAAAGCACCAGACCCTTCTAGACCATCACCGGATCCTTCTAAAACCACCCAGACACTTCTGGATCCTCCCAGGACCTTTCTAAAAGCCCCCAACCATTCTAGATGACCCAGGACCCTTCTAAAAGCACCCAGACACTTCTAGAGCCCCCCAGGACACTTCTGAAAGCCCCCAGACCCTTCTAGAGCCCCCCAGGACCCTTCTAAATGACCCCAGACCCATCTAGAGCCCCCCAGGACTCTTCTAATAGACTCCAGACCCTTCTAGAGGCCCCCAGGACCCTTCTGAATGCCCCCAGACCCTTCTAGAGCCCCCCAGAACTCTTCTAAAAGCCTCCAGACCCTTCTAGATGCCCCCAGGACCCTTCTAAAAGCCCCAGACCCTTCTAGACCCTCCCCGAATCTTTCTAAAAGCAACCAGACCCTTCTAGAGCCTCCCAGGACCCTTTTAAAATCCCTCACACCCTTCTAGAGCCCCCAGGACCATTCTAAAAGAACCCAGACCCTTCTAGAGACCCGAAGGACCCTTCTAAAAGCACTCAGACCCTTCTAGAGTCTCCCAGACCCTTCTAAAAGCACCCAGACCCTTCTAGAGCTCCCCAGACCTATCTAAACTACCCCAGACCCTTCTAGAGCCCCCCAGGACCATTCTAAATGTCCCCAGACCCATCTAGACCCCCCCAGGACTCTTCTAAAAGCATCCAGACCCTTCTAGAGGCCCCCAGGACCCTTCTGAATGCCCCCACACCCTTCTAGAGCCCCCCAGAAACTCTTCTAAAAGCCTCCAGACCCTTCTAGAGGCCCCCAGGACCCTTCTGAAAGCCCCCAGACCCTTCTAGAGCTCCCCAGGACCCTTCTAAATGCACCCAGACACTTTTAGCGCCACCCAGGACCCTTCTAAAAGACCCCAGACCCTTCTAGAGCTCCCCAGGACCCTTCTAAAAGCACCCAGACCCTTCTAGAGCCCCCCAGGACCCTTCTAAAAGCACCCAGACCCTTCTAGAGCCCCACAGGACCCTTCTAAATGCCCCCAGACTCTTCTAGACCCTCCCCGAATCCTTCTAAAAGCACCCAGACCATTCCAGAGCCTCCAGGACCCTTCTAAAATCCCTCAGACACATCTAGAGGCCCACAGGACATTTCTAAAAGCCCCCAGAGCCTTCTAGATGCCCCCAGGACCATTCTAAAAGCACTCACACCCTTCTAGAGCACCCCAGGACCCTTCTAAAAGCCCCCAGACCCTTCTAGAGCCCCCCAGGACCCTTCTAAAAGCCCCCAGACCCTTCTAGAGACCCGCAGGACCCTTCTAAAAGCCCCCAGACCCTTCTAGAGTCTCCCAGGACCCTTCTAAAAGCCCCCAGACCCTTCTAGAGCTCCCCAGGACCCTTCTAAAATACCCCAGACCCCTCTAGAGGCCCCCAGGGCTCCTCTAGTGGTCCCCACACCCTTCTAGAGCCCCCAAGGACCCTTCTAAAAGCCCCCAGACCCTTCTAGAGACACGCAGGACTCTTATAAAAGCCCCCAGACCCTTCTAGAGCCTCCCAGGACCTTTCTAAAAGACCCCAGACAATTCTAGACCTCCCGAGGACCTTTCTAAAATCACCCAGACCATTCTAGAGGCTCCCAGTGCCCCTCTAATGGTCCCCAGACCCTTCTAGAGCCCCCAAGGACCCTTCTAAAAGCCCCCAGACCCTTCTATAGCCACCTAGGACCATTCTAAAAGCACCCAGACCCTTCTAGAGGCTCCCAGGACCCTTCTAAAATCCCCCAGACCCTTCTAGACCCCCTAGGACCCTTCTAAATGCCCCCAGACCCTTGTAGAGCCCCCCAGGACCCTTCTAAAAGCATCCAGACTATTCTAGAGGACCGCAGGACCCTTCTAAAATCCCCCAGACCCTTCTAGAACACCCCAGGACCATTCTCAAAGACTCCAGACCCTTCTAGAGCCCCCAGGACCCTTCTAAAAGCCCCCAGACCCTTCTAGATCCTCCCCGTATCATTCTAAATGCCCCCAGACCCTTCTAGAGGACCCCAGGACCCTTCTAAAAGCCGCCAGACCCTTCTAGAGCCTCCCCGGATCATTCTAAAAGCCCATAGACGCTTCTAGATGCCCCCAGGACCATTCTAAAACCCTCCAGACATTTGTAGAGCCTCCCAGGACCCTTCTAAACGCCCCCAGACACTTCTAGAACCTCCCCGGATCCTTCTAAAAGTACCCAGACCCATCTGGATCCTCCCAGGACCCTTCTAAAAGACCCCAGACCCTTCTAGAGGCCCCAAGAACCCTTCTAATGGCCCCCCAGACCCTTCTAGAGCCCCTCAGGACCCTTCTGAAAGCCCCCAGACCATTCTAGAGCACCCCAGGACCCTTCTAAATGCCCCCAGACCTTTCTAGAGGCCCCCAGGATCCTTCTAAAATCCCCCAGACCCTTCTAGAGACACCCAGGACCCTTCTAAATGCCCCCAGACCCTTCTAGAGCCCCCCAGGACCTTCTAAAAGCCTCCAGACTTTTCTAGATGCACGCAGGACCCTTCTGAAAGCCCCCAGACCCTTCTAGAGCCCCCCCTAACTCCTCTAAAAGCCTCCAGACCCTTCTAGAGAAGCCCAGGGCCCCTATAAAAGCACCCAGACCCTTCTAGAGCTCCCCAGGACCCTTCTAAAATCCCTCAGACCCTTCTAGAGCCCCCCAGGACCCTTCTAAAATAACCCAGACCCTTCTAGAACCGCCCAGGACCCTTGTAAAACCACCCAGACCGTTCTAGACCCTCCCCGGATCCTTCTAAAAGATCCCACACCCATCTAGAGCCACCCAGGACCCTTCTAAAAGCCTCCAGACCCTTCTAGAGCCCCCCAGGACCCTTCTAAAAGCCCCCAGACCCTTCTAGAGATTCCACGTATCCTTCTAAAAGCCCCCAGACCCTTCTAGAGCCCCCCAGGACCCTTCTTAATGCCCCCAGACCAATCTAGAGCCCCCCAGGACTCTTCTAAAAGCATCCAGTCCCTTCTAGAGGCCACCAGGACCGTTCTGAATGCCCCCAGACCATTCTAGAGCCCATGAGGACCATTCTAAAAGCCTCCAGACCCTTCTACATGCCCCCAGGACCTGTCTGAAAGCCCCCAGACCCTTCTAGAGCTCCCCAGGACCCTTCCAAATACACCCAAACACTTCTAGCGACCCCCAGGACCCTTCTAAAAGCCCCAGACCCTTCTAGAGCTCCCCAGGACTCTTCTAAAAAGCCCCAGACCCTTCTAGAGCCCCCCAGGACCCGTCTAAAAGACCCCAGACACTTCTAGAGCTCCACAGGACCCTTCTAAAAGCCCCAGACCCTTCTAGACCCTCCCCGGATCCTTCTAAAAGCACACAGACCCTTCTAGAGCCTCCCCGGACCCTTCTAAAAGGCCGCAGACAATTCTAGAGGCCCCCAGGACCCTTCTAAAAGCACCCAGAGACTTCTAGATGCACCCAGGACCATTCTAAAAGCACTCACACCCTTCTAGAGCCCACCAGGACCCTTCTAAAAGCCGCCAGACCCTTCTAGAACCCCCAGGTCCCTTCTAAAAGCCCCCAGACGCTTCTAGAGACCCGCAGGACCCTTCTAAATGCACCCAGACCCTTCTAGATTCTCCCAGGACCCTTCTAAAAGCACCCAGACCCTTCTAGAGCTCCCCAGGACCCTTCTAAAAGCCCCAAGACCCTTCTAGAGCTCCCCAGGACCCTTCTAAATGCCCCCAGACCCTTCTAGAGGCCCCCAGGACCCTTCTAAAAGCACCCAGACCCTTCTAGAGCCCCACAGGACCCTTCTAAAAGCCCCCAGACCCTTCTAGACCCTCCCCGAATCCTTCTAAAAGCAACCAGACCCTTCTAGAGCCTCCCAGGACCCTTTTAAAATCCCTCAGACACTTCTAGAGGCCACCAGGACCCTTCTAAAAGCCATCAGAGTCTTCGAGATGCCCCCAGGACCCTTCTAAAAGACCTCACACCCTTCTAGAGCCCCCCAGGACCATTCTAAAAGAACCCAGACCCTTCTAGAGACCCGAAGGACCCTTCTAAAAGCACTCAGACCCTTCTAGAGTCTCCCAGGACCCTTCTAAAAGCACCCAGACCCTTCTAGAGCTCCCCAGGACCTATCTAAACTCCCCCAGACCCTTCTAGAGCCCCCCAGGATCATTCTAAATGTCCCCAGACCCATCTAGACCCCCCCAGGACTCTTCTAAAAGCATCCAGACCCTTCTAGAGGCCCCCAGGACCCTTCTGAATGCCCCCAGACCCTTCTAGAGCCCCCCAGAACTCTTCTAAAAGCCTCCAGACCCTTCTAGAGGCCCCCAGGACCCTTCTGAAAGCCCCCAGACCCTTCTAGAGCTCCCCAGGACCCTTCTAAATGCACCCAGACACTTTTAGCGCCACCCAGGACCCTTCTAAAAGACCCCAGACCCTTCTAGAGCTCCCCAGGACCCTTCTAAAAGCACCCAGACCCTTCTAGAGCCCCCCAGGACACTTCTGAAAGCCCCCAGACCCTTCTAGAGCCCCCCAGGACCCTTCTAAATGCCCCCAGACTCTTCTAGACCCTCCCCGAATCCTTCTAAAAGCACCCAGACCATTCCAGAGCCTCCCAGGACCTTTCTAAAATCCCTCAGACACTTCTAGAGGCCCACAGGACACTTCTAAAAGCCCCCAGAGCCTTCTAGATGCCCCCAGGACCATTCTAAAAGCCCTCACACCCTTCTAGAGCACCCCAGGACCCTTCTAAAAGCCCCCAGACCCTTCTAGAGCCCCCCAGGACCCTTCTAAAAGCCCGCAGACCCTTCTAGAGACCCGCAGGACCCTTCTAAATGCCCCCAGACCCTTCTAGAGTCTCCCAGGACCCTTCTAAAAGCCCCCAGACCCTTCTAGAGCTCCCCAGGACCCTTCTAAAATACCCCAGACCCCTCTAGAGGCCCCCAGGGCTCCTCTAGTGGTCCCCACACCCTTCTAGAGCCCCCAAGGACCCTTCTAAAAGCCCCCAGACCCTTCTAGAGACACGCAGGACTCTTCTAAAAGACCCCAGACCCTTCTAGAGCCTCCCAGGACCTTTCTAAAAGCCCCCAGACAATTCTAGACCTCCCGAGGACCCTTCTCAAAGACCCCAGAGCCTTCTAGAGTCCTCCAGGGCCCTTCTAAAAGCCCCCAGACCCTTCTAGAGACACGCAGGACCCTTCTACAAGCCCCCAGACCCTTCTAGATTCCCCCAGGACCCTTGTAAAAGGCCCCAGACCCTTCTAGAGCTCCTCAGGACCCTTCTAAAATCCCCCAGACCCTTCTAGAGGACCCCAGGGCTCCTCTAATGGTCCCCAGACCCTTCTAGAGCCACGAAGGACCCTTCTAAATGCCCCCAGAGCCTTCTAGACCCTCCCCGGATCCTTCTAATAGCCCCCAGACCCTTCTAGAGCCCCCCAGGACCCTTCTAAAAGCACCCAGACCCTTCTAGAGCCTCCACGGACCATTCTAAAAGCCCCCGGACCCTTCTAGAGCCCCCCAGGACCCATCTAAAAGCCCCCAGACCCTTCTACAGCCCCACAGGACCCTTCTAAAAGCCCCCAGACCCTTCTAGAGCCCCCCAGGACCCTTCTAAAAGATCCCAGACCCCTCTAGAGATCCGCAGGACCCTTCTAAAATACCCCAGACCCTTCTAGAGGCCCCCAGGGCTCCTCTAGTGGTCCCCACACCCTTCTAGAGCCCCCAAGGACCCTTCTAAAAGCCCCCAGACCCTTCTAGAGACACGCAGGACTATTCTAAAAGCCCCCAGACCCTTCTAGAGCTCCCCAGGACCCGTCTAAAATACCCCAGACCCCTCTAGAGGCCCCCAGGGCTCCTCTAGTTGTCCCCACACCCTTCTAGAGCCCCCAAGGACCCTTCTAAAAGCCCCCAGACCCTTCTAGAGACACGCAGGACTCTTCTAAAAGACCCCAGACCCTTCTAGAGCCTCCCAGGACCTTTCTAAAAGCCCCCAGACAATTCTAGACCTCCCGAGGACCCTTCTCAAAGACCCCAGAGCCTTCTAGAGTCCTCCAGGGCCCTTCTAAAAGCCCCCAGACCCTTCTAGAGACACGCAGGACCCTTCTAAAAGCCCCCAGACCCTTCTAGATTCCCACAGGACCCTTGTAAAAGCCCCCAGACCCTTCTAGAGCTCCTCAGGACCCTTCTAAATGCACCCAGACCCTTCTAGAGGCCCCCAGGACCCTTCTGAAAGCACCCAGACCCTTCTAGAGCTCCCAAGGACCCTTCTAAAAGCCGCCAGACACTTCTAGAGCCTCCCCGGATCCTTCTAAAATCCTCCAGACATTTGTAGAGCCCCCCAGGACCCTTCTAAAAGCACCCAGACCCTTCTAGACCATCCCCGGATCCTTCTAAAACCACCCAGACCCATCTGGATCCTCCCAGGACCTTTCTAAAAGCCCCCAGACCATTCTAGATGACCCAGGACCCTTCTAAAAGCCC
Organism: Clamator glandarius; assembly: GCA_033459285.1. Lineage (NCBI taxonomy): Eukaryota > Metazoa > Chordata > Aves > Cuculiformes > Cuculidae > Clamator > Clamator glandarius. The sequence continues at coordinate 17,102 of JAUNZM010001604.1, forward strand.
CCAGACCTTCTAGAGCCCCCCAGGACACTTCTAAATGACCCCAGACCCATCTAGAGCCCCCCAGGACTCTTCTAATAGACTCCAGACCCTTCTAGAGGCCCCCAGGACCCTTCTGAATGCCCCCAGACCCTTCTAGAGCCCCCCAGAACTCTTCTAAAAGCCTCCAGACCCTTCTAGAGGCCCCCAGGACCCTTCTAAAAGCCCCCAGACCCTTCTAGAGACACCCAGGACCCTTCTAAAAGCACCCAGACACTTCTAGCGCCCTCAGGACCCTTCTAAAAGCCCCAAGACCCTTCTAGAGCTCCCCAGGACCCTTCTAAAAGCCCCCAGACCCTTCTAGAGGACCCCAGGACCCTTCTAAAAGCACCCAGACCCTTCTAGAGCCCCACAGGACCCTTCTAAAAGCCCCCAGACCCTTCTAGACCCTCCCCGAATCCTTCTAAAAGCAACCAGACCCTTCTAGAGCCTCCCAGGACCCTTTTAAAATCCCTCAGACACTTCTAGAGGCCCCCAGGACCCTTCTAAAAGCCATCAGAGTCTTCGAGATGCCCCCAGGACCCTTCTAAAAGACCTCACACCCTTCTAGAGCCCCCCAGGACCATTCTAAAAGAACCCAGACCCTTCTAGAGACCCGAAGGACCCTTCTAAAAGCACTCAGACCCTTCTAGAGTCTCCCAGGACCCTTCTAAAAGCACCCAGACCCTTCTAGAGCTCCCCAGGACCTATCTAAACTCCCCCAGACCCTTCTAGAGCCCCCCAGGACCATTCTAAATGTCCCCAGACCCATCTAGAGCTCCCCAGGACTCTTCTAAAAGCATCCAGACCCTTCTAGAGGCCCCCAGGACCCTTCTGAATGCCCCCAGACCCTTCTAGAGCCCCCCAGAACTCTTCTAAAAGCCTCCAGACCCTTCTAGAGGCCCCCAGGACCCTTCTAAAAGCCCCCAGACCCTTCTAGAGACACCCAGGACCCTTCTAAAAGCACCCAGACACTTCTAGCGCCCTCAGGACCCTTCTAAAAGCCCCCAGACCCTTATAGAGCTCCCCAGGACCTTTCTAAAAGCCCCCAGACCCTTCTAGAGGCCCCCAGGACCCTTCTAAAAGCACCCAGACCCTTCTAGAGCCCCACAGGACCCTTCTAAATGCACCCAGACACTTTTAGCGCCACCCAGGACCCTTCTAAAAGACCCCAGACCCTTCTAGAGCTCCCCAGGACCCTTCTAAAATCCCCCAGACCCATCTAGAGCCCCCCAGGCCCCTTCTAAAAGCATCCAGACCCTTCTAGAGGCCCCCAGGACCCTTCTGAATGCACCCAGACCCTTCTAGAGCCCCCCAGGACCATTCTAAATGTCCCCAGACCCATCTAGAGCCCCCCAGAACTCTTCTAAAAGCCTCCAGACCCTTCTAGAGGCCCCCAGGACCCTTCTGAAAGCCCCCAGACCCTTCTAGAGATCCCCAGGACCCTTCTAAATGCACCCAGACACTTTTAGCGCCACCCAGGACCCTTCTAAAAGACCCCAGACCCTTCTAGAGCTCCCCAGGACCCTTCTAAAAGCACCCAGACCCTTCTAGAGCCCCCCAGGACATTTCTAAAAGCACCCAGACCCTTCTAGAGCCACCCAGGACCCTTCTAAAAGCACCCAGACCCTTCTAGAGCCCCACAGGACCCTTCTAAATGCCCCCAGACTCTTCTAGACCCTCCCCGAATCCTTCTAAAAGCACCCAGACCATTCCAGAGCATCCCAGGAGCCTTCTAAAATCCCTCAGACACTTCTAGAGGCCCACAGGACACTTCTAAAAGCCCCCAGAGCCTTCTAGATGCCCCCAGGACCATTCTAAAAGCACCTAAACCCTTCTAGAGCACCCCAGGACCCTTCTAAAAGCCCCCAGACCCTTCTAGAGCCCCCCAGGACCTTTCTAAAAGCCCCCAGACCCTTCTAGAGACCCGCAGGACCCTTCTAAATGCCCCCAGACCCTTCTAGAGTCTCCCAGGACCCTTCTAAAAGCCCCCAGACCCTTCTAGAGCTGGCCAGGACCCTTCTAAAATACCCCAGACCCCTCTAGAGGCCCCCAGGGCTCCTCTAGTGGTCCCCACACCCTTCTAGAGCCCCCAAGGACCCTTCTAAAAGCCCCCAGACCCTTCTAGAGACACGCAGGACTCTTCTAAAAGCCCCCAGACCCTTCTAGAGCCTCCCAGGACCTTTCTAAAAGCCCCCAGACAATTCTAGACCTCCCGAGGACCCTTCTAAAATCACCCAGACCATTCTAGAGGCTCCCAGTGCCCGTCTAATGGTCCCCAGACCCTTCTAGAGCCCCCAAGGACCCTTCTAAAAGCCCCCAGACCCTTCTATAGCCACCTAGGACCATTCTAAAAGCACTCAGACCCTTCTAGAGCCCCCCAGGACCCGTCTAAAATCCCCCAGACCCTTCTAGAGCCCCCCAGGACCCTTCTAAATGCACCCAGACCCTTGTAGAGCCCCCCAGGACCCTTCTAAAAGCATCCAGACTATTCTAGAGGATCGCATGACCCTTCTAAAATCCCCCAGACCCTTCTAGAGCCCCCCAGGACCCTTCTAAAAGCACCCAGACCCTTCTAGAGCCCCACAGGACCCTTCTCAATGCACCCAGACACTTTTAGCGCCACCCAGGACCCTTCTAAAAGACCCCAGACCCTTCTAGAGCCTCCCCGGATCATTCTAAAAGCCCATAGACGCTTCTAGATGCCCCCAGGACCATTCTAAAACCCTCCAGACATTTGTAGAGCCTCCCAGGACCCTTCTAAACGCCCCCAGACCCTTCTAGAACCTCCCCGGATCCTTCTAAAAGTACCCAGACCAATCTGGATCCTCCCAGGACCCTTCTAAAAGACCCCAGACCCTTCTAGAGGCCCCAAGAACCCTTCTAATAGCCCCCCAGACCCTTCTAGAGCCCCTCAGGACCCTTCTGAAAGACCCCAGACGATTCTAGAGACCCGCAGGACCCTTCTAAATGCACCCAGACCCTTCTAGATTCTCCCAGGACCCTTCTAAAAGCCCCCAGACCCTTCTAGAGCTCCCCAGGACCCGTCTAAAATATCCCAGACCCTTCTAGAGGTCCCCATGGCCCCTCTAGTGGTCCCCATACCCTTCTAGAACCCCCAAGGACCATTCTAAAAGCCCCCAGACCCATCAAGAGCTCCCCAGAACCCTTCTAAAATCCCCCAGACCCTTCTAGAGGCCCCTAGGGCCCCTCTAATTGTCCCCAGACCCTTCTAGAGCCCCCAAGGACCCTTCTAAAAGCCCCCAGACCATTCTAGATCTCCCCAGGACCCTTCTAAAATCCCTCAGACCCTTCTAGAGCCCCCCAGGACCCTTCTAAAATCCCCCAGACCCTTCTAGAGCCCCCCAGGACCCTTCTAAAAGTCCCCAGACCCTTATAGACCCTCCCCGGATCCTTCTAAAAGCACCCAGACCCTTCTAGAGCCTCCCAGGACCCTTATAAAATCCCTCAGACCATTCTAGAGCCCCACAGGACCCTTATTAAAGCCCCAGAGACTTCTAGATGCCCCCAGGACCATTCTAAAAGCCCTCAGACACTTCTAGAGCCCACCAGGACCCTTCTAAAAGCCGCCAGACCCTTCTAGAGCCCCCCAGGACCCTTCTAAAAGCTCCCAGACCCTTCTAGAGACCCGCAGGACCCATCTAAATGCCCCCAGACCCTTCTAGATTTTCCCAGGACCCTTCTAAAAGCCCCCAGACGCTTCTAGGGCTCCCCAGGACCCTTCTAAAATACCCCAGATCCTTCTAGATGCCTCCAGGTCCCCTCTAGTGGTCCCCAGACCCTTCTAGAGCCCCCAAGGACCATTCAAAAAGACCCCAGACCCTTCTAGAGGCCCCTAGGGCCCCTCTAATGGTCCCCAGACCCTTCTAGAGCCCCAAGGACCCTTCTAAAAGCCCCCAGACCCTTCTAGAGACCCGCAGGACCCTTCTAAATGCCCCCAGACCTTTCTAGAGGCCCCCAGGATCCTTCTAAAATCCCCCAGACCCTTCTAGAGCCCCCCAGGACACTTCTAAATGCCCCCAGACCCTTCTAGAGCCCCCCAGGACCCTTCTAAAAGCCCCCAGACCCTTCTAGAGCTCCCCAGGACCCGTCTCAAATACCCAAGACCCTTCTAGAGGTCCCCAGGTCCCCTCTAGTGGTCCCCAGACCCTTCTAGAGCCCCCAAGGACCATTCTAAAAGCCCCCAGACCCTTCAAGAGCTCCCCAGAACCCTTCTAAAATCCCCCAGACCCTTCTAGAGGCACCTAGGGCCCCTCTAATTGTCCCCAGACCCTTCTAGAGCCCCCAAGGACCCTTCTAAAAGCCCCCAGACCCTTCTAGAGACTTGCAGGACCCTTCTAAAAGACCCCAGACCCTTGTAGACGATCCCTGGATCCTTCTAATAGCCCCCAGACCCTTCTAGAGGCCCCCAGGACCCTTCTAAAAGTCCCCAGACCCTTCTAGACTCTCCCTGGATCCTTCTAAAAGCACCCAGACCCTTCTAAAGCCTCACAGGACCATAATAAAATCCCTCAGACCATTCTAGAGCCCCCCAGGACCCTTCTAAAAGCTCCCAGACCCTTCTAGAGACCCGCAGGACCCATCTAAATGCCCCCAGACCTTTCTAGAGTTTCCCAGGACCCTTCTAAAAGCCCCCAGACCCTTCTAGAGCTCCCCAGGACCCTTCTAAAATACCCCAGACTCTTCTAGAGGCCTCCAGGGCCCCTCTAGTGGTCCCCAGACCCTTCTAGAGCCCCCAAGGACCATTCTAAAAGCCCCCAGACCATTCTAGAGGCCCCTAGGGCCCCTCTAATGGTCCCCAGACCCTTCTAGAGCCCCAAGGACCCTTCTAAAAGCCCCCAGACCCTTCAAGAGACCCGCAGGACCCTTCTAAATGCCCCCAGACCTATCTAGAGGCCCCCAGGATCCTTCTAAAATCCCCCAGACCCTTCTAGAGGCCCCCAGGACACTTCTAAATGCCCCCAGACCCTTCTAGAGCCCCCCAGGACCATTCTAAAAGCCCTCAGACCCTTCTAGAGCCTCCCAGGACCCTTCTGAAAGCCCCCAGACCCTTCTAGATGCGCCCAGGACCCTTCTAAAAGACCCCAGACCATTCTAGAGCCCCCCAGGACTCTTCTAAAAGCCCCCAGACCCTTCTAGAGAAGTCCAGGGCCCTTCTAAAAGCACCAAGACCCTTCTAGAGCTCCCCAGGACCCTTCTAAAATCCCTCAGACCCTTCTAGAGCCCCCCAGGATCCTTCTAAAATCACCCAGACCCTTCTAGAACCCCCCAGGACCATTCTAAAACCACCCAGACCATTCTAGACCCTCCCCGGATCCTTCTAAAAGCACCCAGACCCTTCTAGAACCTCCCAGGACCCTTCTAAATGACCCCAGACCCATCTAGAGCCCCCCAGGACTCTTCTAATAGACTCCAGACCCTTCTAGAGGCCCCCAGGACCCTTCTGAATGCCCCCAGACCCTTCTAGAGCCCCCCAGAACTCTTCTAAAAGCCTCCAGACCCTTCTAGAGGCCCCCAGGACCCTTCTAAAAGCCCCCAGACCCTTCTAGAGACACCCAGGACCCTTCTAAAAGCACCCAGACACTTCTAGCGCCCTCAGGACCCTTCTAAAAGCCCCAAGACCCTTCTAGAGCTCCCCAGGACCCTTCTAAATGCCCCCAGACCCTTCTAGAGGACCCCAGGACCCTTCTAAAAGCACCCAGACCCTTCTAGAGCCCCACAGGACCCTTCTAAAAGCCCCCAGACCCTTCTAGACCCTCCCCGAATCCTTCTAAAAGCAACCAGACCCTTCTAGAGCCTCCCAGGACCCTTTTAAAATCCCTCAGACACTTCTAGAGGCCCCCAGGACCCTTCTAAAAGCCATCAGAGTCTTCGAGATGCCCCCAGGACCCTTCTAAAAGACCTCACACCCTTCTAGAGCCCCCCAGGACCATTCTAAAAGAACCCAGACCCTTCTAGAGACCCGAAGGACCCTTCTAAAAGCACTCAGACCCTTCTAGAGTCTCCCAGGACCCTTCTAAAAGCACCCAGACCCTTCTAGAGCTCCCCAGGACCTATCTAAACTCCCCCAGACCCTTCTAGAGCCCCCCAGGACCATTCTAAATGTCCCCAGACCCATCTAGAGCTCCCCAGGACTCTTCTAAAAGCATCCAGACCCTTCTAGAGGCCCCCAGGACCCTTCTGAATGCCCCCAGACCCTTCTAGAGCCCCCCAGAACTCTTCTAAAAGCCTCCAGACCCTTCTAGAGGCCCCCAGGACACTTCTAAAAGCCCCCAGACCCTTCTAGAGACACCCAGGACCCTTCTAAAAGCACCCAGACACTTCTAGCGCCCTCAGGACCCTTCTAAAAGCCCCAAGACCCTTCTAGAGCTCCCCAGGACCCTTCTAAAAGACCCCAGACCCTTCTAGAGGCCCCCAGGACCCTTCTAAAAGCACCCAGACCCTTCTAGAGCCCCACAGGACCCTTCTAAATGCACCCAGACACTTTTAGCGCCACCCAGGACCCTTCTAAAAGACCCCAGACCCTTCTAGAGCTCCCCAGGACCCTTCTAAAATCCCCCAGACCCTTCTAGAGCCCCCCAGGACCCTTCTAAAAGCATCCAGACCCTTCTAGAGGCCCCCAGGACCCTTCTGAATGCACCCAGACCCTTCTAGAGCCCCCCAGGACCATTCTAAATGTCCCCAGACCCATCTAGAGCCCCCCAGAACTCTTCTAAAAGCCTCCAGACCCTTCTAGAGGCCCCCAGGTCCCTTCTGAAAGCCCCCAGACCCTTCTAGAGCTCCCCAGGACCCTTCTAAATGCACCCAGACACTTTTAGCGCCACCCAGGACCCTTCTAAAAGACCCCAGACCCTTCTAGAGCTCCCCAGGACCCTTCTAAAAGCACCCAGACCCTTCTAGAGCCCCCCAGGACCCTTCTAAAAGCACCCAGACCCTTCTAGAGCCACCCAGGACCCTTCTAAAAGCACCCAGACCCTTCTAGAGCCCCACAGGACCCTTCTAAATGCCCCCAGACTCTTCTAGACCCTCCCCGAATCCTTCTAAAAGCACCCAGACCATTCCAGAGCATCCCAGGACCCTTCTAAAATCCCTCAGACACTTCTAGAGGCCCACAGGACACTTCTAAAAGCCCCCAGAGCCTTCTAGATGCCCCCAGGACCATTCTAAAAGCACTCACACCCTTCTAGAGCACCCCAGGACCCTTCTAAAAGCCCCCAGACCCTTCTAGAGCCACCCAGGACCCTTCTAAAAGCCCCCAGACCCTTCTAGAGACCCGCAGGACCCTTCTAAATGCCCCCAGACCCTTCTAGAGTCTCCCAGGACCCTTCTAAAAGCCCCCAGACCCTTCTAGAGCTGGCCAGGACCCTTCTAAAATACCCCAGACCCCTCTAGAGGCCCCCAGGGCTCCTCTAGTGGTCCCCACACCCTTCTAGAGCCCCCAAGGACCCTTCTAAAAGCCCCCAGACCCTTCTAGAGACACGCAGGACTCTTATAAAAGCCCCCAGACCCTTCTAGAGCCTCCCAGGACCTTTCTAAAAGCCCCCAGACAATTCTAGACCTCCCGAGGACCCTTCTAAAATCACCCAGACCATTCTAGAGGCTCCCAGTGCCCGTCTAATGGTCCCCAGACCCTTCTAGAGCCCCCAAGGACCCTTCTAAAAGCCCCCAGACCCTTCTATAGCCACCTAGGACCATTCTAAAAGCACTCAGACCCTTCTAGAGCCCCCCAGGACCCGTCTAAAATCCCCCAGACCCTTCTAGAGCCCCCCAGGACCCTTCTAAATGCACCCAGACCCTTGTAGAGCCCCCCAGGACCCTTCTAAAAGCATCCAGACTATTCTAGAGGATCGCATGACCCTTCTAAAATCCCCCAGACCCTTCTAGAGCCCCCCAGGACCCTTCTAAAAGCACCCAGACCCTTCTAGAGCCCCACAGGACCCTTCTCAATGCACCCAGACACTTTTAGCGCCACCCAGGACCCTTCTAAAAGACCCCAGACCCTTCTAGAGCCTCCCCGGATCATTCTAAAAGCCCATAGACGCTTCTAGATGCCCCCAGGACCATTCTAAAACCCTCCAGACATTTGTAGAGCCTCCCAGGACCCTTCTAAACGCCCCCAGACCCTTCTAGAACCTCCCCGGATCCTTCTAAAAGTACCCAGACCCATCTGGATCCTCCCAGGACCCTTCTAAAAGACCCCAGACCCTTCTAGAGGCCCCAAGAACCCTTCTAATGGCCCCCCAGACCCTTCTAGAGCCCCTCAGGACCCTTCTGAAAGACCCCAGACGATTCTAGAGACCCGCAGGACCCTTCTAAATGCACCCAGACCCTTCTAGAGTCTCCCAGGACCCTTCTAAAAGCCCCCAGACCCTTCTAGAGCTCCCCAGGACCCGTCTAAAATATCCCAGACCCTTCTAGAGGTCCCCATGGCCCCTCTAGTGGTCCCCATACCCTTCTAGAACCCCCAAGGACCATTCTAAAAGACCCCAGACCCATCAAGAGCTCCCCAGAACCCTTCTAAAATCCCCCAGACCCTTCTAGAGGCCCCTAGGGCCCCTCTAATTGTCCCCAGACCCTTCTAGAGCCCCCAAGGACCCTTCTAAAAGCCCCCAGACCATTCTAGATCTCCCCAGGACCCTTCTAAAATCCCTCAGACCCTTCTAGAGCCCCCCAGGACCCTTCTAAAATCCCCCAGACCCTTCTAGAGCCCCCCAGGACCCTTCTAAAAGTCCCCAGACCCTTATAGACCCTCCCCGGATCCTTCTAAAAGCACCCAGACCCTTCTAGAGCCTCCCAGGACCCTTATAAAATCCCTCAGACCATTCTAGAGCCCCACAGGACCCTTATTAAAGCCCCAGAGACTTCTAGATGCCCCCAGGACCATTCTAAAAGCCCTCAGACACTTCTAGAGCCCACCAGGACCCTTCTAAAAGCCGCCAGACCCTTCTAGAGCCCCCCAGGACCCTTCTAAAAGCTCCCAGACCCTTCTAGAGACCCGCAGGACCCATCTAAATGCCCCCAGACCCTTCTAGATTTTCCCAGGACCCTTCTAAAAGCCCCCAGACGCTTCTAGGGCTCCCCAGGACCCTTCTAAAATACCCCAGATCCTTCTAGATGCCTCCAGGTCCCCTCTAGTGGTCCCCAGACCCTTCTAGAGCCCCCAAGGACCATTCAAAAAGACCCCAGACCCTTCTAGAGGCCCCTAGGGCCCCTCTAATGGTCCCCAGACCCTTCTAGAGCCCCAAGGACCCTTCTAAAAGCCCCCAGACCCTTCTAGAGACCCGCAGGACCCTTCTAAATGCCCCCAGACCTTTCTAGAGGCCCCCAGGATCCTTCTAAAATCCCCCAGACCCTTCTAGAGCCCCCCAGGACACTTCTAAATGCCCCCAGACCCTTCTAGAGCCCCCCAGGACCCTTCTAAAAGCCCCCAGACCCTTCTAGAGGCCCCTAGGGACCCTCCAATTGTCCCCAGACCCTTCTAGAGCCCCAAGGACCCTTCTAAAAGCCCCCAGACCCTTCTAGAGACACGCAGGACCCTTCTAAATGCCCCCAGACCTTTCTAGAGGCCCCCAGGATCCTTCTAAAATCCCCCAGACCCTTCTAGAGCCCCCCAGGACAATTCTAAATGCCCCCAGACCCTTCTAGAGCCCCCCAGGACCCTTCTAAAAGCACCCAGACCCTTCTAGAGCCTTCCAGGACCCTTCTGAAAGCCCCCAGACCCTTCTAGATGCGCCCAGGACCCTTCTAAAAGAAACCCATACCATTCTAGAGCCCCCAAGGACTCTTCTAAAAGCCCCCAGACCCTTCTAGAGCTCCCCAGGACCCTTCTAAAATCCCTCAGACCCTTCTAGAGCCCCCCAGGATCCTTCTAAAATCCCCCAGACCCTTCTTGAACCCCCCAGGACCATTCTAAAACCACCCAGACCGTTCTAGACCCTCCCCGGATCCTTCTAAAAGCACCCAGACCCTTCTAGAACCTCCCAGGACCCTTCTAAAATCCATCAGACCATTCTAGAGCCTCCCAGGACCCTTCTAAAAGCCCCCAGATCCTTCTAGAGACCCGCAGGACCCTTCTAAAAGCCTCCAGACCCTTCTAGAGCAACCCAGGACCCTTCTAAAAGCCCCCAGACCCTTCTAGAAATTCCACGTATCCTTCTAAAAGCCCCCAGACCCTTCTAGATCCCCCCAAGACCCTTCTAAATGCACCCAGACCCATCTAGAGCCCCCCAGGACCCTTCTAAAAGCCTCTAGTCCCTTCTAGAGGCCACCAGGACCGTTCTGAATGCCCCCAGACGCTTCTAGAGCCCCCCAGGACCCTTCTAAAAGCCTCCAGACCCTTCTACATGCCCCCAAGACCCTTCTGAAAGCCCCCAGACCCTTCTAGAGCTCCCCAAGACCCTTCCAAATACACCCAGACACTTCTAGCGACCCCCAGGATCATTCTAAAAGCCCCAGACCCTTCTAGAGCTCCCCAGGACTCTTCTAAAAGGCCCCAGACCCTTCTAGAGCCCCCCAGGACCCGTCTAAAAGACCCCAGACCCTTCTAGAGCTCCACAGGACCCTTCTAAAATCCACCAGACCCTTCTAGAGCCCCCCAGGACCCTTCTAAATGCCCCCAGACCCTTGTAGAACCCCCCCAGGACTCTTCTAAAAGCATCCAGACTATTCTAGAGGACCGCAGGACCCTTCTAAAATCCCCCAGACCCTTCTAGAACCGCAGGGACCCTTCTAAAGAGCCCAGACGATTCTAGAGCCCCCCAGGACTCTTCTAAATGCCCCCAGACACTTCTAGAGAGCCCAGTGCCCGTGTTAAAGCACCCAGACCCTTCTAGAGAACCCCAGGACCCTTCTAAAACCTCCCAGACCCTTCTAGACCCTCCCCGGATCTTTCTAAAAGCCCCCAGACCCTTCTAGAGCCCCCCAGGACCATTCTCAAAGACTCCAGACCCTTCTAGAGACCCCAGGACCCTTCTAAAAGACCCCAGACCCTTCTAGATCCTCCCCGTATCATTCTAAATGCCCCCAGACCCTTCTAGAGGACCCCAGGACCCTTATAAAAGCCGCCAGACCCTTCTAGAGCCTCCCCGGATCATTCTAAAACCCCATAGACGCTTCTAGATGCCCCCAGGACCATTCTAAAACCCTCCAGACATTTGTAGAGCCTCCCAGGACCCTTCTAAACGCCCCCAGACCCTTCTAGAACCTCCCCGGATCCTTCTAAAAGTACCCAGACCCATCTGGATCCTCCCAGGACCCTTCTAAAAGACCCCAGACCCTTCTAGAGGCCCCAAGAACCCTTCTAATGGCCCCCCAGACCCTTCTAGAGCCCCTCAGGACCCTTCTGAAAGCCCCCAGACCCTTCTAGAGCACCCCAGGACCCTTCTAAATGCCCCCAGACCTTTCTAGAGGCCCCCAGGATCCTTCTAAAATCCCCCAGACCCTTCTAGAGACCCCCAGGACCCTTCTAAATGCCCCCAGACCCTTCTAGAGCCCCCCAGGACCTTCTAAAAGCCTCCAGACTTTTCTAGAGGCCCGCAGGACCCTTCTGAAAGCCCCCAGACCCTTCTAGATCCGCCCAGGACCCTTCTAAAAGCCCCCAGACCATTCTAGAGCCCCCCATAACTCCTCTAAAAGCCCCCAGACCCTTCTAGAGAAGCCCAGGGCCCCTATAAAAGCACCCAGACCCTTCTAGAGCTCCCCAGGACCCTTCTAAAATTCCTCAGACCCTTCTAGAGGCCCCCAGGACCCTTCTAAAATCCCCCAGACCCTTCTAGATCCGCCCAGGACCCTTCTAAAACCACCCAGACCGTTCTAGACCCTCCCCGGATCCTTCTAAAAGCCTCCAGACCCTTCTAGAGCCCCCCAGGACCCTTCTAAAAGCCCCCAGAGCCTTCTAGAGATTCCACGTATCCTTCTAAAAGCCCCCAGACCCTTCTAGAGCCCCCCAGGACCCTTCTAAATGCCCCCAGACCAATCTAGAGCCCCCCAGGACTCTTCTAAAAGCATCCAGTCCCTTCTAGAGGCCACCAGGACCGTTCTGAATGCCCCCAGACCATTCTAGAGCCCATCAGGACCATTCTAAAAGCCTCCAGACCCTTCTACATGCCTCCAGGACCCTTCTGAAAGCCCCCAGACCCTTCTAGAGCTCCCCAGGACCCTTCCAAATACACCCAAACACTTCTAGCGACCCCCAGGACCCTTCTGAAAGCCCCAGACCCTTCTAGAGCTCCCCAGGACTCTTCTAAAAAGCCCCAGACCCTTCTAGAGCCCCCCAGGACTCTTCTAAAAGCCGCCAGACCCTTCTAGAACCCCCCAGGACCCTTCTAAAAGCCCCCAGACGCTTCTAGAGACCCGCAGGACCCTTCTAAATGCACCCAGACCCTTCTAGATTCTCCCAGGACCCTTCTAAAAGCCCCCAGACCCTTCTAGAGCACCCCAGGACCCGTCTAAAATACCCCAGACCCTTCTAGAGGTCCCCAGGGCCCCTCTAGTGGTCCCCAGACCCTTCTAGAGCCCCCAAGGACCATTCTAAAAGCACCCAGACCCTTCAAGAGCTCCCCAGAACCCTTCTAAAATACCCCAGACCCTTCTAGAGGCCCCTAGGGCCCCTCTAATGGTCCCCAGACCCTTCTAGAGCCCCCAAGGACCCTTCTAAAAGCCCCCAGACCCTTCTAGAGACCCGCAGGACCCTTCTAAATGACCCCAGACCCTTGTAGACCATCCCTGGATCCTTCTAATAGCCCCCAGACCCTTCTAGAGCCCCCCAGGACCCTTATAAAAGTCCCCAGACCCTTATAGACCCTACCCGGATCCTTCTAAAAGCACCCAGACCCTTCTAGAGCCTCCCAGGACCCTTATAAAATCCCTCAGACCACTCTAGAGCCCCACAGGACCCTTATAAAAGCTCCCAGAGACTTCTAGATGCCCCCAGGACCATTCTAAAAGCCCTCACACCCTTCTAGAGCCCCCCAGGACCCTTCTAAAAGCCGCCACACCCTTCTAGAGCCCCCCAGGACCCTTCTAAAAGCCCCCAGACCCTTCTAGAGACCCGCAGGACCCTTCTAAATGCCCACAGACCCTTCTAGAGTCTCCCAGGACCCTTCTAAAAGCCCCCAGACCCTTCTAGAGCCCCCCAGGACCCTTCTAAACGCTCCCAGACACTTCTAGAGACCCGCAGGACCCATCTAAATGCCCCCAGACCCTTCTAGAGTTTCCCTGTACCCTTATAAAAGCCCCCAGACGCTTCTAGAGCTCCCCAGGACCCTTCTAAAATACCCCAGACCCTTCTAGAGGCCTCCAGGGCCCCTCTAGTGGTCCCCAGACCCTTCTAGAGCTCCTAAGGACCATTCTAAAAGCCCCCAGACCCTTCTAGAGCCCCCTAGGGACCCTCCAATGGTCCCCAGACCCTTCTAGAGCCCCAAGGACCCTTCTAAAAGCCCCCAGACCCTTCTAGAGACCCGCAGGACCCTTCTAAATGCCCCCAGACCTTTCTAGAGGCCCCCAGGATCCTTCTAAAATCCCCCAGACCCTTCTAGAGACCCGCAGGACAATTCTAAATGCCCCCAGACCCTTCTAGAGCCCCCCAGGACCCTTCTAAAAGCACCCAGACCCTTCTAGAGCCTCCCAGGACCCTTCTGAAAGCCCCCAGACCCTTCTAGATGCGCCCAGGACCCTTCTAAAAGAAACCCATACCATTCTAGAGCCCCCAAGGACTCTTCTAAAAGCCCCCAGACCCTTCTAGAGAAGTCCAGGGCCCCTCTAAAAGCCCCCAGACCCTTCTAGAGCTCCCCAGGACCCTTCTAAAATCACTCAGACCCTTCTAGAGCCCCCCAGGATCTTTCTAAAATCCCCCAGACCCTTCTAGAACCCCCCAGGACCATTCTAAAACCACCCAGACCGTTCTAGACCCTCCCCGGATCCTTCTAAAAGCACCCAGACCCTTCTAGAACCTCCCTGGACCCTTCTAAAATCCATCAGACCATTCTAGAGCCTCCCAGGACCCTTCTAAAAGCCCCCAGATCCTTCTAGAGACCCGCAGGACCCTTCTAAAAGCCTCCAGACCCTTCTAGAGCAACCCAGGACCCTTCTAAAAGCCCCCAGACCCTTCTAGAAATTCCACGTATCCTTCTAAAAGCCCCCAGACCCTTCTAGATCCCCCCAGGACCCTTCTAAATGCACCCAGACCCATCTAGAGCCCCCCAGGACCCTTTCTAAATGCCTCTAGTCCCTTCTAGAGGCCACCAGGACCGTTCTGAATGCCCCCAGACCCTTCTAGAGCGCTCCAGGACCCTTCTAAAAGCCTCCAGACCCTTCTACATGCCCCCAAGACCCTTCTGAAAGCCCCCAGACCCTTCTAGAGCTCCCCAAGACCCTTCCAAATACACCCAGACACTTCTAGCGACCCCCAGGATCATTCTGAAAGCCCAGACCCTTCTAGAGCTCCCCAGGACTCTTCTAAAAAGCCCCAGACCCTTCTAGAGCCCCCCAAGACCCGTCTAAAAGACCCCAGACCCTTCTAGAGCACCACAGGACCCTTCTAAAAGCCCCAGACCCTTCTAGACCCTATCCGGATCCTTCTAAAAGCACCCACACCCTACTAGAGCCTCCCCGGACCCTTCTACAACTCCTCAGACACTTCTAGAGGCCCCCAGGACCCTTCTAAAAGCACCCAGAGATTTCTAGATGCACCCAGGACCATTCTAAAAGCTCTCACACCCTTCTAGAGCCCCCCAGGACCCTTCTAAAAGCCGCCAGACCCTTCTAGAGCCCCACAGGACCCTTGTAAAAGCCCTCAGACCCTTCTAGAGACACGCAGGACCTTCTAAATGCCCCCAGAACCTTCTAGAGTCTCACAGGACCCTTCTAAAAGCCCCCAGACCCTTCTAGATCTCCCCAGGACCCTTCTAAAAGCCCCCAGACCCTTCTAGAGGCCCCTATGGCCCCTCTAATGGTCCCCAGACCCTTCTAGAGCCCACAAGGACCCTTCTAAAAGCCCCCAGACCCTTCTAGAGGCCCGCATGACCCTTCTAAAACAACCCAGACCCTTGTTAGACCATCCCAGGACCACTCTAATATCCCCCAGACCCTTCTAGAGCCCCCCAGGACCCTTCTAAAAGCCTCCAGATCCTTCGAGACCCTCCCCGGATTCTTCTAAAAGCACCCAGACCCTTCTAGAGCCCCCCATGACCCTTATAAAAGCCCCCAGAGCCTTCTAGATGCCCCCAGGACCCTTCTAAAAGGCCCCACACCATTCTAGAGCCACACCGGAACCTTCTAAAAGCCTGCAGACCCTTCTAGAGCCCCCCAGGAACCTTCTAAAAGCCCCCAGACCCTTCTAGAGGCACCAGGACTCTTCTAAAAGCCTCCAGACCCTTCTAGAGCCCCCCAGGAAGCTTCTAAAAGCCCCCAGACCCTTCTAGAGGGCCCAGGACTCTTCTAAAAGCCGCCAGACCCTTCTAGAGGCCCCCAGGACTCTTCTAAAAGCCCCCAGACCCTTCTAGAGGCCCCCTGGACCCTTCTAAAAGCCTCCAGACATTTGTAGAGCCCCCCAGGACCCTTCTAAATGCACCCAGACCCATCTAGACCCTCTCCGGATCCTTCTAAAAGCACCCAGACCCATCTGGATCCTCCCAGGACCCTTCTAAAAGACTCCAGACCCTTCTAGATGCGCCCAGGACCCTTCTAAAAGCTTCCAGACCCTTCTAGAGGCCCTCAGGACCCTTCTGAAAACCCCCAGACCCTTCTAGAGCCCACCAGGACCCTTCTAAATGCCCCCAGACCATTCTAGAGCCGCCCAGGGCACTTCTAAAAGCTTCCAGACCATTCTAGAGGCCCCCAGGACCCTTCTGAATGCCCCCAGACCCTTCTAGAGCCTCCCAGGACCCTTCTAAAAGACTCCAGATCCTTCTACAGCCCCCCAGGACCCTTCTGAAAGCACCCAGACCCTTCTAGAGCTACCCAGGACCCTTCTAAAATCCCCCAGACGCTTCTAGAGCCCCTTAGGACCCTTCTAAAAGCACCCAGACCCTTCTAGAGCCCCCTAGGCCCCTTCTAAAAGCACCCTGACCCTTCTAGAGCCCCACAGGACCCTTCTAAAAGCACCCAGACACTTCTAGACCCTCCCTGGATCAATCTAAAAGCACCCAGACCCTTCTAGAGCCTCCCAGGACCCTTCTAAATTCCCTCAGACAATTCTAGAGGCCCCCAGGACCCTTCTAAAAGCCCCCAGAGCCTTCTAGATGCCCCCAGGAACATTCTAAAAGCCCTCACACCCTTCTAGACCCCACCAGGACTATCCTAAAACTCCCCCGACCCTTCTAGAGCCCCCCAGGACACTTCTAAAAGCACCCAGACCCTTCTAGAGACCCGCAGGACCCATCTAAAAGCACCCAGACCCTTCTAGAGCCCCCCAGGACCCTTCTAAAAGACTCCAGACCCTTCTACAGCCCCCCAGGACCCTTCTGAAAGCCCCCAGACCCTTCTAGAGCTACCCAGAACCCTTCTAAAATACCCCAGACCCTTCTAGAGCTCTCCAGGACCCTTCTAATATCCCCCAGACCCTTCTAGATGCCCCCAAGGCCCCTCTAATGATACTCAGACCCTTCTAGAGCCCCCAAGGACCCTTCTAACAGGACCCAGACCCTTCTAGAGACCCGCAGGACAATTCTAAAAGCCCCCAGACCCTTCTAGAGCCTCCCGGGACCCTTCTAAAAGACCCCAGACCATTCTAGAGCTCCCCAGGACCCTTCTAAAAGCACCCAGACCCTTCTAGAGCCCCCCAGGACCCTATAAAAGCCCCCTGACCCTTCTTGAGGCACCCAGGACCCTTCCAAAATACCCCAGACCCTTCTAGAGCCACACAAAGACCCTTCTCAAAGAACCCAGACCCTTCGAGAGCCCGCCAGGACACTTCTATAAGCCCCCAGACCATTCTAGAGGACCCCAAGGCCCAACTTAAGGACCCCCGTCTCTCCTAGAAGGGTCTCGGGGCTTTTAGAAGGGCCCTGGGGGGCTCTAGAATGGTCTGGGGGCTTTTAGAAGGGTCCTGGGGTTCTCTAGAAGGGTCTGGGGGCTTTTGAAAGTATCCTGGTGGCCTCTAGAATGGTGTGGGATATATCAGAGGGGTCCGGGGATGATCTAGAAGGGTCTGAGGGCTTTTAGAAGGGTCCTGGAAGGCTCTAGAAGGGTCTGGGGACTTTTAGAAGGGTCCGGGGGGCCTCTAGAAGGGTCTGGAGGCTTTTAGAAGGGTCCTGCGAGGCTCTAGAAGGGTCCGGGGGCTTTTAGAGGGGTCCTGCGAGGCTCTAGAAGGGTCTGGGGGCTTTTAGAATGTACCGGGGAGGGTGTAGAAGGGTCTGGGGGCCTTTAGAAGGGTCCTGGGGTCTCTAGAAGGGTCTGAGGGCTTTTAGAATGATCCGGGGAGGGTCTAGAAGAGTCTGGGGGCCTTTAGAATGGTCCTGGGGCTCTCTAGAAGGGTCTGGGTGCTTTTAGAAGGGTCCTGGGAGGCTCTAGAAGGGTTTGGGGGCTTTTAGAATGGTCCTGGGGGGATCTAGAAGGTTCTGGTTGCTTTTAGAAGGGTCCTGGCTTATCTAGAAGGGTCTGGGGGCATTTAGAAGGGTCCTGGGTGTCTCTAGAAGGGTCTGGGTGCTTTTAGAATGGTCCTGGGGGGCTCCAGAAGGGTCTGGTGGCTTTTAGAAGGGTCCTGGGTGGATCTAGAAGGTTCTGGAGGCTTTCAGAAGGGTCATGGGGGTCTCTAGAATGGTCTGGGGGCTTATAGAAGGGTCCTGGGGAGCCCTAGAAGGGTCTGGGTTCTTTTAGAAGGGTCCTCAGATGCTCTAGAAGGTTCTTGGGGCTTTCAGAAGGGTCCTGGCGGCCTCTATAAGGGTCTGGGTGCTTTTAGAAGGGTCCTGGGGGGCTCTAGAAGGGTCTTGGGGCTTTTAGAAGGGTCCTGGGGTGCTCTAGAAGGGTCTGGGGACTTTTAGAAGGGTCCTGGGGTGCTCTAGAATGGACGGGGTGCCTTAAGAGGGCCCTGGGGACCTCTAGATTGGTCTGGGGGCTTTTAGAAGGGTCCTGGGGGGCTCTAGAAGGGTCTGTAGGCTTTTAGAAGGGTCCTGGGGGGCTCTAGAAGTGTCAGGGGGCTTTTAGAAGGGTCCTGGTGTCCTCTAGAAGGGTCTGAGGGCTTTAGAATGGTCCTTGGAGGCTCTAGAATGGTCTGGGGTTTTTTAGAAGGATCCGGGGAGGGTCTAGAAGGGTCTGGGGACTTTTAGAAGGGTCCTGGGGGTCTCTAGAAGGGACTGGGGGCATTCAGATGGGTCCTAGGGGGCTCTAGAAGGGTCAGGGGGCTTTTAGAAGGGTCCTGGGGGGCTCTAGAAGGGTCTGGTTGCTTTTAGAATGATCCGGGGACGGTCTAGGAGGGTCTGGGTGATTTTTGAAGGATCCTAGGGGGCTCTAGAAGGGTCTGAGGGCGTTTAGAAGGATCCGGGGAGTGTCTAGAAGGGTCTGGGGGCTTTTAGAAGGGTCCTGGGGGTCTCTAGAAGGGTCTGGTGGCGTTTAGAAGGGTCCTGGGAGGCTCTAGAAGGGTCTGGGTGCTTTTATAAGGGACCGGGGAGCCTCTAGAAGGGACTGGGTGCTTTTAGAAAGCTCCTGGGGGGCTCTAGAAGGGTCTAGAGGCTTTTAGACGAGTCCTGGGGGCCTCTAGAAGGGTCTGGGGGCTTTTAGAAGGGTCCTGGGTGGATCTAGATTGGTCTGGGGGCTTGTAGAAGGGTCCTGGGGGGTTCTAGAAGGGTCTGGGGGCTTGTAGAATGGTCCTGGGGGGGCTCTAGAAGGGTCTGGTGGCTTTTAGAAGGGTCCTGGGGGCCTCTAGAAGGGTCTGAGGGCTTTTAGAAGGGACCTTGGGGGCTCTAGAAGGGTCTGGGTGCTTGTAGAAAGGTCCTGGTAGGCTCTAGAAGGGTCTGGGGGCTTTTAGAAGGGTCCTGGGGTGCTCTAGAATGGTCTGGGTGCTTTTAGAAGGGTCCTGGTAGGCTCTAGAAGGGTCTGGGGGCTTTTAGAAGGGTCCTGGGTGGCTCTAGAAGGGTCTGGGGGCTTTTATAAAGGGTCCTGGGAGGATCCAGAAGAGTCTGGGGGCTTTTAGAAGGATCCTGGGAGGCTCTAGAAGGGTCTGGGGGCTTTTAGAATGGTCCTGGGATGCTCTAGAAGGGTCTGGGTGCTTTTTGAAGGGTCCTGGGGGGCTCTAGAAGGTTCTGGGTGCTTTCAGAAAGGTCCAGGGGGCCTCTAGAAGGGTCTGGAGGCTTTTAGAAGGGTTTGGGGGGGCTCTAGAATGGTCTGGGGGCTTTTAGACGGGTCCTGGCGTGCTCTATAAAGGTCTGGGGGCTTTTAGAAGGGTCCTGGGGTGCTCTAGAAGGGTCTGGGGTCTTTTAGAAGGATCCGGGGAGTGTCTAGAAGTGTCTGCGGCCTTTCAGAAGGGTCCTGGGGGGCTCTAGAAGGGTCTGGGGGCTTTTAGAAGGGTCCTGAGGGGGTCTAGAAATGTCTGGGGGCTTTTAGAATGGTCCTGGGAGGCTCTAGAATGGTCTGGGTGCTTTTAGAAGGGTTCTGGGTGCCTCTTGAAGGGTCTGGGGGCATTTTGAAGGGTCCTGGGGGGCTCTAGAAGTGTCTAGGGGCTTTTAGAAGGGTACTGGGGGGCTCTAGAAGGGTCTGGGGGCTTTTAGAATGATCCTGGGGGGCTCTAGAAGGGTCTGGGGGCTTTTTGAAGGATCCGGGGAGGGTCTAGAAGGGTCAGGGGGCTTTTAGAAGTGTCCTAGGGGACTCTAGAAGGGTCTGGGGGCTTTTAGATGGGTCCTAGGGGGCTCTAGAAGGGTCTGGGGGCTTTTGGAATGATCCTGGGGGGCTCTAGAAGGGTCTGGGGGCTTTTAGAATGATCCTGGGGGGCTCTAGAAGGGTCTGGGGGCTTTTAGAATGATCCGGGGACGGTCTAGAAAGGTCTGGGTGCTTTTTGAAGGATCCTAGGTGGCTCTAGAAGGGTCTGGGGTCTTTTAGAAGGATCCGATGAGGGTCTAGAAGGGTCTGGGGGCTTTTAGAATGGTCCTGGGGTTCTCTAGAAGGGTCTGGTTGCTTTTAGAAGGGTACTGGGAGCATCTAGAAGGGTCTGGGTGCTTTTAGAAAGGTCCTGGGGGGCTCTAGAAGGGTCTAGAGGCTTTTAGACGGGTCCTGGGGGCCTCTAGAAGGGTCTGGGTGCTTTTAGAAGGGTCCTGGGTGGCTCTAGAAGGGTCTGGGGGCTTGTAGAAGGGTCCTGGGGGGCTCTAGAAGTGTCTGGGGGCTTTTAGAAGGGTCCTGGGGGCATCTAGAAAGCTCTGGGAGCTTTTAGAAGGGTTCTGGTGTGCTCTAGAAGGGTCTGGGGGCTTGTAGAAGGGTCCTGGGGGCCGCTAGAAGGGTTTGGGGACTTTTAGAAGGGTCGTGGGGTGCTCTAGAAGGGTCTGGGGGCTTTTAGAAGGGTCCTGGGGGGCTCTAGAAGGGTCTGGGGGCTTTTAGAAGGGTCCTGGAGGTCTCTAGAAGGGTCTGGGGGCTTTTAGAAGCGTCCTGGGTGGCTCTAGAAGGGTCTGGGGGCTTTTATAAAGGGTCCTGGGTGTCTCTAGAAGGGTCTGGGAGCTTTTAGAAGGGTCCTGGGAGGCTCTAGAAGGGTCTGGGGGCTTTTAGAAGGGTCCTGGGTGGCTCTAGAAGGGTCTGGGGGCTTTTTGAACTGTCCTGGGATGCTCTAGAAGGTTCTGGGGGCTTTCAGAAGGGTCCAGGGGTCCTCTAGAAGGGTCTGGAGGCTTTTAGAAGGGTCCGGGGGGGCTCTAGAAGGGTCTGGGGGCTTTTAGAAGGGTCCTGGGGTGCTCTAGAAGGGTCTGGGGACTTTAAGAAGGGTCCTGGGGTGTCCTAGAAGGACGGGGTGCCTTAAGAGGGGCCCTGGGGGGCTCTAGAAGGGTCTGGGGGCTTATAGAAGAGTCCTGGAGTGCTCTAGAAGGGTCTGGGGGCTTTTAGAATGCTCCTGGGGATCTCTAGAAGTGTCTGGGGTCTTTTAGAAAGATCCGGGGAGTGTCTAGATGTGTCTGCGGCCTTTCAGAAGGGTCCTGGGGGGCTCTAGAAGGGTCTGGGGGCTTTTAGAAGGGTCCTGGGGGGGTCTAGAAGGGTCTGGGGGCTTTTAGAATGGTCCGGGGAGGCTCTAGAAGGGTCTGGGTGCTTTTAGAAGGGTCCTGGGGCCCTCTAGAAGGGTCTGAGTGCTTTTAGAAGGGTCATGGGGGTCTCTAGAAGGGTCTGGGGGCTTTTAGAATGATCCGGGGAGGGTCTAGAAGGTTCTGGGGGCTTTTAGAAAGGTCCTGGGGGGCTCTAGAGGGGTCTGGGGGCTTTTAGAAGGGTCCCGGGGTTCTCTAGAAGGGTCTGGGGGCATTTAGAAGTATCCTGGGGGCCTCTAGAAGGGTCTGGGATCTATTAGAGTGGTCCGGGGGGGCTCTAGAAGGGTCTGGGGGTTTTTAGAAGGCTCCTGGGAGGCTCTAGAATGGTCTGGGGTCTTTTAGAATGTTCCTGGGGTTCTCTAGAAGGGTCTGGGGACTTATAGAAGGGTCCTGGGGGCCTCTAGAAGGGTCTGAGAACTATTAGAGTGGTTCGGGGGGGCTCTAGAAGGGTCTGGAGTCTTTTAGAAGGGTCTTGGGGGGCTCTAGAAGGGTCTGGGGGCTTTTAGAATAATCCGGGGAGGGTCTAGAAGGGTCTGGGTTCGTTTAGAATTGTCTTGGGAGGTTTTAGAAGGGTGTGGGGTCTTTTAGAATGATCAGGGGAGGGTCTAGAAGGGTCTGGGCGCTTTTAGACGGGTCCTGGGGGGCTCTACAAGGGTCTGGAGGCTTTTAGAGGGGTTCTGGGGGGCCCTAGAAAGGTCTGGGTTCATTTAGAAGGATCCGGGGAGGGTCTAGAAAGGTCAGGGGGCTATTAGAAGGGTCCTGGGAGGCTCTAGAAGAATCTGGGGCTTTTAGAACTATCCGGGGAGGGTCTAGAAGGGTCTGGGGGCCTTTAGAAGGGTCCTGGGGGGCTCTAGAATGGTCTGGGTGCTTTTAGAAGGGTCCTGGGGGCCTCTAGAAGGGTCTGGGGGCTTTTAGAATGATCCTGGGGGGCTCTAGAAGGGTCTGGGGTCTTTTCGAAGGATCCGGGGAGGGTCTAGAAGGGTCTGGGGTCTTTTAGAAGGGTCCTAGGGGCCTCTAGAAGGGTCTGGGGGCTTTTAGATGGGTCCTAGATTGCTCTACAAGGGTCTGGGGGCTTTTAGAATGATCCTGGGGGGCTCTTGAAGGGTCTGGGGGCTTTTAGAATAATCCGGGGAGGGTCTAGAAAGGTCTGGGGGCCTTTAGAATGGTATTGGGGTGCTCTAGAAGTGTCTGGGTGCTTTTAGAAGGGTCCTGGGAGGCTCTAGAAGGGTCTGGGGGCTTTTAGAAGAGTCCTGGGTGGCTCTAGAGGGTTCTGGGGGGTTTTAGAAGGGTCCTAGGGGCCTCTAGAAGGGTCTGGGGGCTTTTAGAAGGGTCCTGGGATGCTCTAGAAGGGTCTGGGTGCTTTTATAAGGGTCCTCGGATGCTCTAGAAGGGTCTGGTGGCTTTTAGAAGGGTCCTGGGGGTCTCTAGAATGTTCTGGGGGCTTTTAGAAGGGTCCTGGGTGGCTCTAGAAGGGTCTGGGGGCTTTTAGAAGGGTCCGGGGGGGCTCTAGAAGGGTCTGGGGAATTTTAGAAGGGACCTCGGATTCTCTAAAAGGGTCTGGGGGCTTTTAGAACGGTCCTGGAGGGCTCTAGAACGTTCTGGGGGCTTTCAGAAGGGTCCTGGGGGTCTCTAGAAGGGTCTGGGGACTTTTAGATGGGTCCTGGGGGGATCTAGAAGGGTCTGGGTGCCTTTAGAATAGTCCTGGGTGACTCTAGAATGTTCTGCTGGCTTTCAGAAGGGTCCTGGGGTCCACTAGAAGGGTCTGGGGGCTTTTAGAAGGGTCCTGGGTGGCTCTAGAAGGGTCTGGGGGCTTTTAGAAGGGTCCTGGGGTGCTCTAGAATGGTCTGGGGGCTTTCAGAAGGGTCCTGGGAGGCTCTAGAAGGGTCCGGGATCTTTTAGAAAGGTCCTGGGAGGATCTAGATGGGTCTGGGGGCTTTTAGAAGGGTCCTGGGATGCTCTAGAAGGGTCTGGGTGCTTGTAGATGGGTCCTGGTGGGCTCTAGAAGGGTCTGGGGGCTTTTAGAAGGGTCCGGTTGGGCTCTAGAAGGGTCTGGGGGCTTTTAGAAGTGTCCTGGGGTGCTCTAGAAGTGTCTGGGGAATTTTAGAAGGGTCCTCGGATGCTCTAGAAGGGTCTGGGTGCTTTTAGAAGGGTCTGGGTGATTCTAGAATGTTCTGCTGGCTTTCAGAAGGGACCTGGGGTCCTCTAGAAGTGTCTGGGGTCTTTATAGAAGTGTCCGGGGGGTCTCTAGAAGGGTCTAGGGGCTTTTAGAAGGGTACTGGGGGGCTCTAGAAGGGTCTGGGGGCTTTTAGAATGATCCTGGGGGGCTCTAGAAGGGTCTGGGTTCTTTTCGAAGGATCCGGGGAGGGTCTAGAAGGGTCTGTGGGCTTTTAGAAAGGTCCTAGGGGCCTCTAGAAGGGTCTGGGGCATTTAGATGGGTCCTAGGGGGCTCTAGAAGGGTCTGGGTGCTTTCAGAAGGGTCCTGGGTGTCTCTAGAAGGGTCTGGTTGCTTTTAGAAGTGTACTGGGAGGCTCTAGAAGGGTCGGGGTGCTTTTATAAGGGTCCGGGGAGCCTCTAGAAGGGTCTGGGTGATTTTAGAAGGGTCCTGGTGTGCTCTAGAAGGATCTGGGGGCTTTTAGATGGTTCCTGGGGTGCTCTAGAAGGGTCAGGGGGCTTTTAGAATGATCCTGGGGGGCTCTAGAAGAGTCTGGGGGCTTTTAGAATGATCCGGGGACGGTCTAGAAGGGTCTGGGTGCTTTTTGAAGGATCCTAGGGGGCTCTAGAAGGGTCTGGGGGCTTTTAGAATGATCCGGGGAGGGTCTAGAAGGGTCTGGATGCTTTTAGAAGGGTTCTGGTGGTCTCTAGAAGGGTCTGGTGGCTTTTAGAAGGGTCCTGGGAGGCTCTGGAAGGGTCTGGGTGCTTTTATATGGGTCCGGGGAGCCTCTAGAAGGGTCTGGGTGCTTTTGGAAAGGTCCTGGAGTGCTCTAGAAGGGTCTAGAGGCTTGTAGACGGGTCCTGGTGTGCTCTAGAAGAAACGGGGTGGCTTAAGAAGGGCCCTGGGACCTCTAGAAGTGTCTGGGGGCTTTTAGAATGGTCCTGGGGGGCTCTAGAAGGGTCTGGGTGCTTTTAGAAGGGTCCTGGGGGGCTCTAGAAGGTTCTGGGGTCTTTCAGAAGGGTCCTGGGGGCCTCTAGAAGGGTCTAGGGGCTTTTAGAAGGGTCCGGGGGGGCTCTAGAAGGGTCTGGGGGCTTTTAGAAGGGTCCTGGGGTGATCTGGAAGGGTCTGGGGACTTTTAGAAGGGTCCTGGGCTGCTCTAGAAGGGACGGGGTGCCTTAAGAGGGGCCCTGGGGGGCTCTAGAATGGTCTGGGGTCTTTTAGAAGGGTCCTGGGGTGCTATAGAAGGGTCTGGGGCCTTTTAGAATGGTCCAAGGGATCTCTAGAAGTGTCTGGGGGCTTTTAGAATAATCCGGAGAGGGTCTAGAAGTTTCTGCGGCCTTTTAGAAGGGTCCTGGGGGGCTCTAGAAGGGTCTGGGGGCTTTTAGAAGGGTCCTGGGGGGCTCTAGAAGGGTCTGGGGGCTTTTAGAAGGGTCCTGGGGGGCTCTAGAAGGGTCTGGGGGGTTTTTGAAGGGTCCTGGGAGGATCTAGAATGGTATGGGGGCTTTTAGAAGGATCCGGGGAGGGTCTAGAAGGGTCTGGGGCTTTTAGAAGGGTCCTGGTTGCCTCTAGAAGGGTCTCGGGACTTTTAGAAGGGTCCTGGGGGCCTCTAGAAGGGTCTGGGGTCTTTTAGAATGGTCCTGGGGGGCTCTAGAAGGGTCTGGGGGCTTTTAGATGTGTCCTGGGGTGCTCTAGAATGGTCTGGGGGCATTTAGATGGGTCCTGGGTGTCTCTAGAAAGGTCTGGGGGCTTTTAGAGGGGTCCTGGGAGGCTCTAGAATGGTCTGGGGGCTTTTAGAATGATCCGGGGACGGTCTAGAAGGGTCTTTATGCTTTTTGAAGGATCCTAGGGTGCTCTAGAAGGGTCTGGGGTCTTTTAGAAGTGTCCTGGGGGGTTTTGAAGGGTCTGGGGGCATTTAGAATGGTCCTGGGAGGCTCTAGAAGGGTCTGGGTGCTTTTAGAAGGGTCCTGGGGGCCTCTAGAAGTGTCTGGGGGCTTTTACAAGGGTCCGGGGGGGCTCTAGAAGGGTCTGGGGACTTTTAGAATGGTCCTGGTGGCCTCTAGACAAGTCTGGGGGCTATTAGAAGGGTCCTGGGTGGCTGTAGAAGGGTCTTGGGGCTTGTAGAAGGGTCCTGGGGGGGGCTAGAATGGTCTGGGGTCTTTTAGAAGGGTCCTGGGTGGCTCTAGGAGGTTCTGGGGGCTTTCAGAATGGTCCTGGGGGTCTCTAGAAGGGTCTGGGTGCTTTTAGAAGGGTCCTGGGGGGCTCAAGAATGGTCTGGGTGCTTTTAGAAGGGTCCTGTGGGGCTCTAGAATGGTCTAGTGGCTTTTAGAAGGGTCCGGGGGGGCTCTAGAAGGGTCTGGGTGCTTTTAGAAGGGTCCTGGGTTGCTCTAGAAGGGTCTGGGGACTTTTAGAAGGGTCCTGGGATGCTCTAGAAGGGACGGGGCTGCTTAAGAGGGGCCCTGGGGCCTCTAGAAGGGTCTGGGGGCTTTTAGAAGGGTCCTGGGGGGCTCTAGAAGGGTCTGGAAGTTTTGAGAAGGGTCCTGGGGGGCTCTAGAAGGGTCTGGAAGTTTTGAGAAGGGTCCTGGGGGGCTCTAGAAGGGTCTGGGGGCTTTTAGAAGTGTCCTGGGGTGCTCTAGAATGGTCTGGGGTCTTTTAGAAGGGTCCTGGGGGGCTCTAGAAGGGTCTGGGGGCTTTTAGAAGTGTCCTGGGGTGCTCTAGAATGGTCTGGGGTCTTTTAGAAGGGTCCGGGGGGGCTCTAGAAGGGTCTGGGGGCTTTTAGAAGTGTCCTGGGGTGCTCTAGAATGGTCTGGGGTCTTTTAGAAGGGTCCTGGGGGTTCTAGAAGGGACGGGGTGGCTTAAGAGGGGCCCTGGGTCCTCTAGAAGGGTCTGGGGGCTTTTAGAAGGGTCCTGTGGGGCTCTAGAAGGGTCTGGGGTCTTTTAGAAGGGTCCTGGGATGAAGGGTCTCGGGGCTTTTAGAAGGATCCGGGGAGGGTCTAGAAGGGTCTGGGGGCTTTTAGAAGGGTCTTGGGAGGCTCTAGAAGGGTCTGGGGCCTTTTCAAAGGAACCTGAACGTCTCCAGAAGGGTCTGGGGGCTTTTGGAAGGGTCCTTGGGGGCTCTAGAATGGTCTGGGTCCTTTGTACTTAGCTGGCAGGGGAGACACCCTGATCAAGCAGGTGCTTTTCCCAGGCCAGGCTCATCCTTTGCACTCCGGGTGTGCTGAGCCCTGCGAATTCCCCAAATGTGCAAAATTAAAATTTTTGCTCTAGAATCACCCAGACCCTTCTAGAGCCCCCCAGGAACCTTCTAAAAGCACCCAGACACTTTTAGAGCCCCCAGTGTGCTTCTCAAAGCCCCCGGACTTTCTAGAGCCCCCCAAAACCTTATAAAGGCCCCCAAAATCTTATAAAGACCCCCAGGCCCTACTAAACCCCCTTAGGACCCTTCTACAATACCCTAGACCCTTCTAGAGCCACCGAGGACCCTTCTAAAAGACCCCAAACCCTTCGGGAGCCCCTTAGGAACCTTTTTAGAGACCCTAGACCCTCCTAGATCCTTCAAGGACTCTTCTAAAAGCCCCCAGATACTTCTAGGGGTTAGAGGCAGGGTTAGGGTTAGGGTTAGGGTTAGGGTTAGGGTTAGAGTTAGGGTTAGGGTTAGGGTTAGGGTTAGGGTTAGGGTTAGGGTTAGGGTTAGGGTTAGGGTTAGAGTTAGGGTTAGGGTTAGGGTTAGAGTTAGGGTTAGGGTTAGGGTTAGGGTTAGGGTTAGGGTTAGGGTTAGGGTTAGGGTTAGGGTTAGGGTTATAGTTAGAGTTAGGGTTAGGGTTAGGGTTAGAGTTAGGATTAGGGTTAGGGTTAGGGTTAGAGTTAGGGTTAGGGTTAGGGTTAGGGTTAGGGTTAGGGTAAGGGTTAGGGTTAGGGTTAGGGTTAGGGTTAGGGTTAGGGTTAGGGTTAGGGTTAGAGTTAGGGTTAGGTTTAGGGTTAGGGTTAGGGTTATAGTTAGAGTTAGGGTTAGGGTTAGGGTTAGAGTTAGGATTAGGGTTAGGGTTAGGGTTAGAGTTAGGGTTAGGGTTAGGGTTAGGGTTAGGGTTAGGGTTAGGGTTAGAGTTAGGGTTAGGGTTAGGGTTAGGGTTAGGGTTATAGTTAGAGTTAGGGTTAGGGTTAGGGTTAGAGTTAGGATTAGGGTTAGGGTTAGTGTTAGGGTTAGGGTTAGGGTTAGGGTTAGGGTTAGGGTTAGGGTTAGAGTTAGGGTTAGGGTTAGGGTTAGGGTTAGGGTTAGGGTTAGGTTAGGGTTAGGGTTTGGGTTTGTGTTAGAGTTAGGGTTAGAGTAAGAGTTAGGGATAGGTTTAGGAACCTTTTTTAGCCCTACAGTACCCATCTAAAAGCACTCAGACCATTCAACATCCCCTCAGGACCCTCCTAACTGTCCCCAGATCCTTCTAGAGCCCACCAGGACCATTCTAAAAGACCCAGACCCTTCTAGAGCCCCCCAAGACCATTCTAAAAGCCCCCAGACCCTTCTAGAGCCCCCCAGGACCCATCTAATAGCCCCCAGAGCCTTCTAGATGCCCCCAGGACGCTTCTAAAAGCCCTAACACCCTTCTAGAGCCCCCCAGGACCCTTCTAAAAGCCTCCAGACACTTCTAGAGCTCCTCAGGACCCTTCTAAAATCCCCCAGACCCTTCTAGAGGCCCCCAGGGCCCCTCTAATGGTCCCCAGACCCTTCTAGAGCCCCCCAGGACCCATCTAAAAGCACCCAGACCCTTCTACATCCCCACAGAACCCTTCTAAAAGCCCCCAGATACTTCTAGAGCCACCCAGGTCCCTTCTAAAAGCACCCAGACCCTTCTAGATGCACCCAGACCCTTCTGAAAGCACCCAGACCCTTCTAGACCATCCCCGGATCATTCTAAAAGCACCCAGACCCATCTAGAGCCCACCAGGACTCTTCTAAAACCCTCCAGACCCTTCTAGAGGCCCCCAGGACCCTTCTGAATGCCCCCAGACCCTTCTAGACCCCCCAGGACCATTCTAAAAGCCTCCAGACCCTTCTAGACCCCCCAGGACCCTTCTAAAAGCCTCCAGACCCTTTTAGAGCTCCCCAGGACCCTTCTAAATGCACCCAGACCCTTCTAGAGCCCCCCAGGACCCTTCTAAAAGCACCCAGACCTTTCGAGAGCCCCACAGGACCCTTCTAAAAGCCACCAGACCCTTCTAGACCCTCCCCGAATCCTTCTAAAAGCACTCAGACCCTTCTAGAGACACGCAGGACCCTTCTAAAAGCCCCCAGACCCTTCTAGAGCCTCCCAGGACCATTCTAAAAGCCCCCAGACAATTCTAGAGCTCCCCAGGACCCTTCTAAAATCCCCCAGACCCTTCTAGAGGACCCCAGTGCCCCTCTAATGTTCCCCAGACCCTTCTAGAGCCCCCAAGAACCCTTCTAAAAGCCCCCAGAGCCTTCTAGACCCTCCCTGGATCCTTCTAATAGCACCCAGACCCTTCTAGAGCCCCCCAGGACCCTTCTACAAGACCTCCGAACCCTTCTAGAGCCTCTACGGACCCTTCTAAAAGCCCCCGGACCCTTCTAGAGCCCCCCAGGACCCATCTAAAAGCCCCCAGACCCTTCTACAGCCACACAGGACCCTTCTGAAAGCACCCAGACCCTTCTAGAGCCCCCCAGGACCCTTCTAAAAAAACCCAGACCCTTCTACACCCTCCCAGGATCATTCTAAAAGCACCCAGACCCTTCTACAGCCTCCCAGGACCCTTCTAAAATCCTTCAGACCCTTCTAGAAGCCCCCAGGACCCTTCTGAAAGCCCCCAGAGCCTTGTAGATGCCCCCAGGACCCTTCTAAAAGCCCCCAGACCCTTCTAGAGGCACCCAGGATCCTTCTAAAAGCCCCCAGACCCTTCTAGAGCCCCCCGGGACCATTCTAAATGCCCCCAGACCATTCTAGAGCCACCCAGGACATTTCTAAAAGCACCCAGACCCTTCTAGAGCCAACCAGGACCCTTCTAAAAGCAACCAGACCATTCTAGAGCTACCCAGGGCCCTTCTAAAATCACCCAGACACTTCTAGAGCCTCCCAGGACCCTTCTAAAAATCCTCAGACCCATCTAGATGCCCCCAGGACCCTTCTAAAAGTCCCCAGAGCCATCTAGATGCCCCCAGGACCCTTCTAAAAGCACTCACACTCTTCTAAAGCCACCCAGGACTCTTCTAAAAGCACCCAGAGCATTCTAGAGCCCCGCAGGACCATTCTAAAAGTCCCCAGACCCTTCTAAAGACCCCCAGGACCCTTCTAAAAGCACCCAGACCCTTCTAGAGCCTCCCAGGACCCTTCTAAAAGAACCCAGACGCTTCTAGATCACCACAGGACCCTTCTAAAAGCCCCCAGACCCTTCTAGACCCTCCCCGAATCCTTCTAAAACACCCAGACCCTTCTAGAGCCTCCCAGGACCCTTCTAATATCCCGCAGACACTTCTAGAGGCCCCCAGGACCCTTCTAAGAGCACCCAGACCATTCTAGATCCCCCCAGGACCCTTCTAAAAGCCCCCAGACCCTTCTAGAGACCCGCAGGACCCTTCTAAAAGCCCCCAGACCCTTCTAGATTCTACCAGGACCCTTCTAAAAGAACCCAGACACTTCTAGAGCTCCCCAGGACCCTTCTAAAATCCCCCAGACCCTTCTAGAGGCCACCAGGGCTTCTCTAATGGTCCCCAGACCCTTCTAGAGCCCCCAAGGACCCTTCTAAAAGGCCCCAGAGCCTTCTAGACCCTCCCCGGATACTTCTAATAGACCCCAGACCCTTCTAGAGCCACGCAGGACCCTTCTAAAAGCACCCAGACCTTTCTAGAGGCCCCCTGGACCCTTCAAAAAGCCCCCAGACCCTTCTAGAGCCTCCCAGGGCCATTCTAAAAGCAACCAGACCCTTCTAGATCCTCCCAGGACCCTTCTAAAAGCACCCAGACCCTTCTAGAGCCCCCCAGGACCTTTCTAAATGCCCCCAGACCCTTCTAGAGCCCCACAGGACCCTTCTAAAAGCACCCATACCCTTCTAGAGACCCTACAGGACCCTTCTAGAAGCCCTCAGACCTTTCCAGAGTCTCCCAGGACCCTTCTAAAAGCCCCCAGACCCTTCTAGAGCCCCACAGGACCCTTCTAAAAGCACCCATACCCTTCTAGAGACCCTACAGGACCCTTCTAGAAGCCCTCAGACCTTTCCAGAGTCTCCCAGGACCCTTCTAAAAGCCCCCAGACCCTTCTAGAGCCCCCCAGGACACTTCTAACAGCCCCCAGACCATTCCAGACCCACCCCGAATCCTTCTAAAAGCGCCCAGACCATTCTAGAACCTCCCAGGACCCTTCTAAAAGGACGCAGACACTTCTAGAGCACCCCAGGACCCTTCTAAAAGCCCCCAGAGCCTTCTAGATGCCCCCAGAACCCTTCTAAAAGCCCTCACACCCTTTAGAGCCCCCCAGGACCCTTCTAAAAGACCCCAGACCCATCTAGAGGCCCCCAGGACCCTTCTAAAAGTCCCCAGACCATCTAGATGCCCCCAGGACCCTTCTAAAAGCACTCACACTCTTCTAAAGCCACCCAGGACTCTTCTAAAAGCCCCCAGAGCATTCTAGAGCCCCGCAGGACCATTCTATAAGTCCCCAGACCCTTCTAAAAACCCCCAGGACCCTTCTAAAAGCACCCAGACCCTTCTAGAGCCTCCCAGGACCCTTCTAAAAGAACCCAGACGCTTCTAGATCACCACAGGACCCTTCTAAAAGCCCCCAGACCCTTCTAGACCCTCCCCGAATCCTTCTAAAACACCCAGACCCTTCTAGAGCCTCCCAGGACCCTTCTAATATCCCGCAGACACTTCTAGAGGCCCCCAGGACCCTTCTAAGAGCACCCAGACCATTCTAGATCCCCCCAGGACCCTTCTAAAAGCCCCCAGACCCTTCTAGAGACCCGCAGGACCCTTCTAAAAGCCCCCAGACCCTTCTAGATTCTCCCAGGACCCTTCTAAAAGAACCCAGACACTTCTAGAGATCCCCAGGACCCTTCTAAAATCCCCCAGACCCTTCTAGAGGCCACCAGGGCTTCTCTAATGGTCCCAGACCCTTCTAGAGCCCCCAAGGACCCTTCTAAAAGGCCCCAGAGCCTTCTAGACCCTCCCCGGATACTTCTAATAGACCCCAGACCCTTCTAGAGCCACGCAGGACCCTTCTAAAAGCACCCAGACCTTTCTAGAGGCCCCCTGGACCCTTCAAAAAGCCCCCAGACCCTTCTAGAGCCTCCCAGGGCCATTCTAAAAGCAACCAGACCCTTCTAGATCCTCCCAGGACCCTTCTAAATGCACCCAGACCCTTCTAGAGCCCCCCAGGACCTTTCTAAATGCCCCCAGACCCTTCTAGAGCCCCACAGGACCCTTCTAAAAGCACCCATACCCTTCTAGAGACCCTACAGGACCCTTCTAGAAGCCCTCAGACCTTTCCAGAGTCTCCCAGGACCCTTCTAAAAGCCCCCAGACCCTTCTAGAGCCCCCCAGAACCCTTCTAAAAGCCCCCAGACCCTTCTAGAGACCCGCAGGACCCTTTTAAATGCCCCCAGACCCTTCTAGAGTCTACCAGGACCCTTCAAAAAGCCCCCAGACCCTTCTAGAGCTGCCCAGGACCCTTCTAAACTCCCCGAGACCCTTCTAGAGGCCCCCAGGGCTCCTCTAATGGTCCCCAGACCATTCTAGAGCCCCCAAGGACCCTTCTAAAAGCCTCCAGACCCTTCTAGAGACACGCAGGACCCTTCTAAAAGACCCCAGACCATTCTAGAGCCTTCCAGGACCCTTCTAAAAGCCCCCAGACAATTCTCGAGCTCCCCAGTACCATTCTAAAATCTCCCAGACCCTTCTAGAGGACCCCAGAGCCCCTCTAATGGTCCCCAGACCCTTATATAGCCCCCAAGGACCCTTCTAAAAGCTCCCAGACCCTTCTAGACCCTCCCAGGATCCTTCTAATAGCCCCCAGACCCTTCTAGAGCCCCCCAGGACCCTTCTAAAAGCGCCCAGACCCTTCTAGAGCCTCCACGGACCCTTCTGAAAGCCCCCGGACCCTTCCAGAGCCCCCCAGGACCCATCTAAAGCCCCCAGACCCTTCTACTGCCCCACAGGACCATTCTAAAAGCCCCCAGACCCTTCTAGAGCCACCCAGGACCCTTCTAAAAGCACCTAGACCCTTCTAGAGGCTCCCAGGACCCTTCTAAAAGCCCCCAGAGCTTTCTAGAGGCCCCCTGGACCCTTCAAAAAGCCCCCAGACCCTTCTAGAGCCTCCCAGGACCATTCTAAAAGCCCCCAGACCCTTCTAGAGCCTCGCACGACCCTTCTAAAAGCCCCCAGACCCTTCTAGAGACCCTACAGGACCCTTCTAAAAGCCCTCAGACCCTTCTAGCGTCTCCCAGGACCCTTCTAAAAGCTCCCAGACCCTTCTAGAGCACCCCAGGACCCTTCTAAAAACACCCAGACCCTTCTAGAGCCCCCTAGGACCCTTCTCAAAGACCCCAGAGCCTTCTAGAGTCCTCCAGGGCCCTTCTAAAAGCCCTCAGACCCTTCTAGAGACACGCAGGACCCTTCTAAAAGCCCCCAGACCCTTCTAGATTCCCCCAGGACCCTTGTAAAAGCACCCAGACCCTTCTAGAGCTCCTCAGGACCCTTCTAAAATCCCCCAGACCCTTCTAGAGGACCCCAGGGCCCCTCTAATGGTCCCCAGACCCTTCTAGAGCCACCAATAAAACTTCTAAATGCCCACAGAGCCTTCTAGACCCTCCCCGGATCCTTCTAATAGCCCCCAGACCCTTCTATAGCCCCCCAGGACCCTTCTAAAAGCACCCAGACCCTTCTAGAGCCTCCACGGACCATTCTAAAAGCCCCCGGACCATTCTAGAGCCCCCCAGGACCAATCTAAAAGCCCCCAGACCCTTCTACAGCCCCACAGGACCCTTCTAAAAGCCCCCAGACCCTTCTAGAGCCACCCAGGACCTTTCTGAAAGCACCCAGACCCTTCTAGAGGCACCCAGGACCCTTCTGAAAGCACCCAGACCCTTCTAGAGCTCCCAAGGACCCTTCTAAAAGCCGCCAGACACTTCTAGAGCCTCCCCGGATCCTTCTAAAATCCTCCAGACATTTGTAGAGCCCCCCAGGAGCCTTCTAAAAGCACCCAGACCCTTCTAGACCATCCCCGGATCCTTCTAAAACCACCCAGACCCATCTCGATCCTCCCAGGACCTTTCTAAAAGCCCCCAGACCATTCTAGATGACCCAGGACCCTTCTAAAAGCCCCCAGACCCTTCTAGAGCCCCCCAGGACATTTCTGAAAGCACCCAGACCCTTCTAGAGCCCCCCAGGACCCTTCTAAATGACCCCAGACCCATCTAGAGCCCCCCAGGACTCTTCTAATAGACTCCAGACCCTTCTAGAGGCCCCCAGGACCCTTCTGAATGCCCCCAGACCCTTCTAGAGCCCCCCAGAACTCTTCTAAAAGCCTCCAGACCCTTCTAGATGCCCCCAGGATCCTTCTAAAAGCCCTGACCCTTCAAGACCCTCCCCGAATCCTTCTAAAAGCAACCAGACCCTTCTAGATCCCCCTAGGACCCTTTTCAAAGACCCCAGAGCCTTCTAGAGTCCTCCAGGGCCCTTCTAAAAGCCCCCAGACCCTTCTAGAGACACGCAGGACCCTTCTAAAAGCCCCCAGACCCTTCTAGATTCCCCCAGGACCCTTGTAAAAGCACCCAGACCCTTCTAGAGCTCCTCAGGACCCTTCTAAAATCCCCCAGACCCTTCTAGAGGACCCCAGGGCTCCTCTAATGGTCCCCAGACCCTTCTAGAGCCACCAATAACCCTTCTAAATGCCCACAGAGCCTTCTAGACCCTCCCCGGATCCTTCTAATAGCCCCCAGACCCTTCTATAGCCCCCCAGGACCCTTCTAAAAGCACCCAGACCCTTCTAGAGCCTCCACGGACCATTCTAAAAGCCCCCGGACCATTCTAGAGCCCCCCAGGACCAATCTAAAAGCCCCCAGACCCTTCTACAGCCCCACAGGACCCTTCTAAAAGCCCCCAGACCCTTCTAGAGCCACCCAGGACCTTTCTGAAAGCACCCAGACCCTTCTAGAGGCCCCCAGGACCCTTCTGAAAGCACCCAGACCCTTCTAGAGCTCCCAAGGACCCTTCTAAAAGCCGCCAGACACTTCTAGAGCCTCCCCGGATCCTTCTAAAATCCTCCAGACATTTGTAGAGCCCCCCAGGACCCTTCTAAATGCACCCAGACCCTTCTAGACCATCACCGGATCCTTCTAAAACCACCCAGACCCATCTCGATCCTCCCAGGACCTTTCTAAAAGCCCACAGACCATTCTAGATTACCCAGGACCATTCTAAAAGCACCCAGACCCTTCTAGAGCCCCCCAGGACCCTTCTGAAAGCCCCCAGACCCTTCTAGAGCCCCCCAGGACCCTTCTAAATGACCCAAGACCCATCTAGAGCCCCCCAGGACTCTTCTAATAGACTCCAGACCCTTCTAGAGGCCCGAAGGACCTTTCTGAATGCCCCCAGACCCTTCTAGAGCCCCCCAGAACTCTTCTAAAAGCCTCCAGACCCTTCTAGATGCCCCCAGGATCCTTCTAACAGCCCTGACCCTTCAAGACCCTCCCCGAATCCTTCTAAAAGCAACCAGACCCTTCTAGAGCCTCCCAGGACCCTTTTAAAATCCCTCACACCCTTCTAGAGCCCCCCAGGACCATTCTAAAAGAACCCAGACCCTTCTAGAGACCCGAAGGACCCTTCTAAAATCCCTCAGACCCTTCTAGAGACTCCCAGGACCCTTCTAAAAGCACCCAGACCCTTCTAGAGCTCCCCAGGACCTATCTAAACTCCCCCAGACCCTTCTAGACCCACCAGGACCATTCTAAATGTCCCCAGACCCATCTAGAGCCCCCCAGGACTCTTCTAAAAGCATCCAGACCCTTCTAGAGGCCCCCAGGACCCTTCTGAATGCCCCCAGACCCTTCTAGAGCCCCCCAGAACTCTTCTAAAAGCCTCCAGACCCTTCTAGAGGCCCCCAGGACCCTTCTGAAAGCCCCCAGACCCTTCTAGAGCTCCCCAGGACCCTTCTAAATGCACCCAGACACTTTTAGCGCCACCCAGGACCCTTCTAAAAGACCCCAGACCCTTCTAGAGCTCCCCAGGACCCTTCTAAAAGCACCCAGACCCTTCTAGAGCCCCCCAGGACCCTTCTAAAAGCACCCAGACCCTTCTAGAGCCCCACAGGACCCTTCTAAATGCCCCCAGACTCTTCTAGACCCTCCCCGAATCCTTCTAAAAGCACCCAGACCATTCCAGAGCCTCCCAGGACCCTTCTAAAATCCCTCAGACACTTCTAGAGGCCCACAGGACACTTCTAAAAGCCCCCAGAGCCTTCTAGATGCACCCAGGACCATTCTAAAAGCCCTCACACCCTTCTAGAGCACCCCAGGACCCTTCTAAAAGCCCCCAGACCCTTCTAGAGCCCGCCAGGACCCTTCTAAAAGCCCCCAGACCCTTCTAGAGACCCGCAGGACCCATCTAAATGCCCCCAGACCCTTCTAGAGTCTCCCAGGACCCTTCTAAAAGCCCCCAGACCATTCTAGAGCTCCCCAGGACCCTTCTAAAATACCCCAGACCCCTCTAGAGGCCCCCAGGGCTCCTCTAGTGGTCCCCACACCCTTCTAGAGCCCCCAAGGACCCTTCTAAAAGCCCCCAGACCCTTCTAGAGACACGCAGGACTCTTCTAAAAGCCCCCAGACCCTTCTAGAGCCTCCCAGGACCTTTCTAAAAGCCCCCAGACAATTCTAGACCTCCCGAGGACCCTTCTCAAAGACCCCAGAGCCTTCTAGAGTCCTCCAGGGCCCTTCTAAAAGCCCCCAGACCCTTCTAGAGACACGCAGGACCCTTCTAAAAGCCCCCAGACCCTTCTAGATTCCCCCAGGACCCTTGTAAAAGCCCCCAGACCCTTCTAGAGCTCCTCAGGACCCTTCTAAAATCCCCCAGACCCTTCTAGAGGACACCAGGGCTCCTCTAATGGTCCCCAGACCCTTCTAGAGCCACCAAGGACCCTTCTAAATGCCCCCAGAGCCTTCTAGACCCTCCCCGGATCCTTCTAATAGCCCCCAGACCCTTCTAGAGCCCCCCAGGACCCTTCTAAAAGCACCCAGACCCTTCTAGAGCCTCCACGGACCATTCTAAAAGCCCCCGGACCATTCTAGAGCCCCCCAGGACCCATCTAAAAGACCCCAGACCCTTCTACAGCCCCACAGGACCTTCTAAAAGCCCCCAGACCCTTCTAGAGCCACCCAGGACCTTTCTGAAAGCACCCAGACCCTTCTAGAGGCACCCAGGACCCTTCTGAAAGCACCCAGACCCTTCTAGAGCTCCCAAGGACCCTTCTAAAAGCCGCCAGACACTTCTAGAGCCTCCCCGGATCCTTCTAAAATCCTCCAGACATTTGTAGAGCCCCCCAGGAGCCTTCTAAAAGCACCCAGACCCTTCTAGACCATCCCCGGATCCTTCTAAAACCACCCAGACCCATCTGGATCCTCCCAGGACCTTTCTAAAAGCCCCCAGACCATTCTAGATGACCCAGGACCCTTCTAAAAGCCCCCAGACCCTTCTAGAGCCCCCCAGGACCCTTCTGAAAGCCCCCAGACCCTTCTAGAGCCCCCCAGGACCCTTCTAAATGACCCCAGACCCATCTAGAGCCCCCCAGGACTCTTCTAATAGACTCCAGACCCTTCTAGAGGCCCGACGGACCCTTCTGAATGCCCCCAGACCCTTCTAGAGGCCCCCAGGACCCTTCTAAAAGCCTCCAGACCCTTCTAGAGACACCCAGGACCCTTCTACAAGCACCCAGACACTTCTAGCGCACTCAGGACCCTTTTAAAAGCCCCAAGACCCTTCTAGAGCTCCCCAGGACCCTTCTAAAAGCCCCCAGACCCTTCTAGAGGCCCCCAGGACCCTTCTAAAAGCACCCAGACCCTTCTAGAGCCCCACAGGACCCTTCTAAAAGCCCCCAGACCCTTCTAGACCCTCCCCGAATCCTTCTAAAAGCAACCAGACCCTTCTAGAGCCTCCCAGGACCCTTTTAAAATCCCTCAGACACTTCTAGAGGCCCCCAGGACCCTTCTAAAAGCCATCAGAGTCTTCGAGATGCCCCCAGGACACTTCTAAAAGACCTCACACTCTTCTAGAGCCCCCCAGGACCATTCTAAAAGAACCCAGACCCTTCTAGAGACCCGAAGGACCCTTCTAAAAGCACTCAGACCCTTCTAGAGTCTCCCAGGACCCTTCTAAAATCACCCAGACCCTTCTAGAGGCTCCCAGGACCATTCTAAATGTCCCCAGACCCTTCTAGAGCCCCCCAGAACTCTTCTAAAAGCCTCCAGACCCTTCTAGAGGCCCCCCAGGACCCTTCTGAAAGCCCCCAGACCCTTCTAGAGACACCCAGGACCCTTCTACAAGCACCCAGACATTTCTAGCGCACTCAGGACCCTTCTAAAAGCCCCAAGACCCTTCTATAGCCACCTAGGACCATTCTAAAAGCACCCAGACCCTTCTAGAGGCCCCCAGGACCCTTCTAAAATCCCCCAGACCCTTCTAGAGCCCCCCAGGACCCTTCTAAATGCCCCCAGACCCTTGTAGAGCCCCCCAGGACCCTTCTAAAAGCATTCAGACTATTCTAGAGGACCGCAGGACCCTTCTAAAATCCCCCAGACCCGTCCAGAACACCCCAGGACCATTCTAAAAGAGCCAGACGATTCTACAGCCCCCCAGGACTCTTCTAAATGCCCCCAGACACTTCTAGAGAGCCCAGGGCCCGTCTAAAAGCACCCAGACCCTTCTAGAGAACCCCAGGACCCTTCTAAAACATCCCAGACCCTTCTAGACCCTCCCCGGATCTTTCTAAAAGCCCCCAGACCCTTCTAGAGCCCCCCAGGACCATTCTCAAAGACTCCAGACCCTTCTAGAGCACCCAGGACCCTTCTAAGAGCCCCCAGACCCTTCTAGATCCTCCCCGTATCATTCTAAATGCCCCCAGACCCTTCTAGAGGACCCCAGGACCCTTCTAAAAGCCGCCAGACCCTTCTAGAGCCTCCCCGGATCATTCTAAAAGCCCATAGACGCTTCTAGATGCCCCCAGGACCATTCTAAAAGCCTCCAGACATTTGTAGAGACTCCCAGGACCCTTCTAAACGACCCCAGACCCTTCTAGAACCTCCCCGGATCCTTCTAAAAGTACCCAGACCCATCTGGATCCTCCCAGGTCCCTTCTAAAAGACCCCAGACCCTTCTAGAGGCCCCAAGAACCCTTCTAAATGCCCCCAGACCTTTCTAGAGGCCCCCAGGATCCTTCTAAAATCCCCCAGACCCTTCTAGAGACCCCCAGGACCCTTCTAAATGCCCCCAGACCCTTCTAGAGCCCCCCAGGACCTTCTAAAAGCCTCCAGACTTTTCTAGAGGCCCGCAGGACCCTTCTGAAAGCCCCCAGACCCTTCTAGATCCGCCCAGGACCCTTCTAAAAGCCCCCAGACCATTCTAGAGCCCCCCATAACTCCTCTAAAAGCCCCCAGACCCTTCTAGAGAAGCCCAGGGCCCCTATAAAAGCACCCAGACCCTTCTAGAGCTCCCCAGGACCCTTCTAAAATCCCTCAGACCCTTCTAGAGCCCCCCAGGACCCTTCTAAAATCCCCCAGACCCTTCTAGAACCGCCCAGGACCCTTCTAAAACCACCCAGACCGTTCTAGACCCTCCCCGGATCCTTCTAAAAGCCCGCACACCCTTCTAGAGCCACCAGGACCCTTCTAAAAGCACCCAGACCCTTCTAGAGTTTCCACGTATCCTTCTAAAAGCCCCCAGACCCTTCTAGAGCCCCCTGGACCCTTCTAAATGCCCCCAGACCAATCTAGAGCACCCCAGGACTCTTCTAAAAGCATCCAGTCCCTTCTAGAGGCCACCAGGACCGTTCTGAATGCCCCCAGACCATTCTAGAACCCATCAGGACCATTCTAAAAGCCTCCAGACCCTTCTACATGCCCCCAGGACCATTCTGAAAGCCCCCAGACCTTTCTAGAGCTCCCCAGGACCCTTCCAAATACACCCAAACACTTCTAGCGACCCCCAGGACCCTTCTGAAAGCCCCAGACCCTTCTAGAGCCCCCCAGGACCAGTCTAAAAGACCCTAGACCCTTCTAGAGCTCCACAGGACCCTTCTAAAAGCCCCAGACCCTTCTAGACCCTCCCCCGAATCCTTCTAAAAGCACCCAGACCCTTCTAGAGCCTCCCCGGACCCTTCTAAAAGGCCGCAGACAATTCTAGAGGCCCCCAGGACCCTTCTAAAAGCACCCAGAGACTTCTAGATGCACCCAGGACCATTCTAAAAGCCCTCACACTCTTATAGAGCCCACCAGGACCCTTCTAAAAGCCGCCAGACCCTTCTAGAACCCCCCAGGACCCTTCTAAAAGCCCCCAGACGCTTCTAGAGACCCGCAGGACCCATCTAAATGCACCCAGACCCTTCTAGATTCTCCCAGGACCCTTCTAAAAGCCCCCAGACCCTTCTAGAGCTCCCCAGGACCCTTCTAAAAGCCCCAAGACCCTTCTAGAGCTCCCCAGGACCCTTCTAAAAGCCCCCAGACCCTTCTAGAGGCCCCCAGGACCCTTCTAAAAGCACCCAGCCCCTTCTAGAGCCACACAGGACCTTTCTAAAACCCCCAGACCCTTCTAGACCCTCCCCGAATCCTTCTAAAAGCAACCAGACCCTTCTAGATCCTCCCAGGACCCTTTTAAAATCCCTCAGACACTTCTAGAAGCCCCAGGACCCTTCTAAAAGCCATCAGAGTCTTCGAGATGCCCCCAGGACCCTTCTAAAAGACCTCACACCCTTCTAGAGCTCCCCAGGACCCTTCTAAAAGCCCCCAGACCCTTCTAGAGACCCGCAGGACCCTTCTAAATGCCCCCAGACCCTTCTAGAGTCTCCCAGGACCCTTCTAAAAGCCCCCAGACCCTTCTAGAGCTCCCCAGGACCCTTCTAAAATACCCCAGACCCCTCTAGAGGCCCCCAGGGCTCCTCTAGTGGTCCCCACACCCTTCTAGAGCAACCAAGGACCCTTCTAAAAGCCTCCAGACCCCTCTAGAGACACTCAGGGCCCTTCTAAAAGCCCCCAGACCCTTCTAGATTCCCCCAGGACCCTTGTAAAAGCACCCAGACCCTTCTAGAGCTCCTCAGGACCCTTCTAAAATCCCCCAGACCCTTCTAGAGGACCCCAGGGCTCCTCTAATGGTCCCCAGACCCTTCTAGAGCCACTAAGGACCCTTCTAAATGCCCCCAGAGCCTTCTAGACCCTCCCCGGATCCTTCTAATAGCCCCCAGACCCTTCTAGAGCCACCCAGGACCCTTCTAAAAGCACCCAGACCCTTCTAGAGCCTCCACGGACCATTCTAAAAGCCCCCGGACCCTTCTAGAGCCCCCAGGACCCATCTAAAAGCCCCCAGACCCTTCTACAGCCCCACAGGACCCTTCTAAACGCCCCCAGACCCTTCTAGAGGCACCCAGGACCTTTCTGAAAGCACCCAGAACCTTCTAGAGGCCCCCAGGACCCTTCTGAAAGCACCCAGACCCTTCTAGATCTCCCAAGGACCCTTCTAAAAGCCGCCACACACTTCTAGAGCCTCCCCGGATCCTTCTAAAATCCTCCAGACATTTGTAGAGCCCCCCAGGACCCTTCTAAAAGCACCCAGACCCTTCTAGACCATCCCAGGATCCTTCTAAAACCACCCAGACCCATCTGGATTCTCCCAGGACCTTTCTAAAAGCCCCCAGACCATTCTAGATGACCCAGGACCCTTCTAAAAGCCCCCAGACCCTTCTAGATTCCCCCAGGACCCTTGTAAAAGCACCCAGACCCTTCTAGAGCTCCTCAGGACCCTTCTAAAATCCCCCAGACCCTTCTAGAGGACCCCAGGGCTCCTCTAATGGTCCCCAGACCCTTCTAGAGCCACTAAGGACCCTTCTAAATGCCCCCAGAGCCTTCTAGACCCTCCCCGGATCCTTCTAATAGCCCCCAGACCCTTCTAGAGCCACCCAGGACCCTTCTAAAAGCACCCAGACCCTTCTAGAGCCTCCACGGACCATTCTAAAAGCCCCCGGACCCTTCTAGAGCCCCCCAGGACCCATCTAAAAGCCCCCAGACCCTTCTACAGCCCCACAGGACCCTTCTAAACGCCCCCAGACCCTTCTAGAGGCACCCAGGACCTTTCTGAAAGCACCCAGAACCTTCTAGAGGCCCCCAGGACCCTTCTGAAAGCACCCAGACCCTTCTAGATCTCCCAAGGACCCTTCTAAAAGCCGCCAGACACTTCTAGAGCCTCCCCGGATCCTTCTAAAATCCTCCAGACATTTGTAGAGCCCCCCAGGACCCTTCTAAAAGCACCCAGACCCTTCTAGACCATCCCAGGATCCTTCTAAAACCACCCAGACCCATCTGGATCCTCCCAGGACCTTTCTAAAAGCCCCCAGACCATTCTAGATGACCCAGGACCCTTCTAAAAGCCCCCAGACCCTTCTAGAGCCCCCCAGGACACTTCTGAAAGCCCCCAGACCCTTCTAGAGCCCCCCAGGACCCTTCTAAATGACCCCAGACCCATCTAGAGCCCCCCAGAACTCTTCTAATAGACTCCAGACCCTTCTAGAGGCCCGAAGGACCCTTCTATAAAGCCTCCAGACCCTTCTAGAGGCCCCCAGGACCCTTCTAAAAGCCCCCAGACCCTTCTAGAGACACCCAGGACCCTTCTAAAAGCCCCCAGACCCTTCTAGAGCTCCCCAGGACCATTCTAAAAGCCCCAAGACCCTTCTAGAGCTCCCCAGGACCCTTCTAAAAGCCCCCAGACCCTTCTAGAGGCCCCCAGAACCCTTCTAAAAGCCCCCAGAGCCTTCTAGATGCCCCCAGGACCATTCTAAAAGCAGTCACACCCTTCTAGAGCACCCCAGGACCCTTCTAAAAGACCCCAGACCCTTCTAGAGCCCCCCAGGACCCTTCTAAAAGCCCCCAGACCCTTCTAGAGACCCGCAGGACCCATCTAAATGCCCCCAGACCCTTCTAGAGTCTCCCAGGACCCTTCTAAAAGCCCCCAGACCCTTCTAGAGCCTCCCAGGACCTTTCTAAAAGCCCCCAGACAATTCTAGACCTCCCGAGGACCCTTCTCAAAGACCCCAGAGCCTTCTAGAGTCCTCCAGGGCCCTTCTAAAAGCCCCCAGACCCTTCTAGAGACACGCAGGATCCTTCTAAAAGCCCCCAGACCCTTCTATAGCCATCTAGGACCATTCTAAAAGCACCCAGACCCTTCTAGAGCCCCCCAGAACTCTTCTAAAAGCCTCCAGACCCTTCTAGAGGCCCCCAGGACCCTTCTAAAATCCCCCAGACCCTTCTAGAGCCCCCCAGGACCCTTCTAAATGCCCCCAGATCCTTGTAGAGCCCCCCAGGACCCTTCTAAAAGCATCCAGACTATTCTAGAGGACCGCAGGACCCTTCTAAAATCCCCCAGACCCTTCTAGAACACCCCAGGACCCTTCTAAAAGAGCCCAGACGATTCTAGAGCCCCCCAGGACTCTTCTAAATGCCCCCAGACACTTCTAGAGAGCCCAGGGCCCGTCTAAAAGCACCCAGACCTTTCTAGAGAACCCCAGGACCCTTCTAAAACCTCCCAGACCCTTCTAGACCCTCCCCGGATCTTTCTAAAAGCCCCCAGACCCTTCTAGAGCCCTACAGGACCATTCTCAAAGACTCCAGACCCTTCTAGAGCCCCCAGGACCCTTCTAAAAGCCCCCAGACCCTTCTAGAGCTTCCCCGGATCATTCTAAAAGCCCATAGACGCTTCTAGATGCCCCCAGGATCATTCTAAAAGCCTCCAGACATTTGTAGAGCCTCCCAGGACCCTTCTAAACGCCCCCAGACCCTTCTAGAACCTCCCCGGATCCTTCTAAAAGTACCCAGACCCATCTGGATCCTCCCAGGACCCTTCTAAAAGAACCCAGACCCTTCTAGAGGCCCCAAGAACCCTTCTAATAGCCCCCAAGACCCTTCTAGAGCACCTCAGGACCCTTCTGAAAGCCCCCAGACCCTTCTAGAGCACACCAGGACCCTTCGAAATGCCCCCAGACCCTTCTAGAGACCCCCAGGACCCTTCTAAAATCCCCCAGACCCTTCTAGAGCTCCCCAGGACCTTCTAAAAAACTCCAGACTTTTCTCGAGGCCCGCAGGACCCTTCTGAAAGCCCCCAGACCCTTCTAGAGCCTCCCGGGACCCTTCTAAAAGACCCCAGACCATTCTAGAGCTCCCCAGGACCCTTCTAAAAGCACCCAGACCCTTCTAGAGCCCCCCAGGACCCTATAAAAGCCCCCTGACCCTTCTTGAGGCACCCAGGACCCTTCCAAAATACCCCAGACCCTTCTAGAGCCACACAAAGACCCTTCTCAAAGAACCCAGACCCTTCGAGAGCCCGCCAGGACACTTCTATAAGCCCCCAGACCCTTCTAGAGGACCCCAAGGCCCAACTTAAGGACCCCCGTCTCTCCTAGAAGGGTCTCGGGGCTTTTAGAAGGGCCCTGGGGGGCTCTAGAATGGTCTGGGGGCTTTTAGAAGGGTCCTGGGGTTCTCTAGAAGGGTCTGGGGGCTTTTGAAATTATCCTGGTGGCCTCTAGAATGGTGTGGGATATATCAGAGGGGTCCGGGGATGATCTAGAAGGGTCTGAGGGCTTTTAGAAGGGTCCTGCGAGGCTCTAGAAGGGTCCGGGGGCTTTTAGAGGGGTCCTGCGAGGCTCTAGAAGGGTCTGGGGGCTTTTAGAATGATCCGGGGAGGGTCTAGAAGGGTCTGGGGGCCTTTAGAAGGGTCCTGGGGTCTCTAGAAGGGTCTGAGGGCTTTTAGAATGATCCGGGGAGGGTCTAGAAGAGTCTGGGGGCCTTTAGAATGGTCCTGGGGCTCTCTAGAAGGGTCTGGGTGATTTTGAAGGGTCCTGGGAGGCTC
The DNA here is from genome assembly GCA_033459285.1 of Clamator glandarius. Taxonomy (NCBI): domain Eukaryota; kingdom Metazoa; phylum Chordata; class Aves; order Cuculiformes; family Cuculidae; genus Clamator; species Clamator glandarius. The sequence continues at coordinate 61,584 of JAUNZM010001604.1, forward strand.
TAGAAGGTCTGGGTGCTTTTAGAATGGTCCTGTGGGGCTCTAGAAGGTTCTGGGTGCTTTTAGATGGGTCCTAGGGGGCTCTAGAAGGGTCTGGTGGCTTTTAGAAGGGTCCTGGGTGGATCTAGAAGGTTCTGGAGGCTTTCAGAAGGGTCATGGGGGTCTCTAGAATGGTCTGGGGGCTTTTAGAAGGGTCCTGGGGAGCCCTAGAAGGGTCTGGGTTCTTTTAGAAGGGTCCTCAGATGCTCTAGAAGGTTCTTGGGGCTTTCAGAAGGGTCCTGGCGGCCTCTATAAGGGTCTGGGTGCTTTTAGAAGGGTCCTGGGGGGCTCTAGAAGGGTCTTGGGGCTTTTAGAAGGGTCCTGGGGTGCTCTAGAAGGGTCTGGGGACTTTTAGAAGGGTCCTGGGGTGCTCTAGAATGGACGGGGTGCCTTAAGAGGGCCCTGGGGACCTCTAGATTGGTCTGGGGGCTTTTAGAAGGGTCCTGGGGGGCTCTAGAAGGGTCTGTAGGCTTTTAGAAGGGTCCTGGGGGGCTCTAGAAGTGTCAGGGGGCTTTTAGAAGGGTCCTGGTGTCCTCTAGAAGGGTCTGAGGGCTTTAGAATGGTCCTGGGAGGCTCTAGAATGGTCTGGGGTTTTTTAGAAGGATCCGGGGAGGGTCTAGAAGGGTCTGGGGGCTTTTAGAAGGGTCCTGGGGGCCTCTAGAAGGGTCTGGGGGCATTCAGATGGGTCCTAGGGGGCTCTAGAAGGGTCAGGGGGCTTTTAGAAGGGTCCTGGGGGGCTCTAGAAGGGTCTGGGGACTTTTAGAATGATCCGGGGACGGTCTAGGAGGGTCTGGGTGATTTTTGAAGGATCCTAGGGGGCTCTAGAAGGGTCTGAGGGCGTTTAGAAGGATCCGGGGAGTGTCTAGAAGGGTCTGGGTGCTTTTAGAAGGGTCCTGGGGGTCTCTAGAAGGGTCTGGTGGCTTTTAGAAGGGTCCTGGGAGGCTCTAGAAGGGTCTGGGTGCTTTTATAAGGGACCGGGGAGCCTCTAGAAGGGACTGGGTGCTTTTAGAAAGCTCCTGGGGGGCTCTAGAAGGGTCTAGAGGCTTTTAGACGAGTCCTGGGGGCCTCTAGAAAGGTCTGGGGGCTTTTAGAAGGGTCCTGGGTGGATCTAGATTGGTCTGGGGGCTTGTAGAAGGGTCCTGGGGGTTTCTAGAAGGGTCTGGGGGCTTGTAGAATGGTCCTGGGGGGGCTCTAGAAGGGTCTGGTGGCTTTTAGAAGGGTCCTGGGGGCCTCTAGAAGGGTCTGAGGGCTTTTAGAAGGGACCTTGGGGGCTCTAGAAGGGTCTGGGTGCTTGTAGAAAGGTCCTGGTAGGCTCTAGTAGGGTCTGGGGGCTTTTAGAAGGGTCCTGGGGTGCTCTAGAATGGTCTGGGTGCTTTTAGAAGGGTCCTGGTAGGCTCTAGAAGGGTCTGGGGGCTTTTAGAAGGGTCCTGGGTGGCTCTAGAATGGTCTGGGGGCTTTTAGAAGGGTCCTGGGAGGATCTAGAAGAGTCTGGGGGCTTTTAGAATGGTCCTGGGATGCTCTAGAAGGGTCTGGGTGCTTTTAGAAGGGTCCTGGGGGGCTCTAGAAGGTTCTGGGTGCTTTCAGAAAGGTCCAGGGGGCCTCTAGAAGGGTCTGGAGGCTTTTAGAAGGGTTTGGGGGGACTCTAGAATGGTCTGGGGGCTTATAGACGGGTCCTGGCGTGCTCTATAAAGGTCTGGGGACTTTTAGAAGGGTCCTGGGGTGCTCTAGAAGGGACGGGGTGCCTTAATAGGAGGCCTGGGGTGCTCTAGAAGTGTCTGGGGGCTTTTAGAAGGGTCCTGGGGTGCTCTAGAAGGGTCTGGGGTCTTTTAGAAAGATCCGGGGAGTGTCTAGAAGTGTCTGCGGCCTTTCAGAAGGGTCCTGGGGGGCTCTAGAAGGGTCTGGGTGCTTTTAGATGGGTCCTGAGGGGGTCTAGAAATGTCTGGGGGCTTTTAGAATGGTCCTGGGAGGCTCTAGAATGGTCTGGGTGCTTTTAGAAGGGTTCTGGGTGCCTCTTGAAGGGTCTGGGGGCATTTAGAAGGGTCCTGGGGGGCTCTAGAAGGGTCTAGGGGCTTTTAGAAGGGTACTTGGGGGCTCTAGAAGGGTCTGGGGGCTTTTAGAATGATCCTGGGGGGCTCTAGAAGGGTCTGGGGTCTTTTCGAAGGATCCGGTGAGGGTCTAGAAGGGTCTGGGGGCTTTTAGAAGTGTCCTAGGGGACTCTAGAAGGGTCTGGGGGCTTTTAGATGGGTCCTAGGGGGCTCTAGAAAAGTCTGGGGGCTTTTGGAATGATCCTGGGGGGCTCTAGAAGGGTCTGGGGGCTTTTAGAATGATCCTGGGGGGCTCTAGAAGGGTCTGGGGGCTTTTAGAATGATCCAGGGACGGTCTAGAAAGGTCTGGGTGCATTTTGAAGGATCCTAGGTGGCTCTAGAAGGGTCTGGGGTCTTTTAGAAGGATCCGATGAGGGTCTAGAAGGGTCTGGGGGCTTTTAGAATGGTCCTGGGGTTCTCTAGAATGGTCTGGTTGCTTTTAGAAGGGTACTGGGAGGCTCTAGAAGGGTCGGGGTGTTTTTATAAGGGTCCAGGGAGCATCTAGAAGGGTCTGGGTGCTTTTAGAAAGGTCCTGGGGGGCTCTAGAAGGGTCTAGAGGCTTTTAGACGGGTCCTGGGGGCCTCTAGAAGGGTCTGGGGGCTTTTAGAAGGGTCCTGAGGGGGTCTAGAAGGGTCTGGGGGCTTTTAGAATGGTCCTGGGAGGCTCTAGAATGGTCTGGGTGCTTTTAGAAGGGTTCTGGGTGCCTCTTGAAAGGTCTGGGGGCATTTAGAAGGGTCCTGGGGGGCTCTAGAAGGGTCTAGGGGCTTTTAGAAGGGTACTGGGGGGCTCTAGAAGGGTCTGGGGGCTTTTAGAATGATCCTGGGGGGCTCTAGAAGGGTCTGGGGTCTTTTCGAAGGATCCCGGGAGGGTCTAGAAGGGTCTGGGGGCTTTTAGAAGTGTCCTAGGGGACTCTAGAAGGGTCTGGGGGCTTTTAGATGGGTCCTAGGGAGCTCTAGAAGGGTCTGGAGGCTTTTGGAATGATCCTGGGGTGCTCTAGAAGGGTCTGGGGGCTTTTAGAATGATCCTGGGGGGCTCTAGAAGGGTCTGGGGGCTTTTAGAATGATCCAGGGACGGTCTAGAAAGGTCTGGGTGCTTTTTGAAGGATCCTAGGTGCCTCTAGAAGGGTCTGGGGTCTTTTAGAAGGATCCGATGAGGGTCTAGAAGGGTCTGGGGGCTTTTAGAATGGTCCTGGGGTTCTCTAGAAGGGTCTGGTTGCTTTTAGAAGGGTACTGGGAGGCTCTAGAAGGGTCGGGGTGCTTTTATAAGGGTCCAGGGAGCATCTAGAAGGGTCTGGGTGCTTTTAGAAAGGTCCTGGGGGGCTCTAGAAGGGTCTAGAGGCTTTTAGACGGGTCCTGGGGGCCTCTAGAAGGGTCTGGGTGCTTTTAGAAGGGTCCTGGGTGGCTCTAGAAGGGTCTGGGGGCTTGTAGAAGGCTCCTGGGGGGCTCTAGAAGTGTCTGGGGGCTTATACAAGGGTCCTGGGGGCATCTAGAAAGCTCTGGGAGCTTTTAGAAGGGTTCTGGTGTGCTCTAGAAGGGTCTGGGGGCTTGTAGAAGGGTCCTGGGGGCCGCTAGAAGGGTTTGGGGGCTTTTAGAAGGGTCGTGGGGTGCTCTAGAAGGGTCTGGGAGCTTTTAGAAGGGTCCTGGGGGGCTCTAGAAGGGTCTGGGGGCTTTTAGAAGGGTCCTGGAGGTCTCTAGAAGGGTCTGGGGGCTTTTAGAAGCGTCCTGGTTGGCTCTAGAAGGGTCTGGGGGCTTTTATAAAGGGTCCTGGGGGTCTCTAGAAGGGTCTGGGAGCTTTTAGAAGGGTCCTGGGAGGCTCTAGAAGGGTCTGGGGGCTTTTAGAAGGGTCCTGGGTGGCTCTAGAAGGGTCTGGGGGCTTTTTGAACTGTCCTGGGATGCTCTAGAAGGTTCTGGGGGCTTTCAGAAGGGTCCAGGGGTCCTCTAGAAGGGTCTGGAGGCTTTTAGAAGGGTCCGGGGGGGCTCTAGAAGGGTCTGGGGGCTTTTAGAAGGGTCCTGGGGTGCTCTAGAAGGGTCTGGGGACTTTAAGAAGGGTCCTGGGGTGTCCTAGAAGGACGGGGTGCCTTAAGAGGGGCCCTGGGGGGCTCTAGAAGGGTCTGGGGGCTTATAGAATGGTCCTGGAGTGCTCTAGAAGGGTCTGGGGGCTTTTAGAATGCTCCTGGGGATCTCTAGAAGTGTCTGGGGTCTTTTAGAAAGATCCGGGGAGTGTCTAGATGTGTCTGCGGCCTTTCAGAAGGGTCCTGGGGGGCTCTAGAAGGGTCTGGGGGCTTTTAGAAGGGTCCTGGGGGGGTCTAGAAGGGTCTGGGGGCTTTTAGAATGGTCCGGGGAGGCTCTAGAAGGGTCTGGGTGCTTTTAGAAGGGTCCTGGGGCCCTCTAGAAGGGTCTGAGTGCTTTTAGAAGGGTCATGGGGGTCTCTAGAAGGGTCTGGGGGCTTTTAGAATGATCCGGGGAGGTTCTAGAAGGTTCTGGGGGCTTTTAGAAAGGTCCTGGGGGGCTCTAGAGGGGTCTGGGGGCTTTTAGAAGGGTCCCGGGGTTCTCTAGAAGGGTCTGGGGGCATTTAGAAGTATCCTGGGGGCCTCTAGAAGGGTCTGGGATCTATTAGAGTGGTCCGGGGGGGCTCTAGAAGGGTCTGGGGGTTTTTAGAAGGCTCCTGGGAGGCTCTAGAATGGTCTGGGGTCTTTTAGAATGTTCCTGGGGTTCTCTAGAAGGGTCTGGGGACTTATAGAAGGGTCCTGGGGGCCTCTAGAAGGGTCTGAGAACTATTAGAGTGGTTCGGGGGGGCTCTAGAAGGGTCTGGAGGCTTTTAGAAGGGTCTTGGGGGGCTCTAGAAGGGTCTGGGGGCTTTTAGAATAATCCGGGGAGGGTCTAGAAGGGTCTGGGTTCGTTTAGAATTGTCTTGGGAGGTTTTAGAAGGGTGTGGGGTCTTTTAGAATGATCAGGGGAGGGTCTAGAAGGGTCTGGGCGCTTTTAGACGGGTCCTGGGGGGCTCTACAAGGGTCTGGAGGCTTTTAGAGGGGTTCTGGGGGGCCCTAGAAAGGTCTGGGTTCATTTAGAAGGATCCGGGGAGGGTCTAGAAAGGTCGGGGGGCTATTAGAAGGGTCCTGGGAGGCTCTAGAAGAATCTGGGGGCTTTTAGAACGATCCGGGGAGGGTCTAGAAGGGTCTGGGGGCCTTTAGAAGGGTCCTGGGGGGCTCTAGAATGGTCTGGGTGCTTTTAGAAGGCTCCTGGGGGCATCTAGAAGGGTCTGGGGGCTTTTAGACGGGTCCTGGTGTGCTCTAGAAGAAACGGGGTGGCTTAAGAAGGGCCCTGGGACCTCTAGAAGGGTCTGGGGGCTTTTAGAAGGGTCCTGGGGGGCTCTAGAAGGGTTTGGAAGTTTTTAGAAGCGTCCTAGGGGTCTCTAGAAGTGTCTGGGGGCTTTTAGAAGGGTCCTGGGGGGCTCTAGAAGGGTCTGGGGTCTTTTATACTGTCCTGGGGGTCTGTAGAAGGGTCCTGGGTGCTTTTAGAAGGGTTCTGGTGGGGCTCTAGAAGGATCTGGGGGCTTTCAGAAGGGTCGTGGGGGGCCTCTAGAAGGGTCTAGGGGCTTTTAGAAGGGTCCGGGGGAGCTCTAGAAGGGTCTGGGGGGCTTTTAGAATGGTCCTGGGGTGCTCTAGAAGGGTCTGGGGGCTTTTAGAATGGTCCTAGTGTGCTCTAGAAGGTACGGGGGGCTTAAGAGGGGCCCTGGGGCCTCTAAAAGTGTCTGGTGTCTTTTAGAAGGGTCCTGGGGGGCTCTATAAGGGTCTGGAGGATTTTAAAGGGTCCGGGGTGGCTCTAGAAAGGGTCTGGGGGCTTTTAGAAGGGTCCTGGGGTGCTCTAGAAGAGTCTGGGGGCTTTTATAGGGTCCTGGGGGTCTGTAGAATGGTCTGGGGGTCTTTCAGAAGGGTCCTGGGGGACTCTAGAAGGGTCTGGGTGTATTTAGAAGGGTACAGGGGGACTCTAGAAGGGTCTGGGTGCTTTTAGAATGGTCTGGGAGCCTCTAGAAGGGTCTGGGGGCTTTTAGAAGGGTCCTGGGATGCTCTAGAATGGTCTGGGTTCTTTTAGAAGGATCCGGGGAGGGTCTAGAATGGTCTGGGGGCTTTAGAATGGTCCTGGGGGGCTCTAGAAGGGTATGGGTGCTTTTAGAAGGGTCCTGTGGGGCTCTAGAAGGGTCTGGGGGCTTTTAGAAGTGTCCTGGGGGTCTCTAGAAGGGTCTGTAGGCTTTTATAGGGTCCTCGGTGTCTGTAGAAGTGTCTGGGTGCTTTTAGAACGGTCCTGGGTGGCTCTAGAAGGTTCTGGGGGCTTTCAGAATGGTCCTGGGGGCCTCTAGAAGGGTCTAGGGGCTTTTAGAAGGGTCCGGTGGGGCTCTAGAAGGGTCTGGGGGCTTTTAGAAGGGTCCTGGGGTGATCTGGAAGGGTCTGGGGACTTTTAGAAGGGTCCTGGGCTGCTCTAGAAGGGACGGGGTGCCTTAAGAGGGGCCCTGGGGGGCTCTAGAATGGTCTGGGGTCTTTTAGAAGGGTCCTGGGGTGCTATAGAAGGGTCTGGGGCCTTTTAGAATGGTCCAAGGGATCTCTAGAAGTGTCTGGGGGCTTTTAGAATAATCCGGAGAGGGTCTAGAAGTTTCTGCGGCCTTTTAGAAGGGTCCTGGGGGGCTCTAAAAGGGTCTGGGGGCTTTTAGAAGGGTCCTGGGGGGCTCTAGAAGGGTCTGGGGGCTTTTAGAAGGGTCCTGGGTGGCTCTAGAAGGGTCTGGGGGCTTTTAGAAGTGTCCTGGGAGGATCTAGAAGGGTATGGGGGCTTTTAGAAGGATCCGGGGAGGGTCTAGAAGGGTCTGGGGCTTTTAGAAGGATCCTGGTTGCCTCTAGAAGGGTCTCGGGACTTTTAGAAGGGTCCTGGGGGCCTCTAGAAGGGTCTGGGGTCTTTTAGAATGGTCCTGGGGTGCTCTAGAAGGGTCTGGGGGCTTTTAGATGTGTCCAGGGGGGCTCTAGAATGGTCTGGGGGCATTTAGATGGGTCCTGGGCGTCTCTAGAAGGGTCTGAGTGCTTTTAGAGGGGTCCTGGGAGGCTCTAGAAGGGTCTGGGGGCTTTTAGAATGATCCGGGGACGGTCTAGAAGGGTCTTTATGCTTTTTGAAGGATCCTAGGGTGCTCTAGAAGGGTCTGGGGTCTTTTAGAAGTGTCCTGGGGGGTTTTGAAGGGTCTGGGGGCTTTAGAAAGGTCCTGGGGAGGCTCTAGAAGGGTCTGGGTGCTTTTAGAAGGGTCCTGGGGGCCTCTAGAACTGTCTGGGGGCTTTTACAAGGGTCCGGGGGGGCTCTAGAAGGGTCTGGGGACTTTTAGAATGGTCCTGGTGGCCTCTAGACAAGTCTGGGGGCTATTAGAAGGGTCCTGGGGGGCTGTAGAAGGGTCTGGGGGCTTGTAGAAGGGTCCTGGGGGGGGCTAGAATGGTCTGGGGTCTTTTAGAAGGGTCCTGGGTGGCTCTAGGAGGTTCTGGGGGCTTTCAGAATGGTCCTGGGGGTCTCTAGAAGGGTCTGGGTGCTTTTAGAAGGGTCCTGGGGGGCTCAAGAATGGTCTGGGTGCTTTTAGAAGGGTCCTGTGGGGCTCTAGAATGGTCTAGTGGCTTTTAGAAGGGTCCGGGGGGGCTCTAGAAGGGTCTGGGTGCTTTTAGAAGGGTCCTGGGTTGCTCTAGAAGGGTCTGGGGACTTTTAGATTTAGAAGGGTCCTGGGATGCTCTAGAAGGGACGGGGCTGCTTAAGAGGGGCCCTGGGGCCTCTAGAAGGGTCTGGGGGCTTTTAGAAGGGTCCTGGGGGGCTCTAGAAGGGTCTGGAAGTTTTGAGAAGGGTCCTGGGGGGCTCTAGAAGGGTCTGGAAGTTTTGAGAAGGGTCCTGGGGGGCTCTAGAAGGGTCTGGGGGCTTTTAGAAGTGTCCTGGGGTGCTCTAGAATGGTCTGGGGTCTTTTAGAAGGGTCCTGGGGGGCTCTAGAAGGGACGGGGTGGCTTAAGAGGGGCCCTGGGTCCTCTAGAAGGGTCTGGGGGCTTTTAGAAGGGTCCTGGGGGGCTCTAGAAGGGTCTGGGGTCTTTTAGAAGGGTCCTGGGATCCTCTAGAAGGGTCTCGGGGCTTTTAGAAGGATCCAGGGAGGGTCTAGAAGGGTCTGGGCGCTTTTAGAAGGGTCTTGGGAGGCTCTAGAAGGGTCTGGGGCCTTTTCAAAGGAACCTGAACGTCTCCAGAAGGGTCTGGGGGCTTTTGGAAGGGTCCTTGGGGGCTCTAGAATGGTCTGGGTCCTTTGTACTTAGCTGGCAGGGGAGACACCCTGATCAAGCAGGTGCTTTTCCCAGGCCAGGCTCATCCTTTGCACTCCGGGTGTGCTGAGCCCTGCGAATTCCCCAAATGTGCAAAATTAAAATTTTTGCTCTAGAATCACCCAGACCCTTCTAGAGCCCCCCAGTAACCTTCTAAAAGCACCCAGACACTTTTAGAGCCCCCAGTGTGCTTCTCAAAGCCCCCGGACTTTCTAGAGCCCCCCAAAACCTTATAAAGGCCCCCAAAATCTTATAAAGACCCCCAGGCCCTACTAAACCCCCTTAGGACCCTTCTACAATACCCTAGACCCTTCTAGAGCCACCGAGGACCCTTCTAAAAGACCCCAAACCCTTCGGGAGCCCCTTAGGAACCATTTAGAGACCCTAGACCCTCCTAGATCCTTCAAGGACTCTTCTAAAAGCCCCCAGATACTTCTAGGGGTTAGAGGCAGGGTTAGGGTTAGGGTTAGGGTTAGGGTTAGAGTTAGGGTTAGGGTTAGGGTTAGGGTTAGGGTTAGGGTTAGGGTTAGGGTTAGAGTTAGGGTTAGGGTTAGAGTTAGGGTTAGGGTTAGGGTTAGGGTTAGGGTTAGGGTTAGGGTTAGGGTTAGAGTTAGGGTTAGGGTTAGGGTTAGGGTTAGGGTTAGGGTTAGGGTTAGGGTTAGGGTTATAGTTAGAGTTAGGGTTAGGGTTAGGGTTAGAGTTAGGATTAGGGTTAGGGTTAGGGTTAGAGTTAGGGTTAGGGTTAGGGTTAGGTTTAGGGTAAGGGTTAGAGTTAGGGTTAGGGTTAGGGTTAGGGTTAGGGTTAGGGTTAGGGTTAGGGTTAGGGTTAGAGTTAGGGTTAGGGTTAGGGTTAGGGTTAGAGTTAGGGTTAGGGTTAGGGTTAGGGTTAGAGTTAGGGTTAGGGTTAGGGTTAGGGTTAGGGTTAGGGTTAGAGTTAGGGTTAGGGTTAGGGTTAGGGTTAGGGTTAGGGTTATAGTTAGAGTTAGGGTTAGGGTTAGGGTTAGAGTTAGGATTAGGGTTAGGGTTAGGGTTAGAGTTAGGGTTAGGGTTAGGGTTAGGGTTAGGGTTAGGGTTAGGGTTAGGGTTAGGGTTTGGGTTTGTGTTAGAATTAGGGTTAGAGTAAGAGTTAGGGATAGGGTTAGGAACCTTTTTTAGCCCTACAGTACCCATCTAAAAGCACTCAGACCATTCAACATCCCCTCAGGACCCTACCAACTGTCCCCAGATCCTTCTAGAGCCCACCAGGACCCTTCTAAAAGACCCAGACCCTTCTAGAGCCCCCCAAGACCATTCTAAAAGCCCCCAGACCCTTCTAGAGCCCCCCAGGACCCATCTAATAGCCCCCAGAGCCTTCTAGATGCCCCCAGGACGCTTCTAAAAGCCCTAACACTCTTCTAGAGCCCCCCAGGACCCTTCTAAAAGCCTCCAGACACTTCTAGAGCTCCCCAGGACCCTTCTAAAATCCCCCAGACCCTTCTAGAGGCCCCCAGGGCCCCTCTAATGGTCCCCAGACCCTTCTAGAGCCCCCCAGGACCCATCTAAAAGCACCCAGACCCTTCTACATCCCCACAGAACCCTTCTAAAAGCCCCCAGACCCTTCTAGAGCCACCCAGGTCCCTTCTAAAAGCACCCAGACCATTCTAGATGCACCCAGGACCGTTCTGAAAGCACCCAGACCCTTCTAGACCATCCCCGGATCATTCTAAAAGCACCCAGACCCATCTAGAGCCCACCAGGACTCTTCTAAAACCCTCCAGACCCTTCTAGAGGCCCCCAGGACCCTTCTGAATGCCCCCAGACCCTTCTAGACCCCCCAGGACCCTTCTAAAAGCCTCCAGACCCATCTAGAGCTCCCCAGGACCCTTCTAAATGCACCCAGACATTTCTAGCGCCCCCAGGACCCTTCTAAAAGCCCCCAGACCCATCTAGAGCTCCCCAGGACCCTTCTAAAAGCCCCCAGACCCTTCTAGAGCCCCCCAGGACCCTTCTAAAAGCACCCAGACCTTTCGAGAGCCCCACAGGACCCTTCTAAAAGCCACCAGACCCTTCTAGACCCTCCCCGAATCCTTCTAAAAGCACTCAGACCCTTCTAGAGACACGCAGGACCCTTCTAAAAGCCCCCAGACCCTTCTAGAGCCTCCCAGGACCATTCTAAAAGCCCCCAGACAATTCTAGAGCTCCCCAGGACCCTTCTAAAATCCCCCAGACCCTTCTAGAGGACCCCAGTGCCCCTCTAATGTTCCCCAGACCCTTCTAGAGCCCCCAAGAACCCTTCTAAAAGCCCCCAGAGCCTTCTAGACCCTCCCTGGATCCTTCTAATAGCACCCAGACCCTTCTAGAGCCCCCCAGGACCCTTCTACAAGACCTCCGAACCCTTCTAGAGCCTCTACGGACCCTTCTAAAAGCCCCCGGACCCTTCTAGAGCCCCCCAGGACCCATCTAAAAGCCCCCAGACCCTTCTACAGCCACACAGGACCCTTCTGAAAGCACCCAGACCCTTCTAGAGCCCCCCAGGACCCTTCTAAAAAAACCCAGACCCTTCTACACCCTCCCAGGATCATTCTAAAAGCACCCAGACCCTTCTACAGCCTCCCAGGACCCTTCTAAAATCCTTCAGACCCTTCTAGAAGCCCCCAGGACCCTTCTGAAAACCCCCAGAGCCTTGTAGATGCCCCCAGGACCCTTCTAAAAGCCCCCAGACCCATCTAGAGCTCCCCAGGATCCTTCTAAAAGACCCCAGACCCTTCTAGAGCCCCCCGGGACCATTCTAAATGCCCCCAGACCATTCTAGAGCCACCCAGGACATTTCTAAAAGCACCCAGGCCCTTCTAGAGCCAACCAGGACCCTTCTAAAAGCAACCAGACCATTCTAGAGCCACCCAGGGCCCTTCTAAAATCACCCAGACACTTCTAGAGCCTCCCAGGACCAATCTAAAAATCCTCAGACCCATCTAGAGGCCCCCAGGACCCTTCTAAAAGTCCCCAGAGCCATCTAGATGCCCCCAGGACCCTTCTAAAAGCACTCACACTCTTCTAAAGCCACCCAGGACTCTTCTAAAAGCCCCCAGAGCATTCTAGAGCCCCGCAGGACCATTCTAAAAGTCCCCAGACCCTTCTAAAGACCCCCAGGACCCTTCTAAAAGCGCCCAGACCCTTCTAGAGCCTCCCAGGACCCTTCTAAAAGAACCCAGACGCTTCTAGATCACCACAGGACCCTTCTAAAAGCCCCCAGACCCTTCTAGACCCTCCCCGAATCCTTCTAAAACACCCAGACCCTTCTAGAGCCTCCCAGGACCCTTCTAATATCCCGCAGACACATCTAGAGGCCCCCAGGACCCTTCTAAGAGCACCCAGACCATTCTAGATCCCCCCAGGACCCTTCTAAAAGCCCCCAGACCCTTCTAGAGACCAGCAGGACCCTTCTAAAAGCCCCCAGACCCTTCTAGATTCTCCCAGGACCCTTCTAAAAGAACCCAGACAATTCTAGACCTCCCGAGGACCCTTCTCAAAGACCCCAGAGCCTTCTAGAGTCCTCCAGGGCCCTTATAAAAGCCCCCAGACCCTTCTAGAGACACGCAGGACCCTTCTAAAATCCCCCAGACCCTTCTAGAGGCCACCAGGGCTTCTCTAATGGTCCCCAGACCCTTCTAGAGCCCCCAAGGACCCTTCTAAAAGGCCCCAGAGCCTTCTAGACCCTCCCCGGATACTTCTAATAGACCCCAGACCCTTCTAGAGCCACGCAGGACCCTTCTAAAAGCACCCAGACCTTTCTAGAGGCCCCCTGGACCCTTCAAAAAGCCCCCAGACCCTTCTAGAGCCTCCCAGGGCCATTCTAAAAGCAACCAGACCCTTCTAGATCCTCCCAGGACCCTTCTAAAAGCACCCAGACCCTTCTAGAGCCCCCCAGGACCTTTCTAAATGCCCCCAGACCCTTCTAGAGCCCCACAGGACCCTTCTAAAAGCACCCATACCCTTCTAGAGACCCTACAGGACCCTTCTAGAAGCCCTCAGACCTTTCCAGAGTCTCCCAGGACCCTTCTAAAAGCCCCCAGACCCTTCTAGAGCCCCCCAGGACACTTCTAACAGCCCCCAGACCATTCCAGACCCACCCCGAATCCTTCTAAAAGCGCCCAGACCATTCTAGAACCTCCCAGGACCCTTCTAAAAGGCCGCAGACACTTCTAGAGGACCCCAGGACCCTTCTAAAAGCCCCCAGAGCCTTCTAGATGCCCCCAGAACCCTTCGAAAAGCCCTCACACCCTTTAGAGCCCCCCAGGACCCTTCTAAAAGACCCCAGACCCATCTAGAGGCCCCCAGGACCCTTCTAAAAGTCCCCAGAGCCATCTAGATGCCCCAGGACCCTTCTAAAAGCACTCACACTCTTCTAAAGCCACCCAGGACTCTTCTAAAAGCCCCCAGAGCATTCTAGAGCCCCGCAGGACCATTCTATAAGTCCCCAGACCCTTCTAAAGACCCCCAGGACCCTTGTAAAAGCACCCAGACCCTTCTAGAGCCTCCCAGGACCCTTCTAAAAGAACCCAGACGCTTCTAGATCACCACAGGACCCTTCTAAAAGCCCCCAGACCCTTCTAGACCCTCCCCGAATCCTTCTAAAACACCCAGACCCTTCTAGAGCCTCCCAGGACCCTTCTAATATCCCGCAGACACTTCTAGAGGCCCCCAGGACCCTTCTAAGAGCACCCAGACCATTCTAGATCCCCCCAGGACCCTTCTAAAAGCCCCCAGACCCTTCTAGAGACCCGCAGGACCCTTCTAAAAGCCCCCAGACCCTTCTAGATTCTCCCAGGACCCTTCTAAAAGAACCCAGACACTTCTAGAGACACGCAGGACCCTTCTAAAATCCCCCAGACCCTTCTAGAGGCCACCAGGGCTTCTCTAATGGTCCCCAGACCCTTCTAGAGCCCCCAAGGACCCTTCTAAAAGGCCCCAGAGCCTTCTAGACCCTCCCCGGATACTTCTAATAGACCCCAGACCCTTCCAGAGCCACGCAGGACCCTTCTAAAAGCACCCAGACCTTTCTAGAGGCCCCCTGGACCCTTCAAAAAGCCCCCAGACCCTTCTAGAGCCTCCCAGGGCCATTCTAAAAGCAACCAGACCCTTCTAGATCCTCCCAGGACCCTTCTAAAAGCACCCAGACCCTTCTAGAGCCCCCCAGGACCTTTCTAAATGCCCCCAGACCCTTCTAGAGCCCCACAGGACCCTTCTAAAAGCACCCATACCCTTCTAGAGACCCTACAGGACCCTTCTAGAAGCCCTCAGACCTTTCCAGAGTCTCCCAGGACCCTTCTAAAAGCCCCCAGACCCTTCTAGAGCCCCCCAGGACACTTCTAACAGCCCCCAGACCATTCCAGACCCACCCCGAATCCTTCTAAAAGCGCCCAGACCATTCTAGAACCTCCCAGGACCCTACTAAAAGGCCGCAGACACTTCTAGAGGACCCCAGGACCCTTCTAAAAGCCCCCAGAGCCTTCTAGATGCCCCCAGAACCCTTCTAAAAGCCCTCACACCCTTTAGAGCCCCCCAGGACCCTTCTAAAAGACCCCAGACCCATCTAGATGCCCCCAGGACCCTTCTAAAAGTCCCCAGAGCCATCTAGATGCCCCCAGGACCCTTCTAAAAGCACTCACACTCTTCTAAAGCCACCCAGGACTCTTCTAAAAGCCCCCAGAGCATTCTAGAGCCCCGCAGGACCATTCTATAAGTCCCCAGACCCTTCTAAAGACCCCCAGGACCCTTCTAAAAGCACCCAGACCCTTCTAGAGCCTCCCAGGACCCTTCTAAAAGAACCCAGACGCTTCTAGATCACCACAGGACCCTTCTAAAAGCCCCCAGACCCTTCTAGACCCTCCCCGAATCCTTCTAAAACACCCAGACCCTTCTAGAGCCTCCCAGGACCCTTCTAATATCCCGCAGACACTTCTAGAGGCCCCCAGGACCCTTCTAAGAGCACCCAGACCATTCTAGATCCCCCCAGGACCCTTCTAAAAGCCCCCAGACCCTTCTAGAGACCCGCAGGACCCTTCTAAAAGCCCCCAGACCCTTCTAGATTCTCCCAGGACCCTTCTAAAAGAACCCAGACACTTCTAGAGATCCCCAGGACCCTTCTAAAATCCCCCAGACCCTTCTAGAGGCCACCAGGGCTTCTCTAATGGTCCCCAGACCCTTCTAGAGCCCCCAAGGACCCTTCTAAAAGGCCCCAGAGCCTTCTAGACCCTCCCCGGATACTTCTAATAGACCCCAGACCCTTCTAGAGCCACGCAGGACCCTTCTAAAAGCACCCAGACCTTTCTAGAGGCCCCCTGGACCCTTCAAAAAGCCCCCAGACCCTTCTAGAGCCTCCCAGGGCCATTCTAAAAGCAACCAGACCCTTCTAGATCCTCCCAGGACCCTTCTAAAAGCACCCAGACCCTTCTAGAGCCCCCCAGGACCTTTCTAAATGCCCCCAGACCCTTCTAGAGCCCCACAGGACCCTTCTAAAAGCACCCATACCCTTCTAGAGACCCTACAGGACCCTTCTAGAAGCCCTCAGACCTTTCCAGAGTCTCCCAGGACCCTTCTAAAAGCCCCCAGACCCTTCTAGAGCCCCCAGGACACTTCTAACAGCCCCCAGACCATTCCAGACCCACCCCGAATCCTTCTAAAAGCGCCCAGACCATTCTAGAACCTCCCAGGACCCTTCTAAAAGGCCGCAGACACTTCTAGAGGACCCCAGGACCCTTCTAAAATCCCCCAGAGCCTTCTAGATGCCCCCAGAACCCTTCTAAAAGCCCTCACACCCTTTAGAGCCCCCCAGGACCCTTCTAAAAGACCCCAGACCCTTCTAAGACCCCTCCAGGACCCTTCTAAAAGCCTCCAGACCCTTCTAGAGCTCCCCAGGACCCTTCTAAATGCACCCAGACATTTCTAGCGCCCCCCAGGACCCTTCTAAAAGCCCCCAGACCCATCTAGAGCTCCCCAGGACCCTTCTAAAAGCCCCCAGACCCTTCTAGAGCCCCCCAGGACCCTTCTAAAAGCACCCAGACCTTTCGAGAGCCCCACAGGACCCTTCTAAAAGCCACCAGACCCTTCTAGACCCTCCCCGAATCCTTCTAAAAGCACTCAGACCCTTCTAGAGACACGCAGGACCCTTCTAAAAGCCCCCAGACCCTTCTAGAGCCTCCCAGGACCATTCTAAAAGCCCCCAGACAATTCTAGAGCTCCCCAGGACCCTTCTAAAATCCCCCAGACCCTTCTAGAGGACCCCAGTGCCCCTCTAATGTTCCCCAGACCCTTCTAGAGCCCCCAAGAACCCTTCTAAAAGCCCCCAGACCCTTCTAGACCCTCCCTGGATCCTTCTAATAGCACCCAGACCCTTCTAGAGCCCCCCAGGACCCTTCTACAAGACCTCCGAACCCTTCTAGAGCCTCTACGGACCCTTCTAAAAGCCCCCGGACCCTTCTAGAGCCCCCCAGGACCCATCTAAAAGCCCCCAGACCCTTCTACAGCCACACAGGACCCTTCTGAAAGCACCCAGACCCTTCTAGAGCCCCCAGGACCCTTCTAAAAAAACCCAGACCCTTCTACACCCTCCAGGATCATTCTAAAAGCACCCAGACCCTTCTACAGCCTCCCAGGACCCTTCTAAAATCCTTCAGACCCTTCTAGAAGCCCCCAGGACCCTTCTGAAAGCCCCAGAGCCTTGTAGATGCCCCCAGGACCCTTCTAAAAGCCCCCAGACCCTTCTAGAGGCCCCCAGGATCCTTCTAAAAGCCCCCAGACCCTTCTAGAGCCACCCAGGACATTTCTAAAAGCACCCAGACCCTTCTAGAGCCAACCAGGACCCTTCTAAAAGCAACCAGACCAATCTAGAGCTACCCAGGGCCCTTCTAAAATCACCCAGACACTTCTAGAGCCTCCCAGGACCATTCTAAAAATCCTCAGACCCATCTAGAGGCCCCCAGGACCCTTCTAAAAGTCCCCAGAGCCATCTAGATGCCCCCAGGACCCTTCTAAAAGCACTCACACTCTTCTAAAGCCACCCAGGACTCTTCTAAAAGCCCCCAGAGCATTCTAGAGCCCCGCAGGACCATTCTAAAAGTCCCCAGACCCTTCTAAAGACCCCAGGACCCTTCTAAAAGAACCCAGACGCTTCTAGATCACCACAGGACCCTTCTAAAAGCCCCCAGACCCTTCTAGACCCTCCCCGAATCCTTCTAAAACACCCAGACCCTTCTAGAGCCTCCCAGGACCCTTCTAATATCCCGCAGACATTTCTAGAGACCCCCAGGACCCTTCTAAGAGCACCCAGACCATTCTAGATCCCCCCAGGACCCTTCTAAAAGCCCCCAGACCCTTCTAGAGACCCGCAGGACCCTTCTAAAAGCCCCCAGACCCTTCTAGATTCTCCCAGGACCCTTCTAAAAGAACCCAGACACTTCTAGAGATCCCCAGGACCCTTCTAAAATCCCCCAGACCCTTCTAGAGGCCACCAGGGCTTCTCTAATGGTCCCCAGACCCTTCTAGAGCCCCCAAGGACCCTTCTAAAAGGCCCCAGAGCCTTCTAGACCCTCCCCGGATACTTCTAATAGACCCCAGACCCTTCTAGAGCCACGCAGGACCCTTCTAAAAGCACCCAGACCTTTCTAGAGGCCCCCTGGACCCTTCAAAAAGCCCCCAGACCCTTCTAGAGCCTCCCAGGGCCATTCTAAAAGCAACCAGACCCTTCTAGATCCTCCCAGGACCCTTCTAAAAGCACCCAGACCCTTCTAGAGCCCCCCAGGACCTTTCTAAATGCCCCCAGACCCTTCTAGAGCCCCACAGGACCCTTCTAAAAGCACCCATACCCTTCTAGAGACCCTACAGGACCCTTCTAGAAGCCCTCAGACCTTTCCAGAGTCTCCCAGGACCCTTCTAAAAGCCCCCAGACCCTTCTAGAGCCCCCCAGGACACTTCTAACAGCCCCCAGACCATTCCAGACCCACCCCGAATCCTTCTAAAAGCGCCCAGACCATTCTAGAACCTCCCAGGACCCTTCTAAAAGGCCGCAGACACTTCTAGAGGACCCCAGGACCCTTCTAAAAGCCCCCAGAGCCTTCTAGATGCCCCCAGAACCCTTCTAAAAGCCCTCACACCCTTTAGAGACCCCAGGACCCTTCTAAAAGACCCCAGACCCATCTAGAGGCCCCCAGGACCCTTCTAAAAGTCCCCAGAGCCATCTAGATGCCCCCAGGACCCTTCTAAAAGCACTCACACTCTTCTAAAGCCACCCAGGACTCTTCTAAAAGCCCCCAGAGCATTCTAGAGCCCCGCAGGACCATTCTATAAGTCCCCAGACCCTTCTAAAGACCCCCAGGACCCTTCTAAAAGCACCCAGACCCTTCTAGAGCCTCCCAGGACCCTTCTAAAAGAACCCAGACGCTTCTAGATCACCACAGGACCCTTCTAAAAGCCCCCAGACCCTTCTAGACCCTCCCCGAATCCTTCTAAAACACCCAGACCCTTCTAGAGCCTCCCAGGACCCTTCTAATATCCCGCAGACACTTCTAGAGGCCCCCAGGACCCTTCTAAGAGCACCCAGACCATTCTAGATCCCCCCAGGACCCTTCTAAAAGCCCCCAGACCCTTCTAGAGACCCGCAGGACCCTTCTAAAAGCCCCCAGACCCTTCTAGATTCTCCCAGGACCCTTCTAAAAGAACCCAGACACTTCTAGAGATCCCCAGGACCCTTCTAAAATCCCCCAGACCCTTCTAGAGGCCACCAGGGCTTCTCTAATGGTCCCCAGACCCTTCTAGAGCCCCCAAGGACCCTTCTAAAAGGCCCCAGAGCCTTCTAGACCCTCCCCGGATACTTCTAATAGACCCCAGACCCTTCTAGAGCCACGCAGGACCCTTCTAAAAGCACCCAGACCTTTCTAGAGGCCCCCTGGACCCTTCAAAAAGCCCCCAGACCCTTCTAGAGCCTCCCAGGGCCATTCTAAAAGCAACCAGACCCTTCTAGATCCTCCCAGGACCCTTCTAAAAGCACCCAGACCCTTCTAGAGCCCCCCAGGACCTTTCTAAATGCCCCCAGACCCTTCTAGAGCCCCACAGGACCCTTCTAAAAGCACCCATACCCTTCTAGAGACCCTACAGGACCCTTCTAGAAGCCCTCAGACCTTTCCAGAGTCTCCCAGGACCCTTCTAAAAGCCCCCAGACCCTTCTAGAGCCCCCCAGGACACTTCTAACAGCCCCCAGACCATTCCAGACCCACCCCGAATCCTTCTAAAAGCGCCCAGACCATTCTAGAACCTCCCAGGACCCTTCTAAAAGGCCGCAGACACTTCTAGAGGACCCCAGGACCCTTCTAAAAGCCCCCAGAGCCTTCTAGATGCCCCCAGAACCCTTCTAAAAGCCCTCACACCCTTTAGAGACCCCCAGGACCCTTCTAAAAGACCCCAGACCCTTCTAGACCCCCCCAGAACCCTTCTAAAAGCCCCCAGACCCTTCTAGAGACCCGCAGTACCCTTTTAAATGCCCCCAGACCCTTCTAGAGTCTACCAGGACCCTTCAAAAAGCCCCCAGACCCTTCTAGAGCTGCCCAGGACCCTTCTAAACTCCCCGAGACCCTTCTAGAGGCCCCCAGGGCTCCTCTAATGGTCCCCAGACCATTCTAGAGCCCCCAAGGACCCTTCTAAAAGCCTCCAGACCCTTCTAGAGACACGCAGGACCCTTCTAAAAGACCCCAGACCATTCTAGAGCCTTCCAGGACCCTTCTAAAAGCCCCCAGACAATTCTCGAGCTCCCCAGGACCCTTCTAAAATCTCCCAGACCCTTCTAGAGGACCCCAGTGCCCCTCTAATGGTCCCCAGACCCTTCTATAGCCCCCAAGGACCCTTCTAAAAGCTCCCAGACCCTTCTAGACCCTCCCAGGATCCTTCTAATAGACCCCAGACCCTTCTAGAGCCCCCCAGGACCCTTCTAAAAGCCCCCAGACCCTTCTAGAGCCTCCACGGTCCCTTCTGAAAGCCCCCGGACCCTTCCAGAGCCCCCCAGGACCATTCTAAAAGCCCCCAGACCCTTCTAGAGCCTCCCAGGACCATTCTAAAAGCCCCCAGACCCTTCTAGAGCCTCGCACGACCCTTCTAAAAGCCCCCAGACCCTTCTAGAGACCCTACAGGACCCTTCTATAAGCCCTCAGACCCTTCTAGCGTCTCCCAGGACCCTTCTAAAAGCTCCCATACCCTTCTAGAGCACCCCAGGACCCTTCTAAAAACACCCAGACCCTTCTAGAGCCGCCTAGGACCCTTCTCAAAGACCCCAGAGCCTTCTAGAGTCCTCCAGGGCCCTTCTAAAAGCCCTCAGACCCTTCTAGAGACACGCAGGACCCTTCTAAAAGCCCCCAGACCCTTCTAGATTCCCCCAGGACCCTTGTAAAAGCACCCAGACCCTTCTAGAGCTCCTCAGGACCCTTCTAAAATCCCCCAGACCCTTCTAGAGGACCCCAGGGCTCCTCTAATGGTCCCCAGACCCTTCTAGAGCCAGCAATAACCCTTCTAAATGCCCACAGAGCCTTCTAGACCCTCCCCGGATCCTTCTAATAGCCCCCAGACCCTTCTATAGCCCCCCAGGACCCTTCTAAAAGCACCCAGACCCTTCTAGAGCCTCCACGGACCATTCTAAAAGCCCCCGGACCATTCTAGAGCCCCCCAGGACCCATCTAAAAGCCCCTAGACCCTTCTACAGCCATACAGGACCCTTCTAAAAGCCCCCAGACCCTTCTAGAGCCACCCAGGACCTTTCTGAAAGCACCCAGACCCTTCTAGAGGCCCCCAGGACCCTTCTGAAAGCACCCAGACCCTTCTAGAGCTCCCAAGGACCCTTCTAAAAGCCGCCAGACACTTCTAGAGCCTCCCCGGATCCTTCTAAAATCCTCCAGACATTTGTAGAGCCCCCCAGGACCCTTCTAAATGCACCCAGACCCTTCTAGACCATCACCGGATCCTTCTAAAACCACCCAGACCCATCTCGATCCTCCCAGGACCTTTCTAAAAGCCCCCAGACCATTCTAGATTACCCAGGACCATTCTAAAAGCACCCAGACCCTTCTAGAGCCCCCCAGGACCCTTCTGAAAGCCCCCAGACCCTTCTAGAGCCCCCCAGGACCCTTCTAAATGACCCCAGACCCATCTAGAGCCCCCCAGGACTCTTCTAATAGACTCCAGACCCTTCTAGAGGCCCGAAGGACCCTTCTGAATGCCCCCAGACCCTTCTAGAGCCCCCCAGAACTCTTCTAAAAGCCTCCAGACCCTTCTAGATGCCCCCAGGATCCTTCTAAAAGCCCTGACCCTTCAAGACCCTCCCCGAATGCTTCTAAAAGCAACCAGACCCTTCTAGAGCCTCCCAGGACCCTTTTAAAATCCCTCACACCCTTCTAGAGCCCCCCAGGACCATTCTAAAAGAACCCAGAACCTTCTAGAGACCCGAAGGACCCTTCTAAAATCCCTCAGACCCTTCTAGAGTCTCCCAGGACCCTTCTAAAAGCACCCAGACTCTTCTAGATCTCCCCAGGACCTATCTAAACTCCCCCAGACCCTTCTAGACCCACCAAGACCATTCTAAATGTCCCCAGACCCATCTAGAGCCCCCCAGGACTCTTCTAAAAGCATCCAGACCCTTCTAGAGGCCCCCAGGACCCTTCTGAATGCCCCCAGACCCTTCTAGAGCCCCCCAGAACTCTTCTAAAAGCCTCCAGACCCTTCTAGAGGCCCCCAGGACCCTTCTGAAAGCCCCCAGACCCTTCTAGAGCTCCCCAGGACCCTTCTAAATGCACCCAGACACATTTAGCTCCACCCAGGACCCTTCTAAAAGACCCCAGACCCTTCTAGTGCTCCCCAGGACCCTTCTAAAAGCACCCAGACCCTTCTAGAGCCCCACAGGACCCTTCTAAAAGCACCCAGACCCTTCTAGAGCCCCACAGGACCCTTCTAAATGCCCCCAGACTCTTCTAGACCCTCCCCGAATCCTTTTAAAAGCACCCAGACCATTCCAGAGCCTCCCAGGACCCTTCTAAAATCCCTCAGACACTTCTAGAGGCCCACAGGACACTTCTAAAAGCCCCCAGAGCCTTCTAGATGCACCCAGGACCATTCTAAAAGCCCACACACCCTTCTAGAGCACCCCAGGACCCTTCTAAAAGCCCCCAGACCCTTCTAGAGCCCCCCAGGACCCTTCTAAAAGCCCCCAGACCCTTCTAGAGACCCGCAGGACCCATCTAAATGCCCGCAGACCCTTCTAGAGTCTCCCAGGACCCTTCTAAAAGCCCCCAGACCCTTCTAGAGCTCCCCAGGACCCTTCTAAAATACCCCAGACCCCTCTAGAGGCCCCCAGGGCTCCTCTAGTGGTACCCACACCTTCTAGAGCACCCAAGGACCCTTCTAAAAGCCCCCAGACCCTTCTAGAGACACGCAGGACTCTTCTAAAAGCCCCCAGACCCTTCTAGAGCCTCCCAGGACCTTTCTAAAAGCCCCCAGACAATTCTAGACCTCCCGAGGACCCTTCTCAAAGACCCCAGAGCCTTCTAGAGTCCTCCAGGGCCCTTCTAAAAGCCCCCAGACCCTTCTAGAGACACGCAGGACCCTTCTAAAAGCCCCCAGACCCTTCTAGATTCCCCCAGGACCCTTGTAAAAGCCCCCAGACCCTTCTAGAGCTCCTCAGGACCCTTCTAAAATCCCCCAGACCCTTCTAGAGGACCCCAGGGCTCCTCTAATGGTCCCCAGACACTTCTAGAGCCACCAAGGACCCTTCTAAATGCCCCCAGAGCCTTCTAGACCCTCCTCGGATCCTTCTAATAGCCCCCAGACCCTTCTAGAGCCCCCCAGGACCCTTCTAAAAGCACCCAGACCCTTCTAGAGCCTCCACGGACCATTCTAAAAGCCCCCGGACCATTCTAGAGCCCCCCAGGACCCATCTAAAAGACCCCAGACCCTTCTACAGCCCCACAGGACCTTCTAAAAGCCCCCAGACCCTTCTAGAGCCACCCAGGACCTTTCTGAAAGCACCCAGACCCTTCTAGAGGCCCCCAGGACCCTTCTGAAAGCACCCAGACCCTTCTAGAGCTCCCAAGGACCCTTCTAAAAGCCGCCAGACACTTCTAGAGCCTCCCCGGATCCTTCTAAAATCCTCCAGACATTTGTAGAGCCCCCCAGGAACCTTCTAAAAGCATCCAGACCCTTCTAGACCATCCCCGGATCCTTCTAAAACCACCCAGACCCATCTCGATCCTCCCAGGACCTTTCTAAAAGCCCCCAGACCATTCTAGATGACCCAGGACCCTTCTAAAAGCCCCCAGACCCTTCTAGAGCCCCCCAGGACCCTTCTAAAAGCCCCCAGACCCTTCTAGAGCCCCCCAGGACCCTTGTAAATGACCCAAGACCCATCTAGAGCCCCCCAGGACTCTTCTAATAGACTCCAGACCCTTCTAGAGGCCCGAAGGACCCTTCTGAAAGCCCCCAGACACTTCTACAGCCCCCTAGGACCCTTCTATAAAGCCTCCAGACCCTTCTAGAGGCCCCCAGGACCATTCTAAAAGCCCCCAGACCCTTCTAGAGACACCCAGGACCCTTCTACAAGCACCCAGACACTTCTAGCGCCCTCAGGACCCTTCTAAAAGCACCAAGACCCTTCTAGAGACACGCAGGACCCTTCTAAAAGCCTCAGACCCTTCTAGAGGCCCCTAGGACCCTTCTAAAAGCCCCCAGACCCTTCTAGAGACACGCAGGACTCTTCTAAAAGCCCCCAGACCCTTCTAGAGCCTCCCAGGACCTTTCTAAAAGCCCCCAGACAATTCTAGACCTCCCGAGGACCCTTCTAAAATCACCCAGACCATTCTAGAGGCTCCCAGTGCCGCTCTAATGGTCATCAGACCCTTCTAGAGCCCCCAAGGACCCTTCTAAAAGCCCCCAGACCCTTCTATAGCCACCTAGGACCATTCTAAAAGCACCCAGACCCTTCTATAGCCCCCCAGAACTCTTCTAAAAGCCTCCAGACCCTTCTAGAGGCCCCCAGGAACCTTCTAAAATCCCCCAGACCCTTCTAGAGCCCCCCAGGACCCTTCTAAATGCCCCCAGACCCTTGTAGAGCCCCCCAGGACCCTTCTAAAAGCATCCAGACTATTCTAGAGGACCGCAGGACCCTTCTAAAATCCCCCAGACCCTTCTAGAACACCCCAGGACCCTTCTAAAAGAGCCCAGACGATTCTAGAGCCCCCCAGGACTCTTCTAAATGCCCCCAGACACTTCTAGAGAGCCCAGGGCCCGTCTAAAAGCACCCAGACCCTTCTAGAGAACCCCAGGACCCTTCTAAAACCTCCCAGACCCTTCTAGACCCTCCCCGGATCTTTCTAAAAGCCCCCAGACCCTTCTAGAGCCCCACAGGACCATTCTCAAAGACTCCAGACCCTTCTAGAGCCCCACAGGACCCTTCTAAAAGCCCCCAGACCCTTCTAGAGCCTCCCCGGATCATTCTAAAAGCCCATAGACGCTTCTAGATGCCCCCAGGATCATTCTAAAAGCCTCCAGACATTTGTAGAGCCTCCCAGGACCCTTCTAAACGCCCCCAGACCCTTCTAGAACCTCCCCGGATCCTTCTAAAAGTACCCAGACCCACCTGGATCCTCCCAGGACCCTTCTAAAAGAACCCAGACCCTTCTAGAGGCCCCAAGAACCCTTCTAATAGCCCCCAAGACCCTTCTAGAGCACCTCAGGACCCTTCTGAAAGCCCCCAGACCCTTCTAGAGCACCCCAGGACCCTTCTAAATGCCCCCAGACCCTTCTAGAGACCCCCAGGACCCTTCTAAAATCCTTTTAGAAGGCTAGAGGGTCTAGAAGAGTCTGGAGGCTTTTAGAAGGGTCCGGGGCGGCTCTAGAATGGTCTGGGGTGTTTTAGACGGGTCCTGGCGTGCTCTAGAAAGGTCTGGGGACTTTTAGAAGGGTCCTGGGGGGCTCTAGAAGGGACGGGGTGCCTTAAGAGGAGGCCTGGGGGGCTCTAGACATGTCTGGGAGCTTTTAGAAGGGTCCTGGGGTGCTCTAGAAGGGTCTGGGGTCTTTTAGAAGGATCCGGGGAGTGTCTAGAAGTGTCTGCGGGCTTTCAGAAGGGTCCTGGGGGGCTCTAGAAGGGTCTGGGGGCTTTTAGAAGGGTCCTGGGGGGGTCTAGAAGGGTCTGGGGGCTTTTAGAATGGTCCTGGGAGGCTCTAGAATGGTCTGGTTGCTTTTAGAAGGGTTCTGGGTGCAACTTGAAGGGTCTGGGGGCATTTAGAAGGGTCCTGGTGTGCTCTAGAAGGGTCTAGGGTCTTTTAGAAGGGTACTGGGAGGCTCTAGAAGGGTCTGGGGGCTTTTAGAAGGGTACTGGGGGGCTCTAGAAGGGTCTGGGGTCTTTTAGAATGATCCCGGGGGGCTCTAGAAGGGTCTGGGGGCTTTTCGAATGATCCGGGGAGGGTCTAGAAGGGTCTGGGGGCTTTTAGATGGGTCCTAGGGGGCTCTAGAAGGGTCTGGGGGCTTTTCGAATGATCCTGGGGGGCTCTAGAAGGGTCTGGGGGCTTTTAGAATGATCCTGGGGGTCTCTAGAAGGGTCTGGGTGCTTTTAGAAGGGTCCTGGGTGGCTCTAGAAGGGTCTGGGGGCTTGTAGAAGGGTCCTGGGGGGCTCTAGAAGGGTCTGGGGGCTTTTAGAAGGGTCCTGGGGGCATCTAGAAAGCTCTGGGAGCTTTTAGAAGGGTCCTGCGTGTCTCTAGAAGGGTCTGGGAGCTTTTAGAAGGGTCCTGGGAGGCTCTAGAAGGGTCTGGGGGCTTTTAGAAGTGTCCTGGGATGCTCTAGAAGGGTCTGGGGGCTTTTAGAACTGTCCTGGGATGCTCTAGAAGGTTCTGGGGGCTTTCAGAAGGGTCCAGGCCTC
The DNA here is from genome assembly GCA_033459285.1 of Clamator glandarius. Classification (NCBI taxonomy): domain Eukaryota; kingdom Metazoa; phylum Chordata; class Aves; order Cuculiformes; family Cuculidae; genus Clamator; species Clamator glandarius. The sequence continues at coordinate 86,941 of JAUNZM010001604.1, forward strand.
CTCTAGAAGGGTCTGGAGGCTTTTAAAAGGGTCCGGGGGGCCTCTAGAATGGTCTGGGGGCTTTTAGAAGGGTCCTGGGGTGCTCTAGAAGGGTCTGGGGACTTTAAGAAGGATCCTGGGGTGTCCTAGAAGGGACGGGGTGCCTTAAGAGGGGCCCTGGGGGGCTCTAGAAGGGTCTGGGGGCTTTTAGAAGGGTCCTGGAGTGCTCTAGAAGGGTCTGGGGGCTTTTAGAATGCTCCTGGGGATCTCTAGAATTGTCTGGGGTCTTTTAGAAAGATCCGGGGAGTGTCTAGATGTGTCTGCGGCCTTTCAGAAGGGTCCTGGGGGGATCTAGAAGGGTCTGGGGGCTTTTAGAAGGGTCCTGGGGGGGTCTAGAAGGGTCTGGGGGCTTTTAGAAGGGTCCTGGGAGGCTCTAGAAGGGTCTGAGTGCTTTTAGAAGGGTCATGGGGGTCTCTAGAAGGGTCTGGGGGCTTTTAGAATGATCCGGGGAGGGTCTAGAAGGTTCTGGGGGCTTTTAGAAGGGTCCTGGGGGGCTCTAGAGGGGTCTGGGGGCTTTTAGAAGCGTCCCGGGGTTCTCTAGAAGGGTCTGGGGGCATTTAGAAGTATCCTGGGGGCCTCTAGAAGGGTGTGGGATCTATTAGAGTGGTCCGGGGGAACTCTAGAAGGGTCTGGGGGCTTTTAGAAGGTTCCTTGGGTTTCTCTAGAAGGGTCTGGGGACTTATAGAAGGGTCCTGGGGGCCTCTAGAAGGGTCTGAGAACTATTAGAGTGGTTTGGGGGGGCTCTAGAAGGGTCTGGATGCTTTTAGAAGGGTCTTGGGGGGCTCTAGAAGTGTCTGGGGGCTTTTAGAATAATCCGGGGAGGGTCTAGAAGGGTCTGGGTTCTTTTAGAATAGTCTTGGGAGGTTTTAGAAGGGTCTGGGGTCTTTTAGAATGATCAGGGGAGTGTCTAGAAGGGTCTGGGCGCTTTTAGACGGGTCCTGGGGGGCTCTACAAGGGTCTGGAGGCTTTTAGAGGGGTTCTGGGGGCCCTAGAAAGGTCTGGGTTCATTTAGAAGGATCCGGGGAGGGTCTAGAAAGGTCGGGGGGCTATTAGAAGGGTCCTGGGAGGCTCTAGAAGAATCTGGGGGCTTTTAGAATGATCCGGGGAGGGTCTAGAAGGGTCTGGGGGCCTTTAGAAGGGTCCTGGGGGGCTCTAGAATGGTCTGGGGGCTTTTAGAAGGTTCCTGGGGTCCTCTAGAAGGGTCTGGGGGCTTTTAGAATGATCCTGGGGGGCTCTAGAAGGGTCTGGGGTCTTTTCGAAGGATCCGGGGAGGGTCTAGAAGGGTCTGGGGTCTTTTAGAAGGGTCCTAGGGGCCTCTAGAAGGGTCTGGGGGCTTTTAGATGGGTCCTAGGGGGCTCTAGAAGGGTCTGGGGTCTTTTAGAATGATCCTGGGGGGCTCTTGAAGGGTCTGGGGGCTTTTAGAATGATCCGGGGAGGGTGTAGAAAGGTCTGGGGGCCTTTAGAATGGTATTGGGGTGATCTAGAAGTGTCTGGGTGCTTTTAGAAGGGTCCTGGGAGGCTCTAGAAGGGTCTGGGGGCTTTTAGAAGAGTCCTGGGTGGCTCTAGAGGGTTCTGGGGGGTTTTAGAAGGGTCCTATGGGCCTCTAGAAGGGTCTGGGGGCTTTTAGAAGGGTCCTGGGATGCTCTAGAAGCGTCTGGGTGCTTTCATAAGGGTCCTCGGATGCTCTAGAAGGGTCTGGGGGCCTTTAGAAGGGTCCTGGGAGGCTCTAGAATGTTCTGGAATCTTTCAGAAGGGTCCTGGGGTGCTCTAGAAGGGTCTGGGAGCTTTTAGAAGGGTCCTGGGGGGCTCTAGAATGGTCTGGGGGCTTTTAGAAGGGTCCTGGGTGGCTCTAGAAGGGTCTGGGGGCTTTTAGAAGGGTCCGGGAGGGCTCTAGAAGGGTCTGGGGAATTTTAGAAGGGTACTCGGATTCTCTAGAATGGTCTGGGGGCTTTTAGAATGGTCCTGGGGTCCTCTAGAAGGTTCTGGGGGCATTCAGAAAGGTCCAGGGGGCCTCTAGAATGGTCTGAAGGCTTTTAGAAGGGTTTGGGGGGGCTCTAGAATGGTCTGGGGGCTTTTAGAAGGGTCCTGGCGTGCTCTATAAAGGTCTGGGGACTTTTAGAAGGGTCCTGGGGTGCTCTAGAAGGGACGGGGTGCCTTAATAGGAGGCCTGGGGGGCTCTAGAAGTGTCTGGGGGCTTTTAGAAGGGTCCTGGGTCCTCTAGAAGGGTCTGGGGGCTTTTAGAAGGGTCCTGGGGTGCTCTAGAAGGGTCTGGGGACTTTAAGAAGGGTCCTGGGGTGTCCTAGAAGGACGGGGTGCCTTAAGAGGGGCCCTGGGGGGCTCTAGAAGGGTCTGGGGGCTTATAGAAGGGTCCTGGAGTGCTCTAGAAGGGTCTGGGGGCTTTTAGAATGCTCCTGGGGATCTCTAGAAGTGTCTGGGGTCTTTTAGAAAGATCCGGGGAGTGTCTAGATGTGTCTGCGGCCTTTCAGAAGGGTCCTGGGGGGCTCTAGAAGGGTCTGGGGGCTTTTAGAAGGGTCCTGGGGGGGTCTAGAAGGGTCTGGGGGCTTTTAGAATGGTCCGGGGAGGCTCTAGAAGGGTCTGGGTGCTTTTAGAAGGGTCCGGGGTCCTCTAGAAGGGTCTGAGTGCTTTTAGAAGGGTCATGGGGGTCTCTAGAAGGGTCTGGGGGCTTTTAGAAGGGTCCTGGGGGGGTCTAGAATTGTCTGGGGGCTTTTAGAATGGTCCGGGGAGGCTCTAGAAGGGTCTGGGTGCTTTTAGAAGGGTCCTGGGGCCCTCTAGAAGGGTCTGAGTGCTTTTAGAAGGGTCATGGGGGTCTCTAGAAGGGTCTGGGGGCTTTTAGAATGATCCGTGGAGGTTCTAGAAGGTTCTGGGGGCTTTTAGAAAGGTCCTGGGGGGCTCTAGAGGGGTCTGGGGGCTTTTAGAAGGGTCCCGGGGTTCTCTAGAAGGGTCTGGGGGCATTTAGAAGTATCCTGGGGGCCTCTAGAAGGGTCTGGGATCTATTAGAGTGGTCCGGGGGGGCTCTAGAAGGGTCTGGGGGTTTTTAGAAGGCTCCTGGGAGGCTCTAGAATGGTCTGGGGTCTTTTAGACTGTTCCTGGGGTTCTCTAGAAGGGTCTGGGGACTTATAGAAGGGTCCTGGGGGCCTCTAGAAGGGTCTGAGAACTATTAGAGTGGTTCGGGGGGGCTCTAGAAGGGTCTGGAGGCTTTTAGAAGGGTCTTGGGGGGCTCTAGAAGGGTCTGGGGGCTTTTAGAATAATCCGGGGAGGGTCTAGAAGGGTCTGGGTTCGTTTAGAATTGTCTTGGGAGGTTTTAGAAGGGTGTGGGGTCTTTTAGAATGATCAGGGGAGGGTCTAGAAGGGTCAGGGCGCTTTTAGACGGGTCCTGGGGGGCTCTACAAGGGTCTGGAGGCTTTTAGAGGGGTTCTGGGGGGCCCTAGAAAGGTCTGGGTTCATTTAGAAGGATCCGGGGAGGGTCTAGAAAGGTCGGGGGGCTATTAGAAGGGTCCTGGGAGGCTCTAGAAGAATCTGGGGGCTTTTAGAACGATCCGGGGAGGGTCTAGAAGGGTCTGGGGGCCTTTAGAAGGGTCCTGGGGGGCTCTAGAATGGTCTGGGTGCTCTTAGAAGGCTCCTGGGGGCCTCTAGAATGGTCTGGGGGCTTTTAGAATGATCCTGGGGGGCTCTAGAAGGGTCTGGGGTCTTTTCGAAGGATCCGGGGAGGGTCTAGAAAGGTCTGGGGGCCTTTAGAATGGTATTGGGGTGCTCTAGAAGTGTCTGGGTGCTTTTAGAAGGGTCCTCGGATGCTCTAGAAGGGTCTGGTGGCTTTTAGAAGGGTCCTGGGGGGCTCTAGAATGTTCTGGGAGCTTTCAGAAGGGTCCTGGGGGGCTCTAGAAGGGTCTGGGGGCTTTTAGAAGGGTCCGGGGGGGCTCTAGAAGGGTCTGGGGAATTTTAGAAGGGTCCTCGGATTCTCTAGAAGGGTCTGGGGGCTTTTAGAAGGGTCCTGGAGGGCTCTAGAAGGTTCTGGGGGCTTTCAGGATGGTCCTGGGGGTCTCTAGAAGGGTCTGGGGACTTTTAGAAGGGTCCTGGGGGGATCTAGAAGGGTCTGCGTGCCTTTAGAATAGTCCTGGGTGACTCTAGAATGTTCTGCTGGCTATCAGAAGGGTCCTGGGGTCCACTAGAAGGGTCTGGGGGCTTTTAGAAGGGTCCTGGGTGGCTCTAGAAGGGTCTGGGGGCTTTTAGAAGGGTCCTGGGGTGCTCTAGAATGGTCTGGGGTCTTTCAGAAGGGTCCTGGGAGGCTCTAGAAGGGTCTGGGATCTTTTAGAAAGGTCCTGGGAGGATCTAGATGGGTCTGGGGGCTTTTAGAAGGGTCCTGGGATGCTCTAGAAGGGTCTGGTTGCTTGTAGATGGGTCCTGGTGGGCTCTAGAAGGGTCTGGGGGCTTTTAGAAGGGTCCGGTGGGGCTCTAGAAGGGTCTGGGGGCTTTTAGAAGTGTCCTGGAGTGCTCTAGAAGTGTCTGGGGAATTTTAGAAGGGTCCTCGGATGCTCTAGAAGGGTCTGGGTGCTTTTAGAAGGGTCTGGGTGAATCTAGAATGTTCTGCTGGCTTTCAGAAGGGTCCTGGGGTCCTCTAGAAGTGTCTGGGGTCTTTATAGAAGGGTCCGGGGGGGCTCTAGAAGGGTCTAGGGGCTTTTAGGAGGGTACTGGGGGGCTCTAGAAGGGTCTGGGGGCTTTTAGAATGATCCTGGGGGGCTCTAGAAGGGTCTGGGTTCTTTTCGAAGGATCCGGGGAGGGTCTAGAAGGGTCTGTGGGCTTTTAGAAGGGTCCTAGGGGCCTCTAGAAGGGTCTGGGGGCTTTTAGATGGGTCCTAGGGGGCTCTAGAAGGGTCTGGGGGCTTTTGGAATGATCCTGGGGGGCTCTAGAAGGGTCTGGGTGCTTTTAGAAGGGTCCTGGGGTTCTCTAGAAGGGTCTGGTTGCATTTAGAAGTGTACTGGGAGGCTCTAGAAGGGTCGGGGTGCTTTTATAAGGGTCCGGGGAGCCTCTAGAAGGGTCTGGGTGATTTTAGAAGGGTCCTGGTGTGCTCTAGAAGGATCTGGGGGCTTTTAGATGGTTCCTGGGGTGCTCTAGAAGGGTCAGGGGGCTTTTAGAATGATCCTGGGGGGCTCTAGAAGAGTCTGGGGGCTTTTAGAATGATCCGGGGACGGTCTAGAAGGGTCTGGGTGCTTTTTGAAGGATCCTAGGGGGCTCTAGAAGGGTCTGGGGGCTTTTAGAATGATCCGGGGAGGGTCTAGAAGGGTCTGGATGCTTTTAGAAGGGTTCTGGGGGTCTCTAGAAGGGTCTGGTGGCTTTTAGAAGGGTCCTGGGAGGCTCTGGAAGGGTCTGGGTGCTTTTATATGGGTCCGGGGAGCATCTAGAAGGGTCTGGGTGCTTTTGGAAAGGTCCTGGAGTGCTCTAGAATGGTCTAGAGGCTTTTAGACGGGTCCTGGTGTGCTCTAGAAGAAACGGGGTGGCTTAAGAAGGGCCCTGGGACCTCTAGAAGGGTCTGGGGGCTTTTAGAAGGGTCCTGAGGGGCTCTAGAAGGGTTTGGAAGTTTTTAGAAGCGTCCTAGGGTCTCTAGAAGTGTCTGGGGGCTTTTAGAAGGGTCCTGGGGGGCTCTAGAAGGGTCTGGGGTCTTTTATACTGTCCTGGGGGTCTGTAGAAGGGTCTGGGTGCATTTAGAAGGGTCTGGTGCGGCTCTAGAAGGATCTGGGGGCTTTCAGAAGGGTCGTGGGGGCCTCTAGAAGGGTCTAGGGGCTTTTAGAAGGGTCCGGGGGAGCTCTAGAAGGGTCTGGGGGCTTTTATAAGGGTTCTGGGGTGCTCTAGAAGGGTCTGGGGGCTTTTAGAAGGGTCCTAGTGTGCTCTAGAAGGTACGGGGGGGCTTAAGAGGGGCCCTGGGGCCTCTAAAAGGGTCTGGTGTCTTTTAGAAGGGTCCTGGGGGGCTCTATAAGGGTCTGGAGGATTTTAAAAGGGTCCGGGGTGGCTCTAGAAGGGTCTGGGGGCTTTTAGAAGGGTCCTGGGGTGCTCTAGAAGAGTCTGGGGGCTTTTATAGGGTCCTGGGGGTCTGTAGAATGGTCTGGGGTCTTTCAGAAGGGTCCTGGGGGACTCTAGAAGGGTCTGGGTGTATTTAGAAGGGTACAGGGGGACTCTAGAAGGGTCTGGGGGCTTTTAGAAGGGTCCTGAGATGCTCTAGAAGGGTCTGGAGGCTTTTAGAAGAATCCGGGGAGGGTCTAGATTAGTCTGGGGGCTTTTAGAAGGGTCCTTGGGTGCTCTAGAAGGGTCTGGGTTCTTTTAGAAGTATCTGGGGAGTGTCTAGAATGGTCTGGGGGCTTTTAGAATGGTCCTGGGGGGCTCTAGAAGGGTATGGGTGCTTTTAGAAGGGTCCTGTGGGGCTCTAGAAGGGTCTGGGGGCTTTTAGAAGTGTCCTGGGGGTCTCTAGAAGGGTCTGTAGGCTTTTATAGGGTCCTCGGTGTCTGTAGAAGTGTCTGGGTGCTTTTAGAACGGTCCTGGGGGGCTCTAGAAGGTTCTGGGGGCTTTCAGAAGGGTCCTGGGGGCCTCTAGAAGGGTCTAGGGGCTTTTAGAAGGGTCCGGGGGGGCTCTAGAAGGGTCTGGGGGCTTTTAGAAGGGTCCTGGGGTGATCTGGAAGGGTCTGGGGACTTTTAGAAGGGTCCTGGGCTGCTCTAGAAGGGACGGGGTGCCTTAAGAGGGGCCCTGGGGGGCTCTAGAATGGTCTGGGGTCTTTTAGAAGGGTCCTGGGGTGCTATAGAAGGGTCTGGGGCCTTTTAGAATGGTCCAAGGGATCTCTAGAAGTGTCTGGGGGCTTTTAGAATAATCCGGAGAGGGTCTAGAAGTTTCTGCGGCCTTTTAGAAAGGTCCTGGGGGGCTCTAGAAGGGTCTGGGGGCTTTTAGAAGGGTCCTGGGGGGCTCTAGAAGGGTCTGGGGGCTTTTAGAAGGGTCCTGGGTGGCTCTAGAAGGGTCTGGGGGCTTTTTGAAGGGTCCTGCGAGGATCTAGAAGGGTATGGGGGCTTTTAGAAGGATCCGGGGAGGGTCTAGAAGGGTCTGGGGCTTTTAGAAGGGTCCTGGTTGCCTCTAGAAGGGTCTCGGGACTTTTAGAAGGGTCCTGGGGGCCTCTAGAAGGGTCTGGGGGCTTTTAGATATGTCCTGGGGGGCTCTAGAATGGTCTGGGGGCATTTAGATGGGTCCTGGGTGTCTCTAGAAGGGTCTGGGGGCTTTTAGAGGGGTCCTGGGAGGCTCTAGAAGGGTCTGGGGGCTTTTAGAATGATCCGGGGACGGTCTAGAAGGGTCTTTATGCTTTTTGAAGGATCCTAGGTTGCTCTAGAAGGGTCTGGGGTCTTTTAGAAGTGTCCTGGGGGGTTTTGAAGGGTCTGGGGGCATTTAGAATGGTCCTGGGAGGCTCTAGAAGGGTCTGGGTGCTTTTAGAAGGGTCCTGGGGGCCTCTAGAAGTGTCTGGGGGCTTTTACAAGGGTCCGGGGGGGCTCTAGAAGGGTCTGGGGACTTTTAGAATGGTCCTGGTGGCCTCTAGACAAGTCTGGGGGCTATTAGAAGGGTCCTGGGGGGCTGTAGAAGGGTCTGGGGGCTTGTAGAAGGGTCCTGGGGGGGGCTTGAATGGTCTGGGGTCTTTTAGAAGGGTCCTGGGTGGCTCTAGGAGGTTCTGGGGGCTTTCAGAATGGTCCTGGGGGTCTCTAGAAGGGTCTGGGTGCTTTTAGAAGGGTCCTGGGGGGCTCAAGAATGGTCTGGGTGCTTTTAGAAGGGTCCTGTGGGGCTCTAGAATGGTCTAGTGGCTTTTAGAAGGGTCCGGGGGGGCTCTAGAAGGGTCTGGGTGCTTTTAGAAGGTCCTGGGTTGCTCTAGAAGGGTCTGGGGACTTTTAGAAGGGTCCTGGGATGCTCTAGAAGGGACGCGGCTGCTTAAGAGGGGCCCTGGGGCCTCTAGAAGGGTCTGGGGGCTTTTAGAAGGGTCCTGGGGGGCTCTAGAAGGGTCTGGAAGTTTTGAGAAGGGTCCTGGGGGGCTCTAGAAGGGTCTGGAAGTTTTGAGAGGGGTCCTGGGTTGCTCTAGAATGGTCTGGGGGTTTTTAGAAGTGTCCTGGGGTGCTCTAGAATGGTCTGGGGTCTTTTAGAAGGGTCCTGGGGGGCTCTAGAAGGGACGGGGTGGCTTAAGAGGGGCCCTGGGTCCTCTAGAAGGGTCTGGGGGCTTTTAGAAGGGTCCTGTGGGGCTCTAGAAGGGTCTGGGGTCTTTTAGAAGGGTCCTGGGATCCTCTAGAAGGGTCTCGGGGCTTTTAGAAGGATCCGGGGAGGGTCTAGAAGGGTCTGGGGGCTTTTAGAAGGGTCTTGGGAGGCTCTAGAAGGGTCTGGGGCCTTTTCAAAGGAACCTGAACGTCTCCAGAAGGGTCTGGGGGCTTTTGGAAGGGTCCTTGGGGGCTCTAGAATGGTCTGGGTCCTTTGTACTTAGCTGGCAGGGGAGACACCCTGATCAAGCAGGTGCTTTTCCCAGGCCAGGCTCATCCTTTGCACTCCGGGTGTGCTGAGCCCTGCGAATTCCCCAAATGTGCAAAATTAAAATTTTTGCTCTAGAAGCACCCAGACCCTTCTAGAGCCCCCCAGGAACCTTCTAAAAGCACCCAGACACTTTTAGAGCCCCCAGTGTGCTTCTCAAAGCCCCCGGACTTTCTAGAGCCCCCCAAAACCGTATAAAGGCCCCCAAAATCTTATAAAGCCCCCCAGGCCCTACTAAACCCCCTTAGGACCCTTCTACAATACCCTAGACCCTTCTAGAGCCACCGAGGACCCTTCTAAAAGACCCCAAACCCTTCGGGAGCCCCTTAGGAACCTTTTTAGAGACCCTAGACCCTCCTAGATCCTTCAAGGACTCTTCTAAAAGCCCCCAGATACTTCTAGGGGTTAGAGGCAGGGTTAGGGTTAGGGTTAGGGTTAGGGTTAGGGTTAGGGTTAGGGTTAGAGTTAGGGTTAGGGTTAGGGTTAGAGTTAGGGTTAGGGTTAGGGTTAGGGTTAGGGTTAGGGTTAGGGTTAGGGTTAGGGTTATAGTTAGAGTTAGGGTTAGGGTTAGGGTTAGAGTTAGGATTAGGGTTAGGGTTAGGGTTAGAGTTAGGGTTAGGGTTAGGGTTAGGGTAAGGGTTAGGGTTAGGGTTAGGGTTAGGGTTAGGGTTAGGGTTAGGGTTAGGGTTAGAGTTAGGGTTAGGGTTAGGGTTAGGGTTAGAGTTAGGGTTAGGGTTAGGGTTAGGGTTAGAGTTAGAGTTAGGGTTAGGGTTAGGGTTAGAGTTAGGATTAGGGTTAGGGTTAGGGTTAGAGTTAGGGTTAGGGTTAGGGTTAGGGTTAGAGTTAGGGTTAGAGTTAGGGTTAGAGTTAGGGTTAGGGTTAGGGTTAGGTTTAGGGTTATAGTTAGAGTTAGGGTTAGGGTTAGGGTTAGAGTTAGGATTAGGGTTAGGGTTAGAGTTAGGGTTAGGGTTAGGGTTAGGGTTAGGGTTAGGGTTAGGGTTAGGGTTAGAGTTAGGGTTAGGGTTAGGGTTAGGGTTAGGGTTAGGGTTAGGGTTTGGGTTTGTGTTAGAGTTAGGGTTAGAGTAAGAGTTAGGGATAGGGTTAGGAACCTTTTTTAGCCCTACAGGACCCATCTAAAAGCACTCAGACCATTCAACATCCCCTCAGGACCCTCCTAACTGTCCCCAGATCCTTCTAGAGCCCACCAGGACCCTTCTAAAAGACCCAGACCCTTCTAGAGCCCCCCAAGACCATTCTAAAAGCCCCCAGACCATTCTAGAGCCCCCCAGGACCCATCTAATAGCCCCCAGAGCCTTCTAGATGCCCCCAGGACGCTTCTAAAAGCCCTAACACCCTTCTAGAGCCCCCCAGGACCCTTCTAAAAGCCTCCAGACAATTCTAGAGCTCCCCAGGACCCTTCTAAAATCCCCCAGACCCTTCTAGAGGCCCCCAGGGCCCCTCTAATGGTCCCCAGACCCTTCTAGAGACCCCCAGGACCCATCTAAAAGCACCCAGACCCTTCTACATCCCCACAGAACCCTTCTAAAAGCCCTCAGACCCTTCTAGAGCCACCCAGGTCCCTTCTAAAAGCACCCAGACCCTTCTAGATGCACCCAGGACCCTTCTGAAAGCACCCAGACCCTTCTAGACCATCCCCGGATCATTCTAAAAGCACCCAGACCCATCTAGAGCCCACCAGGACTCTTCTAAAACCCTCCAGACCCTTCTAGAGGCCCCCAGGACCCTTCTGAATGCCCCCAGACCCTTCTAGACCCCCCAGGACCCTTCTAAAAGCCTCCAGACCCTTCTAGAGCTCCCCAGGACCCTTCTAAATGCACCCAGACATTTCTAGCGCCCCCCAGGACCCTTCTAAAAGCCCCCAGACCCATCTAGAGCTCCCCAGGATCCTTCTAAAAGCCCCCAGACCCTTCTAGAGCCCCCCGGGACCATTCTAAATGCCCCCAGACCATTCTAGAGCCACCCAGGACATTTCTAAAAGCACCCAGACCCTTCTAGAGCCAACCAGGACCCTTCTAAAAGCAACCAGACCATTCTAGAGCTACCCAGGGCCCTTCTAAAATCACCCAGACACTTCTAGAGCCTCCCAGGACCATTCTAAAAATCCTCAGACCATCTAGAGGCCCCCAGGACCCTTCTAAAAGTCCCCAGAGCCATCTAGATGCCCCAGGACCCTTCTAAAAGCACTCACACTCTTCTAAAGCCACCCAGGACTCTTCTAAAAGCCCCCAGAGCATTCTAGAGCCCCGCAGGACCATTCTAAAAGTCCCCAGACCCTTCTAAAGACCCCCAGGACCCTTCTAAAAGCACCCAGACCCTTCTAGAGCCTCCCAGGACCCTTCTAAAAGAACCCAGACGCTTCTAGATCACCACAGGACCCTTCTAAAAGCCCCCAGACCCTTCTAGACCCTCCCCGAATCCTTCTAAAATACCCAGACCATTCTAGAGCCTCCCAGGACCCTTCTAATATCCCGCAGACACTTCTACCCCAGGACCCTTCTAAGAGCACCCAGACCATTCTAGATCCCCCCAGGACCCTTCTAAAAGCCCCCAGACCCTTCTAGAGACCAGCAGGACCCTTCTAAAAGCCCCCAGACCCTTCTAGATTCTCCCAGGACCCTTCTAAAAGAACCCAGACAATTCTAGACCTCCCGAGGACCCTTCTCAAAGACCCCAGAGCCTTCTAGAGTCCTCCAGGGCCCTTCTAAAAGCCCCCAGACCCTTCTAGAGACACGCAGGACCCTTCTAAAATCCCCCAGACCCTTCTAGAGGCCACCAGGGCTTCTCTAATGGTCCCCAGACCCTTCTAGAGCCCCCAAGGACCCTTCTAAAAGGCCCCAGAGCCTTCTAGACCCTCCCCGGATACTTCTAATAAACCCCAGACCCTTCTAGAGCCACGCAGGACCCTTCTAAAAGCACCCAGACCTTTTCTAGACGCCCCCTGGACCCTTCAAAAAGCCCCCAGACCCTTCTAGAGCCTCCCAGGGCCATTCTAAAAGCAACCAGACCCTTCTAGATCCTCCCAGGACCCTTCTAAAAGCACCCAGACCCTTCTAGAGCCCCCCAGGACCTTTCTAAATGCCCCCAGACCCTTCTAGAGCCCCACAGGACCCTTCTAAAAGCACCCATACCCTTCTAGAGACCCTACAGGACCCTTCTAGAAGCCCTCAGACCTTTCCAGAGTCTCCCAGGACCCTTCTAAAAGCCCCCAGACCCTTCTAGAGCCCCCCAGGACACATCTAACAGCCCCCAGACCATTCCAGACCCACCCCGAATCCTTCTAAAAGCGCCCAGACCATTCTAGAACCTCCCAGGACCCTTCTAAAAGGCTGCAGACACTTCTAGAGGACCCCAGGACCCTTCTAAAAGCCCCCAGAGCCTTCTAGATGCCCCCAGAACCCTTCGAAAAGCCCTCACACCCTTTAGAGCCCCCCAGGACCCTTCTAAAAGACCCCAGACCCATCTAGAGGCCCCCAGGACCCTTCTAAAAGTCCCCAGAGCCATCTAGATGCCCCCAGGACCCTTCTAAAAGCACTCACACTCTTCTAAAGCCACCCAGGACTCTTCTAAAAGCCCCCAGAGCATTCTAGAGCCCCGCAGGACCATTCTAAAAGTCCCCAGACCCTTCTAAAGACCCCCAGGACCCTTCTAAAAGCACCCAGACCCTTCTAGAGCCTCCCAGGACCCTTCTAAAAGAACCCAGACGCTTCTAGATCACCACAGGACCCTTCTAAAAGCCACCAGACCCTTCTAGACCCTCCCCGAATCCTTCTAAAACACCCAGACCCTTCTAGAGCCTCCCAGGACCCTTCTAATATCCCGCAGACACTTCTAGAGGCCCCCAGGACCCTTCTAAGAGCACCCAGACCATTCTAGATCCCCCCAGGACCCTTCTAAAAGCCCCCAGACCCTTCTAGAGACCCGCAGGACCCTTCTAAAAGCCCCCAGACCCTTCTAGATTCTCCCAGGACCCTTCTAAAAGAACCCAGACACTTCTAGAGATCCCCAGGACCCTTCTAAAATCCCCCAGACCCTTCTAGAGGCCACCAGAGCTTCTCTAATGGTCCCCAGACCCTTCTAGAGCCCCCAAGGACCCTTCTAAAAGGCCCCAGAGCCTTCTAGACCCTTCCCGGATACTTCTAATAGACCCCAGACCCTTCTAGAGCCACGCAGGACCCTTCTAAAAGCACCCAGACCTTTCTAGAGGCCCCCTGGACCCTTCAAAAAGCCCCCAGACCCTTCTAGAGCCTCCCAGGGCCATTCTAAAAGCAACCAGACCCTTCTAGATCCTCCCAGGACCCTTCAAAAAGCCCCCAGACCCTTCTAGAGCCTCCCAGGGCCATTCTAAAAGCAACCAGACCCTTCTAGATCCTCCCAGGACCCTTCTAAAAGCCCCCAGACCCTTCTAGAGCTGCCCAGGACCCTTCTAAACTCCCCGAGACCCTTCTAGAGCCCCACAGGACCCTTCTAAAAGCACCCATACCCTTCTAGAGACCCTACAGGACCCTTCTAGAAGCCCTCAGACCTTTCCAGAGTCTCCCAGGACCCTTCTAAAAGCCCCCAGACCCTTCTAGAGCCCCCCAGGACACTTCTAACAGCCCCCAGACCATTCCAGACCCACCCCGAATCCTTCTAAAAGCGCCCAGACCATTCTAGAACCTCCCAGGACCCTTCTAAAAGGCCGCAGACACTTCTAGATGCCCCCAGAACCCTTCTAAAAGCCCTCACACCCTTTAGAGCCCCCCAGGACCCTTCTAAAAGACCCCAGACCCTTCTAGACCCCCCCAGAACCCTTCTAAAAGCCCCCAGACCCTTCTAGAGACCCGCAGGACCCTTTTAAATGCCCCCAGACCCTTCTAGAGTCTACCAGGACCCTTCAAAAAGCCCCCAGACCCTTCTAGAGCTGCCCAGGACCCTTCTAAACTCCCCGAGACCCTTCTAGAGGCCCCCAGGGCTCCTCTAATGGTCCCCAGACCATTCTAGAGCCCCCAAGGACCCTTCTAAAAGCCTCCAGACCCTTCTAGAGACACGCAGGACCCTTCTAAAAGACCCCAGACCATTCTAGAGCCTTCCAGGACCCTTCTAAAAGCCCCCAGACAATTCTCGAGCTCCCCAGGACCCTTCTAAAATCTCCCAGACCCTTCTAGAGGACCCCAGTGCCCCTCTAATGGTCCCCAGACCCTTCTATAGCCCCCAAGGACCATTCTAAAAGCTCCCAGACCCTTCTAGACCCTCCCAGGATCCTTCTAATAGACCCCAGACCCTTCTAGAGCCCCCCAGGACCCTTCTAAAACCCCCCAGACCCTTCTAGAGCCTCCACGGTCCCTTCTGAAAGCCCCCGGACCCTTCCAGAGCCCCCCAGGACCCATCTAAAGATCCCAGACCCTTCTACTGCCCCACAGGACCATTCTAAAAGCCCCCAGACCCTTCTAGACCCTCCCAGGACCCTTCTAAAAGCACCTAGACCCTTCTAGAGGCTCCCAGGACCCTTCTAAAAGCCCCCAGAGCTTTCTAGAGGCCCCCTGGACCCTTCAAAAAGCCCCCAGACCCTTCTAGAGCCTCCCAGGACCATTCTAAAAGCCCCCAGACCCTTCTAGAGCCTCGCATGACCCTTCTAAAAGCCCCCAGACCCTTCTAGAGACCCTACAGGACCCTTCTAAAAGCCCTCAGACCCTTCTAGCGTCTCCCAGGACCCTTCTAAAAGCTCCCAGACCCTTCTAGAGCACCCCAGGACCCTTCTAAAAACACCCAGACCCTTCTAGAGCCCCCTAGGACCCTTCTCAAAGACCCCAGAGCCTTCTAGAGTCCTCCAGGGCCCTTCTAAAAGCCCTCAGACCCTTCTAGAGACACGCAGGACCCTTCTAAAAGCCCCCAGACCCTTCTAGATTCCCCCAGGACCCTTGTAAAAGCACCCAGACCCTTCTAGAGCTCCTCAGGACCCTTCTAAAATCCCCCAGACCCTTCTAGAGGACCCCAGGGCTCCTCTAATGGTCCCCAGACCCTTCTAGAGCCACCAATAAAACTTCTAAATGCCCACAGAGCCTTCAAGACCCTCCCCGGATCCTTCTAATAGCCCCCAGACCCTTCTATAGCCCCCCAGGACCCTTCTAAAAGCACCCAGACCCTTCTAGAGCCTACACGGACCATTCTAAAAGCCCCCGGACCATTCTAGAGCCGCCCAGGACCAATCTAAAAGCCCCCAGACCCTTCTACAGCCCCACAGGACCCTTCTAAAAGCCCCCAGACCCTTCTAGAGCCACCCAGGACCTTTCTGAAAGCACCCAGACCCTTCTAGAGGCACCCAGGACCCTTCTGAAAGCACCCAGACCCTTCTAGAGCTCCCAAGGACCCTTCTAAAAGCCACCAGACACTTCTAGAGCCTCCCCGGATCCTTCTAAAATCCTCCAGACATTTGTAGAGCCCCCCAGGACCCTTCTAAATGCACCCGGACCCTTCTAGACCATCACCGGATCCTTCTAAAACCACCCAGACCCATCTCGATCCTCCCAGGACCTTTCTAAAAGCCCCCAGACCATTCTAGATGACCCAGGACCCTTCTAAAAGCACCCAGACCCTTCTAGAGCCCCCCAGGACCCTTCTGAAAGCCCCCAGACCCTTCTAGAGCCCCCCAGGACCCTTCTAAATGACCCCAGACCCATCTAGAGCCCCCCAGGACTCTTCTAATAGACTCCAGACCCTTCTAGAGGCCCCCAGGACCCTTCTGAATGCCCCCAGACCCTTCTAGAGCCCCCCAGAACTCTTCTAAAAGCCTCCAGACCCTTCTAGATGCCCCCAGGATCCTTCTAAAAGCCCTGACCCTTCAAGACCCTCCCCGAATCCTTCTAAAAGCAACCAGACCCTTCTAGAGCCCCCTAGGACCCTTTTCAAAGACCCCAGAGCCTTCTAGAGTCCTCCAGGGCCCTTCTAAAAGCCCCCAGACCCTTCTAGAGACACGCAGGACCCTTCTAAAAGCCCCCAGACCCTTCTAGATTCCCCCAGGACCCTTGTAAAAGCACCCAGACCCTTCTAGAGCTCCTCAAGACCCTTCTAAAATCCCCCAGACCCTTCTAGAGGACCCCAGGGCTCCTCTAATGGTCCCCAGACCCTTCTAGAGCCACCAAGGACCCTTCTAAATGCCCCCAGAGCCTTCTAGACCCTCCCCGGATCCTTCTAATAGCCCCCAGACCCTTCTATAGCCCCCCAGGACCCTTCTAAAAGCACCCAGACCCTTCTAGAGCCTCCACGGACCATTCTAAAAGCCCCCGGACCATTCTAGAGCCACCCAGGACCAATCTAAAAGCCCCTAGACCCTTCTACAGCCCCACAGGACCCTTCTAAAAGCCCCCAGACCCTTCTAGAGCCACCCAGGACCTTTCTGAAAGCACCCAGACCCTTCTAGAGGCCCCCAGGACCCTTCTGAAAGCACCCAGACCCTTCTAGAGCTCCCAAGGACCCTTCTAAAAGCCGCCAGATACTTCTAGAGCCTCCCCGGATCCTTCTAAAATCCTCCAGACATTTGTAGAGCCCCCCAGGACCCTTCTAAATGCACCCAGACCCTTCTAGACCATCACCGGATCCTTCTAAAACCACCCAGACCCATCTCGATCCTCCCAGGACCTTTCTAAAAGCCCCCAGACCATTCTAGATGACCCAGGACCCTTCTAAAAGCACCCAGACCCTTCTAGAGCCCCCCAGGACCCTACTAAATGACCCAAGACCCATCTAGAGCCCCCCAGGACTCTTCTAATAGACTCCAGACCCTTCTAGAGGCCCGAAGGACCCTTCTGAATGCCCCCAGACCCTTCTAGAGCCCCCCAGAACTCTTCTAAAAGCCTCCAGACCCTTCTAGATGCCCCCAGGATCCTTCTAAAAGCCCTGACCCTTCAAGACCCTCCCCGAATCCTTCTAAAAGCAACCAGACCCTTCTAGAGCCTCCCAGGACCCTTTTAAAATCCCTCACACCCTTCTAGAGCCCCCCAGGACCATTCTAAAAGAACCCAGACCCTTCTAGAGACCCGAAGGACCCTTCTAAAATCCCTCAGACCCTTCTAGAGTCTCCCAGGACCCTTCTAAAAGCACCCAGACCCTTCTAGAGCTCCCCAAGACCTATCTAAACTCCCCCAGACCCTTCTAGACCCACCAGGACCATTCTAAATGTCCCCAGACCCATCTAGAGCCCCCCAGGACTCTTCTAAAAGCATCCAGACCCTTCTAGAGGCCCCCAGGACCCTTCTGAATGCCCCCAGACCCTTCTAGAGCTCCCCAGGACCCTTCTAAATGCACCCAGACACATTTAGCGCCACCCAGTACCCTTCTAAAAGCACCCAGTCCCTTCTAGAGCCACACAGGACCCTTCTAAAAGCCACCAGACCCTTCTGGAACCTCCCCGAATCATTCTAAAAGCACCCAGACCCTTCTAGAGCCTCCCAGGTCCCTTCTAACATCCCTCAGACATCTCTAGAGGCCCCCAGGACCCTTCTAAAAGCCCCCAGAACCTTCTAGATGCCCCCAGGACCCTTCTAAAAGCCCTCACACCCTTCTAGAGCACCCCAGGACCCTTCTAAAAGGCCCCAGACCCTTATAGAGCCCCCCAGGACCCTTCTAAAAGCACCCAGACCCTTCTAGAGCCCCATAGGACCCTTCTAAATACCCCCAGACTCTTCTAGACCCTCCCCGAATCCTTCTAAAAGCACCCAGACCATTCCAGAGCCTCCCAGGACCCTTCTAAAATCCCTCAGACACTTCTAGAGGCCCACAGGACACTTCTAAAAGCCCCCAGAGCCTTCTAGATGCACCCAGGATCATTCTAAAAGCCCACACACCCTTCTAGAGCACCCCAGGACCCTTCTAAAAGCCCTCACACCCTTCTAGAGCCCCCCAGGACCCTTCTAAAAGCCCCCAGACCCTTCTAGAGACCCGCAGGACCCATCTAAATGCCCCCAGACCCTTCTAGAGTCTCCCAGGACCCTTCTAAAAGCCCCCAGACCCTTCTAGAGCTCCCCAGGACCCTTCTAAAATACCCCAGACCCCTCTAGAGGCCCCCAGGGCTCCTCTAGTGGTCCCCACACCCTTCTAGAGCACCCAAGGACCCTTCTAAAAGCCCCCAGACCCTTCTAGAGACACGCAGGACTCTTCTAAAAGCCCCCAGACCCTTCTAGAGCCTCCCAGGACCTTTCAAAAAGCCCCCAGACAATTCTAGACCTACCGAGGACCCTTCTCAAAGACCCCAGAGCCTTCTAGAGTCCTCCAGGGCCCTTCTAAAAGCCCCCAGACCCTTCTAGAGACACGCAGGACCCTTCTAAAAGCCCCCAGACCCTTCTAGATTCCCCCAGGACCCTTGTAAAAGCCCCCAGACCCTTCTAGAGCTCCTCAGGACCCTTCTAAAATCCCCCAGACCCTTCTAGAGGACCCCAGGGCTCCTCTAATGGTCCCCAGACACTTCTAGAGCCACCAAGGACCCTTCTAAATGCCCCCAGAGCCTTCTAGACCCTCCTCGGATCCTTCTAATAGCCCCCACACCCTTCTAGAGCCCCCCAGGACCCTTCTAAAAGCACCCAGACCCTTCTAGAGCCTCCACGGACCATTCTAAAAGCCCCCGGACCATTCTAGAGCCCCACAGGACCTTCTAAAAGCCCCCAGACCCTTCTAGAGCCACCCAGGACCTTTCTGAAAGCACCCAGACCCTTCTAGAGGCCCCCAGGACCCTTCTGAAAGCACCCAGACCCTTCTAGAGCTCCCAAGGACCCTTCTAAAAGCCGCCAGACACTTCTAGAGCCTCCCCGGATCCTTCTAAAATCCTCCAGACATTTGTAGAGCCCCCCAGGAACCTTCTAAAAGCACCCAGACCCTTCTAGACCATCCCCGGATCCTTCTAAAACCACCCAGACCCATCTGGATCCTCCCAGGACCTTTCTAAAAGCCCCCAGACCATTCTAGATGACCCAGGACCCTTCTAAAAGCCCCCAGACCCTTCTAGAGCCCCCCAGGACCCTTCTAAAAGCCCCCAGACCCTTCTAGAGCCCCCCAGGACCCTTGTAAATGACCCAAGACCCATCTAGAGCCCCCCAGGACTCTTCTAATAGACTCCAGACCCTTCTAGAGGCCCGAAGGACCCTTCTGAATGCCTCCAGACCCTTCTACAGCCCCCTAGGACCCTTCTATAAAGACTCCAGACCCTTCTAGAGGCCCCCAGGACCCTTCTAAAAGCCCCCAGACCCTTCTAGAGACACCCAGGACCCTTCTACAAGCACCCAGACACTTCTAGCGCCCTCAGGACCCTTCTAAAAGCACCAAGACCCTTCTAGAGACACGCAGGACCCTTCTAAAAGCCCCCAGACCCTTCCAGAGGCCCCTAGGACCCTTCTAAAAGCCCCCAGACCCTTCTAGAGACACGCAGGACTCTTCTAAAAGCCCCCAGACCCTTCTAGAGCCTCCCAGGACCTTTCTAAAAGCCCCCAGACAATTCTAGACCTCCCGAGGACCCTTCTAAAATCACCCAGACAATTCTAGAGGCTCCCAGTGCCCCTCTAATGGTCCCCAGACCCTTCTAGAGCCCCCAAGGACCCTTCTAAAAGCCCCCAGACACTTCTATAGCCACCTAGGACCATTCTAAAAGCACCCAGACCCTTCTAGAGCCCCCCAGAACTCTTCTAAAAGCCTCCAGACCCTTGTAGAGGCCCCCAGGACCCTTCTAAAATCCCCCAGACCCTTCTAGAGCCCCCCAGGACCCTTCTAAATGCCCCCAGACCCTTGTAGAGCCCCCCAGGACCCTTCTAAAAGCATCCAGACTATTCTAGAGGACCGCAGGACCCTTCTAAAATCCCCCAGACCCTTCTAGAACACCCCAGGACCCTTCTAAAAGAGCCCAGACGATTCTAGAGCCCCCCAGGACTCTTCTAAATGCCCCCAGACACTTCTAGAGAGCCCAGGGCCCGTCTAAAAGCACCCAGACCCTTCTAGAGAACCCCAGGACCCTTCTAAAACCTCCCAGACCCTTCTAGACCCTCCCCGGATCTTTCTAAAAGCCCCCAGACCCTTCTAGAGCCCCACAGGACCATTCTCAAAGACTCCAGACCCTTCTAGAGCCCCCAGGACCCTTCTAAAAGCCCCCAGACCCTTCTAGAGCCTCCCCGGATCATTCTAAAAGCCCATAGACGCTTCTAGATGCCCCCAGGATCATTCTAAAAGCCTCCAGACATTTGTAGAGCCTCCCAGGACCCTTCTAAACGCCCCCAGACCCTTCTAGAACCTCCCCGGATCCTTCTAAAAGTACCCAGACCCATCTGGATCCTCCCAGGACCCTTCTAAAAGAACCCAGACCCTTCTAGAGGCCCCAAGAACCCTTCTAATAGCCCCCAAGACCCTTCTAGAGCACCTCAGGACACTTCTGAAAGCCCCCAGACCCTTCTAGAGCACCCCAGGACCCTTCTAAATGCCCCCAGACCCTTCTAGAGACCCCCAGGACCCTTCTAAAATCCCCCAGACCCTTCTAGAGCTCCCCAGGACCTTCTAAAAAACTCCAGACTTTTCTAGAGGCCCGCAGGACCCTTCTGAAAGCCCCCAGACCCTTCTAGATCAGCCCAGGACCCTTCTAAAAGCCCCCAGACCATTCTAGAGCCCCCCATAACTCCTCTAAAAGCCCCCAGACCCTTCTAGAGAAGCCCAGGGCCCCTATAAAAGCACCCAGACCCTTCTAGAGCTCCCCAGGACCCTTCTAAAATCCCTCAGACTCTTCTAGAGCCCCCCAGGACCCTTCTAAAATCCCCCATACCTTCTAGAACCGCCCAGGACCCTTCTAAAACCACCCAGACCGTTCTAGACCCTCCCCGGATCATTCTAAAAGCCCCCACACACTTCTAGAGCCACCCAGGACCCTTCTAAAAGCCTCCAGACCCTTCTAGAGCCCCCCAGGACCCTTCTAAAAGCCCCCAGACCCTTCTATAGATTCCACGTATCCTTCTAAAAGCCCCCAGACCCTTCTAGAGCTACCCAGAACCCTTCTAAAATACCCCAGACCCTTCTAGAGCTCTCCAGGACCCTTCTAATATCCCCCAGACCCTTCTAGATGCCCCCAAGGCCCCTCTAATGATACTCAGACCCTTCTAGAGCCCCCAAGGACCCTTCTAACAGGACCCAGACCCTTCTAGAGACCCGCAGGACAATTCTAAAAGCCCCCAGACCCTTCTAGAGCCTCCCGGGACCCTTCTAAAAGACCCCAGACCATTCTAGAGCTCCCCAGGACCCTTCTAAAAGCACCCAGACCCTTCTAGAGCCCCCCAGGACCCTATAAAAGCCCCCTGACCCTTCTTGAGGCACCCAGGACCCTTCCAAAATACCCCAGACCCTTCTAGAGCCACCCAAAGACCCTTCTCAAAGAACCCAGACCCTTCGAGAGCCCGCCAGGACACTTCTATAAGCCCCCAGACCCTTCTAGAGGACCCCAAGGCCCAACTTAAGGACCCCCGTCTCTCCTAGAAGGGTCTCGGGGCTTTTAGAAGGGCCCTGGGGGGCTCTAGAATGGTCTGGGGGCTTTTAGAAGGGTCCTGGGGTTCTCTAGAAGGGTCTGGGGGCTTTTGAAAGTATCCTGGTGGCCTCTAGAATGGTGTGGGATATATCAGAGGGGTCCGGGGATGATCTAGAAGGGTCTGAGGGCTTTTAGAAGGGTCCTGGAAGGCTCTAGAAGGGTCTGGGGACTTTTAGAAGGGTCCGGGGGGCCTCTAGAAGGGTCTGGAGGCTTTTAGAAGGGTCCTGCGAGGCTCTAGAAGGGTCCGGGGGCTTTTAGAGGGGTCCTGCGAGGCTCTAGAAGGGTCTGGGGGCTTTTAGAATGATCCGGGGAGGGTCTAGAAGGGTCTGGGGGCCTTTAGAAGGGTCCTGGGGTCTCTAGAAGGGTCTGAGGGCTTTTAGAATGATCCGGGGAGGGTCTAGAAGAGTCTGGGGGCCTTTAGAATGGTCCTGGGGCTCTCTAGAAGGGTCTGGGTGATTTTGAAGGGTCCTGGGAGGCTCTAGAAGGGTTTGAAGGCTTTTAGAATGGTCCTGGGTGGCTCTAGAAGGTTCTGGTTGCTTTTAGAAGGGTCCTGGCTTATCTAGAAGGGTCTGGGGGCTTTTAGAAGGGTTCTGGGTGTCTCTAGAAGGGTCTGGGTGCTTTTAGAATTCTCCTGGGGTGCTCTAGAAGGGTCTGGTGGCTTTTAGAAGGGTCCTGGGTGGATCTAGAAGGTTCTGGAGGCTTTCAGAAGGGTCATGGGGGGTCTCTAGAATGGTCTGGGGGCTTTTAGAAGGGTCCTGGGGAGCCCTAGAAGGGTCTGGGTTCTTTTAGAAGGGTCCTGGGATGCTCTAGAAGGTTCTTGGGGCTTTCAGAAGGGTCCTGGCGGCCTCTATAAGGGTCTGGGTGCTTTTAGAAGGGTCCTGGGGGGCTCTAGAAGGGTCTGGGGACTTTTAGAAGGGTCCTGGGGTGCTCTAGAATGGACGGGGTGCCTTAAGAGGGCCCTGGGGACCTCTAGATTGGTCTGGGGGCTTTTAGAAGGGTCCTGGGGGGCTCTAGAAGGGTCTGTAGGCTTTTAGAAGGGTCCTGGGGGGCTCTAGAAGTGTCTGGGGGCTTTTAGAAGGGTCCTGGTGTCCTCTAGAAGGGTCTGAGGGCTTTAGAATGGTCCTGGGAGTCTCTAGAATGGTCTGGGGTTTTTTAGAAGGATCCGGGGAGGGTCTAGAAGGGTCTGGTTGCTTTTAGAAGGGTCCTGGGGGCCTCTAGAAGGGTCTGGGGGCATTCAGATGGGTCCTAGGGGGCTCTAGAAGGGTCAGGGGGCTTTTAGAAGGGTCCTGGGGGGCTCTAGAAGGGTCTGGGGGCTTTTAGAATGATCCGGGGACGGTCTAGGAGGGTCTGGGTGATTTTTGAAGGATCCTAGGGGGCTCTAGAAGGGTCTGGGGGCTTGTAGAATGGTCCTGGTAGGTTCTAGAAGGGTCTGGGGGCTTTTAGAACGGTCCTGGGGTGCTCTAGAATGGTCTGGGTGCTTTTAGAAGGGTCCTGGGAGGCTCTAGAAGGGTCTGGGGGCTTTTAGAAAGGTCCTGGGTGGCTCTAGAAGTGTCTGGGGGCTTTTAGAAGGGTCCTGGGAGTATCTAGAAGAGTCTGGGGGCTTTTAGAAGGATCCTGGGAGGCTCTAGAAGGGTCTGGGGGCTTTTAGAATGGTCCTGGGATGCTCTAGAAGGGTCTGGGTGCTTTTAGAAGGGTCCTGGGGGGCTCTAGAAGGTTCTGGGTGCTTTCAGAAAGGACCAGGGAGCCTCTAGAAGGATCTGGAGGCTTTTAGAAGGGTCCGGGGCGGCTCTAGAATGGTCTGGGGTCTTTTAGACGGGTCCTGGCGTGCTCTAGAAAGGTCTGGGGACTTTTAGAAGGGTCCTGGGGGGCTCTAGAAGGGACGGGGTGCCTTAAGAGGAGGCCTGGGGGGCTCTAGAATTGTCTGGGGGCTTTTAGAAGGGTCCTGGGGTGCTCTAGAAGGGTCTGGGGTCTTTTAGAAGGGTCCTGGGGGGGTCTAGAAGTGTCTGGGGGCTTTTAGAATGGTCCTGGGAGGCTCTAGAATGGTCTGATTGCTTTTAGAAGGGTTCTGGGTGCATCTTGAAGGGTCTGGGGGCATTTAGAAGGGTCCTGGGGTGCTCTAGAAGGGTCTAGGGTCTTTTAGAAGGGTACTGGGGGGCTCTAGAAGGGTCTGGGGGCTTTTAGAAGGGTACTGGGGGGCTCTAGAAGGGTCTGGGGGCTTTTAGAATGATCCTGGGTGGCTCTAGAAGGGTCTGGGGGCTTTTCGAATGATCCGGGGAGGGTCTAGAATGGTCTGGGGGCTTTTAGATGGGTCCTAGGGGGCTCTAGAAGGGTCTGGGGGCTTTTCGAATGATCCTGGGGGGCTCTAGAAGGGTCTGGGGGCTTTTAGAATGATCCTGGGGGTCTCTAGAAGGGTCTGGGTGCTTTTAGAAGGGTCCTGGGTGGCTCTAGAAGGGTCTGGGGGCTTGTAGAAGGGTCCTGGGGGGCTCTAGAAGGGTCTGGGGGCTTTTAGAAGGGTCCTGGGGGCATCTAGAAAGCTCTGGGAGCTTTTAGAAGGGTCCTGGGTGTCTCTAGAAGGGTCTGGGAGCTTTTAGAAGGGTCCTGGGAGGCTCTAGAAGGGTCTGGGGGCTTTTAGAAGTGTCCTGGGATGCTCTAGAAGGGTCTGGGGGCTTTTAGAACTGTCCTGGGATGCTCTAGAAGGTTCTGGGGGCTTTCAGAAGGGTCCAGGCGTCCTCTAGAAGGGTCTGGAGGCTTTTAAAAGGGTCCGGGGGGCCTCTAGAATGGTCTGGGGGCTTTTAGAAGGGTCCTGGGGTGCTCTAGAAGGGTCTGGGGACTTTAAGAAGGATCCTGGGGTGTCCTAGAAGGGACGGGGTGCCTTAAGAGGGGCCCTGGGGGGCTCTAGAAGGGTCTGGGGGCTTTTAGAAGGGTCCTGGAGTGCTCTAGAAGGGTCTGGGGGCTTTTAGAATGCTCCTGGGGATCTCTAGAATTGTCTGGGGTCTTTTAGAAAGATCCGGGGAGTGTCTAGATGTGTCTGCGTCCTTTCAGAAGGGTCCTGGGGGGATCTAGAAGGGTCTGGGGGCTTTTAGAAGGGTCCTGGGGGGGTCTAGAAGGGTCTGGGGGCTTTTAGAAGGGTCCTGGGAGGCTCTAGAAGGGTCTGAGTGCTTTTAGAAGGGTCATGGGGGTCTCTAGAAGGGTCTGGGGGCTTTTAGAATGATCCGGGGAGGGTCTAGAAGGTTCTGGGGGCTTTTAGAAGGGTCCTGGGGGGCTCTAGAGGGGTCTGGGGGCTTTTAGAAGCGTCCCGGGGTTCTCTAGAAGGGTCTGGGGGCATTTAGAAGTATCCTGGGGGCCTCTAGAAGGGTGTGGGATCTATTAGAGTGGTCCGGGGGAACTCTAGAAGGGTCTGGGGGCTTTTAGAAGGCTCCTGGGAGGCTCTAGAAGGGTCTGGGGGCTTTTAGAAGGTTCCTTGGGGTTCTCTAGAAGGGTCTGGGTGCCTTTAGAAGGGTCCTGGGTGAGTCTAGAATGTTCTGCTTGCTTTCAGAAGGGTCCTGGGTTCCTCCAGAAGGGTCTGGGGGCTTTTAGAAGGGTCCTGGGGGGCTCTAGAAGGGTCTGGGGGCTTTTAGAAAGGTCCTGGGAGGCTCTAGAAGGGTCTGGGGTCTTTTAGAAGGGTCCTGGGAGGCTCTAGAAGGGTCTGGGGTCTTTTAGAATGGTCCTGGGAGGATCTAGATGGGTCTGGGGACATTTAGAAGGGTCCTGGGATGCTCTAGAAGGGTCTGGGGGCTTGTAGATGGGTCCTGGGGGGCTCTAGAAGGTTCTGGGTGCTTTTAGAAGGGTCCTGGGTGGCTCTAGAAGGGTCTGGGGGCTTTTAGAAGGGTCCGGGGGGGCTCTAGAAGGGTCTGGGGGCTTTTAGAATGGTCCTGGGGTGCTCTAGAGGGGTCTGGGGACATTTAGAAGGGTCCTGGGGTGCTCTAGAATGGACGGGGTTCCTTAAGAGGGGCCTTGGGTGCCTCTTGAAGGGTCTGGGGGCATTTAGAAGGGTCCTGGGGGGCTCTAGAAGGGTCTAGGGGCTTTTCGAAGGGTACTGGGGGGCTCTAGAAGGGTCTGGGGGCTTTTAGAATGATCCTGGGGGGCTCTAGAAGGGTCTGGGGTCTTTTCGAAGGATCCGAGTAGGGTCTAGAAGGGTCTGGGGTCTTTTAGAAGGGTCCTAGGGGCCTCTAGAAGGGTCTGGGGGCTTTTAGAATGATCCTGGGGGCCTCTAGAAGGGTCTGGGGGCTTTTAGACGGGTCCTGGGGTCCTCTAGAAGGGTCTGGGTGCTTTTAGAAGGGTCCTGGGTGGCTCTAGAAGGGTCTGGGTGCTTGTAGAAGGGTCCTGGGGGGCTCTAGAAGGGTCTGGGGGCTTTTAGAAGGGTCCTGTGGGGTTCTAGAAGGGTCTGGGGGCTTGTAGAACCTGGTGGGCTCAAGAAGGGGTCTGGGGGCTTTTAGAAGGGTCCTGGGGTGCTCTAGAAGGGTCTGGGGGCTTTTAGAAGGGTCCTGGGGGGCTCAAGAAGGGTCCTGGGGGGCTTTTAGAAGGGGTCCTGGGTTGCTCTAGAAGGGTCTGGGGGCTTTTAGAAGGGTCCTGGGAGGATCTAGAAGGGTCTGGCGGCTTTTAGAAGGATCCGGGGAGGGTCTAGAAGGGTCTGGGGGCTTTTAGAAGGGTCCTGTGGGGCTCTAGAAGGGTCTGGGGGCTTTTAGAAGAGTCCTGGTGGGCTCTAGAAGGGTCTGGAGTCTTTTAGAATGGTCCTGGGGGGCTCTAGAAGGGTCTGGGGGCTTTTAGAAGGGTCCTGGGGGCCTCTAGAAGGATCTGGGGGCTTTTAGATGGGTCCTGGGGTTCTCTAGAAGGGTCTGGGGGCATTTAGAAGGGTCCTGAGGGGCTCTAGAAGGGTCTGGGGGCTTTTAGAATGATCCGGGGACGGTCTAGAAGGGTCTTTATGCTTTTTGAAAGATCCTAGGCGGCTCTAGAAGGGTCTGGGGTCTTTTAGAAGGGTCCTGGGGGGCTCTAGAAGGGTCTGGAGCTTTTAGAAGGGTCTTGGGGGGCTCTAGAAGGGTCTGGGGGCTTTTAGAATAATCCGGGGAGGGTCTAGAATGGTCTGGGTTCTTTTAGAATAGTCCTGGGAGGTTTTAGAAGGGTCTGGGGTCTTTTAGAATGATCAGGGGAGGGTCTAGAAGGGTCTGGGCGCTTTTAGACGGGTCCTGGGGGGCTCTACAATAGTCCTGGAGGCTTTTAGAGGGGTTCTGGGGGGGCCCTAGAAGGGTCTGGGTTCATTTAGAAGGATCCGGGGGAGGGTCTAGAAAGGTCGGGGGGCTATTAGAAGGGTCCTGGGAGGCTCTAGAAGAATCTGGGGGCTTTTAGAATGATCCGGGGAGGGTCTAGAAGGGTCTGGGGGCCTTTAGAAGGGTCCTGGGGGGCTCTAGAATGGTCTGGGGGCTTTTAGAAGGGTCCTGGGGGACTCTAGAAGGGTCTGGGGGCTTTTAGAAGGGTCCAGGGATGCTCTAGGAATGGTCTGGGTGCTTTTAGAAGGGTCCTCGGATGCTCTAGAAGGGTCTAGGGGCTTTTAGAAGGGTCCTGGGGGGCTCTAGAATGTTCTGGGGGCTTTCAGAAGGGTCCTGGGGGTCTCTAGAAGGGTCTGGGGGCTTTTAGAAGGGTCCTGGGGGGCTCTAGAATGGTCTGGGGGCTTTTAGAATGGTCCTGGGTAGCTCTAGAAGGGTCTGGGGGCTTTTAGAAGGGTCCGGGGGGGCTCTAGAAGGGTCTGGGGAATTATAGAAGGGTCCTCGTATTCTCTAGAAGGGTCTGGGGGCTTTTAGAAGGGTCCTGGAGGGCTCTAGAAGGTTCTGGGGGCTTTCAGAAGGGTCCTGGGGGTCTCTAGAAGGGTCTGGGGTCTTTTAGAAGGGTCCTGGGTGGCTCTAGAAGGGTCTGTGTTCCTTTAGAAGGGTCCTGGTTGACTCTAGAATGTTCTGCAGGCTTTCAGAAGGGTCCTGCGTGGCTCTAGAAGGGTCTGGGTGCTTTTAGAAGGGTCCTGGGTGGCTCTAGAAGGGTCTGGGGGCTTTTCGAAGGGTCCTGGGTGTATCTAGAAGGGTCTAGGGGCTTTTAGAAGGGTCCTGGGAGGCTCTAGATGGGTCTGGGTGCTTTTAGAAGGGTCCTGGGATGCTCTAGAAGGGTCTGGGGACTTGTAGATTGGTCCTGGGGGGCTCTAGAAGGTTCTGGGTGCTTTTAGAAGGGTCCTGGGTGGCTCTAGAAGGGTCTGGGGGCTTTTAGAATGGTCCGGCGGGCTCTAGAAGGGTCTGGGTGCTTTTAGAAATGTCCTGGGGTGCTCTAGATGGGTCTGGGGAATTTTAGAAGGGTCCTCGGATGCTCTAGAAGGGTCTGGGTGCTTTTAGAAGGGTCCTGGGGTTCTCTAGAAGCGTCTGGGTTCCTTTAGAAGGGTCCTGGGTGATTCTAGAATGTTCTGCTGGCTTTCAGAAGGGTCCTGGGGTCCTCTAGAAGGGTCTGGGGTCTTTTAGAAGGGTCCGGGGGGGCTCTAGAAGGGTCTGGGGGCTTTTAGAATGGTCCTGGGGTGCTCTAGAGGGGTCTGGGGACTTTTAGAAGGGTCCTGGGGTGCTCTAGAATGGACGGGGTTCCTTAAGAGGGGCCTTGGGTGCCTCTTGAAGGGTCTGGGGGCATTTAGAAGGGTCCTGGGTGGCTCTAGAAGGGTCTGGGGGCTTTTAGAATGATACTGGGGGCTCTAGAAGGGTCTGGGGTCTTTTCGAAGGATCCGAGGAGGGTCTAGAAGGGTCTGGGGTCTTTTAGAAGGGTCCTAGGGGCCTCTAGAAGGGTCTGGGGGCTTTTAGAATGATCCTGGGGGGCTCTAGAAGGGTCTGGGGGCTTTTAGACGGGTCCTGGGGGCCTCTAGAAGGGTCTGGGTGCTTTTAGAATGATCCGGGGACGGTCTAGAAAGGTCTGGGTGCTTTTTGAAGGATCCTAGGGGGCTCTAGAAGGGTCTGGGGGCTTTTAGAAGGATCCGGGAAGGGTCTAGAAGGGTCTGGGGGCTTTTAGAATGATCCTGGGGTTCTCTAGAAGGGTCTGGTTGCTTTTAGAAGGGTACTGGGAGGCTCTAGAAGGGTCGGGGTGCTTTTATAAGGGTCCGGGGAGCCTCTAGAAGGGTCTGGGTGCTTTTAGAAAGGTCCTGGGGGGCTCTAGAAGGGTCTAGAGGCTTTTAGACGGGTCCTGGGGGCCTCTAGAAGGGTCTGGGTGCTTTTAGAAGGGTCCTGGGTGGCTCTAGAAGGGTCTGGGGGCTTGTAGAAGGGTCCTGGGGGGCTCTAGAAGGGTCTGGGGGCTTTTAGAAGGGTCCTGGGGGCCTCTAGAAGGGTCTGGGTGCTTTTAGAAGGGTCCTGGGTGGCTCTAGAAGGGTCTGGGGGCTTGTAGAAGGGTCCTGGGGGGCTCTAGAAGGGTCTGGGGGCTTTTAGAAGGGTCCTGGGGGCCTCTAGAAGGGTCTGGGGTCTTTTAGAAGGGTCCTGGGTGGCTCAAGAAGGGTCTGGGGGCTTTTAGAATGGTCCTGGGGGGCTCTAGAAGAGTCTGGGGGCTTTTTAGAAGGGTCCTGGGGCCTCTAGAAAGGTCTGGGGGCTTTTAGAAAGGTCCTGGGAGAATCTAGAAGGGTCTGGCGGCTTTTAGAAGGATCCGGGAGGGTCTAGAAGGGTCTGGGGGCTTTTAGAAGGGTTCTGGGGGGCTCTAGAAGTATCTGGGAGCTTTTAGTAGGGTCCTGGGGGGCTCTAGAAGGGTCTGGGTTCTTTTAGAATGGTCCTGGTTGGCTCTAGAAGGGTCTTGGGGGCTTTTAGAAGGGTCCTGGGTGCCTCTAGAAGGATCTGGGGGCTTTTAGATGGGTCCTGGGGTTCTCTAGAAGGGTCTGGGGGCATTTAGAAGGGTCCTGAGGGGCTCTAGAAGGGTGTCTGGGGGCTTTTAGAATGATCCGGGGACGGTCTAGAAGGGTCTTTATGCTTTTTGAAGGATCCTAGGCGGCTCTAGAAGGGTCTGGGGTCTTTTAGAAGGGTCCCTGGGGGGCTCTAGAAGGGTCTGGAGGCTTTTAGAAGGGTCTTGGGGGGCTCTAGAAGGGTCTTGGGGCTTTTAGAATAATCCGGGGAGGGTCTAGAATGGTCTGGGTTCTTTTAGAATAGTCCTGGGAGGTTTTAGAAGGGTCTGGGGTCTTTTAGAATGATCAGGGGAGGGTCTAGAAGGGTCTGGGCGCTTTTAGACGGGTCCTGGGCGGCTCTACAAGGGTCTGGAGGCTTTTAGAGGGGTTCTGGGGGGCCCTAGAATGGTCTGGGTTCATTTAGAAGGATCCGGGGAGGGTCTAGAAAGGTCGGGGGGCTATTAGAAGGGTCCTGGGAGGCTCTAGAAGAATCTGGGGGGCTTTTAGAATGATCCGGGGAGGGTCTAGAAGGGTCTGGGGGCCTTTAGAATGGTCCTGGGGGGCTCTAGAATGGTCTGGGTACTTTTAGAAGGGTCCTGGGAGGCTCTAGAAGGGTCTGGGTGCTTTTAGAAGAGTCCTGGGTGGCTCTAGAGGGTTCTGGGGGCTTTTAGAAGGGTCCTAGGGGCCACTAGCAGGTCTGGGGTCTTTTAGAAGGGTCCTGGGATGCTCTAGAAGGGTCTGGGTGCTTTTAGAAGGGTCCTCGGATGCTCTAGAAGGGTCTGGGGTCTTTTAGAAGGGTCCTGGGGGATCTAGAATGTTCTGGGGGCTTTCAGAAGGGTCCTGGGGGTCTCTAGAAGGGTCTGGGGGCTTTTAGAAGGGTCCTGGGGGGCTCTAGAATGGTCTGGGGGCTTTTAGAATGGTCCTGGGTGGCTCTAGAAGGTCTGGGGGCTTTTAGAAGGGGTCCGGGGGGGCTCTAGAAGGGGTCTGGGGAATTTTAGAAGGGTCCTCGGATTCTCTAGAAGGGTCTGGGGGCTTTTAGAAGGGTATTGGGGTGCTATAGAAGGTTCTGGGGGCTTTCAGAAGGTCCTGGGGTCTCTAGAAGGGTCTGGGGGCTTTAAGAAGGGTCCTGGGGGGCTCTAGAAGGGTCTGGGTGCCTTTAGAAGGGTTTTGGGTGACTCTAGAATGTTCTGCTGGCTTTCAGAAGGGTCCTGGGTGGCTCTAGAAGGGTCTGGGGGCTTTTAGAAAGGTCATGGGTGGCTCTAGAAGGGTCTGGGGGCTTTTCGAAGGGTCCTGGGTGTCTCTAGAAGGGTCTGGGTTCTTTTAGAAGGGTCCTGGGAGGCTCTAGATGTGTCTGAGTGCTTTTAGAAGGGTCCTAGGATGCTCTAGAAGGGTCTTGGGGCTTGTAGAAGGGTCCTGGGGATCTAGAAGGTTCTGGGTGCTTTTAGAAGGGTCCTGGGTGGCTCTAGAAGGGTCTGGGGCTTTTAGAAGGGTCCGGGGGGGCTCTAGAAGGGGTCTGGTAGTTTTAGAAGGGTCCTGGGAGGCTCTAGAAGGGTCTGGGTGCTTTTAGAAGAGTCCTGGGTGGCTAGAGGGTTCTGGGGCTTTTAGAAGGGTCCTAGGGGCCTCTAGAAGAGGTCTGGGGGCATTTAGAAGGGGTCCTGGGGGTATCTAGAATGTTCTGGGGGCTTTCAGAAGGGTCCTGGGGGTCTCTAGAAGGGTCTGGGGGCTTTTAGAAGGGTCCTGGGGGGATCTAGAATGTTCTGGTGCCTTTAGAAGGGTCCTGGGTGACTCTAGAATGTTCTGCTGGCTTTCAGAAGGGTCCTGGTGAGCTCTAGAAGG